>CM031375.1:10299099-10887237 GCA_018208015.1 Medicago ruthenica | reverse complement strand
CAGTGGCAGTTCGGCAACAATCCGAACAGCTGACATTTTACCCCTTTTGGTTCCCGTGGTTAATTGTCCACTCTCCCCAGTGAGCAGTTCGGCAATAACCCAAGCGGCTAACCTTTTTCCCCAGTGGAACACTATCCCCAATAGAGTCGGATCCCGTTTCTTCAACGAACTCGGGTATCCCTTTGTCTCTGTTTGTCCCCCAATCAAGCCATCTTTGCCATTTTGCATTTTTATAATTGCATCATATGCATTCATAACATTGCATACATGGCATCGTGTCCATTTTGTTTTACTGTTCAAAATTGGTCAAAAAATGGTGTACTCTGTATTTAAGTTTCTTCGACCCGTCGAATCAAAATTTCACTTTTTAATCTCCGTAGCGAAGAAACTTAAATAGGGGCATCTGTCATACCCCATTTTTTGACCCATTTTCATCTCGCTTCATTTATTGTCTCGTTTTACGCGTTTTTTTTTAGGGCCGAGAATTTTCGTCGTTTCAGACGAAATTTCGGCAGGGAGGTATTTTAAAATACCTCATGTCAATTTTTGTTTTGTTTATTAATTTTATTTTTTATCCCTTTTTATTTTTACTTTTAATTTCAGTTTTATTATTATTATCATTAATATTTATTTTAATTTTTATTACCATTTTTTATTACTTTTACTCTTATTATTATTATTTTTTTCCTTTTTTGCATTTTTTGTCCAAATCCAGTCCAAATCCAGTCCAAATTCAGTCCAAAAAAAAATCAGTCAACAGTCAATGGCCATAGCACTGTTCACACGCCCCCAGCACAGTGCCTTTCATCATTTCAATCCTCAAATCTCATCCAAATCATCATCACATAACCTGCAAATCCAGCAAGATCAATCCTCCCATTTAATGCATTACAGAAATCCTATCCAAAAACCAGATCAACTTGCATTTAGATGAGTCATTAAGCTGACAAGCAGCTTAATGTTCATCTATAAAACAGAATCAAGCACAACAGCAAAAAAACAGAAAAAATTTAGAACAGAAAAATTGAAGAGAAGAAATTCAAAGAAACTCAAACATTCTCAGCAACTTTTTAGCAAACTAACACAAACCCTCACAGGCCATTTTCGCACCCTTTTTACACGACCAACACAAACAAGCACCAACCCATAAACCCAGCAGCTAACTCACACGGCCAGCATCACTAACACAACACACAACATCAACTCACGCACACAAACACAAGAGCAACCATTTTCGCAAACCCACATCACCAACAGTACCACACAACACACGCAGAACCACACCAACAGAACACACACTCACACCCATACACACCCACGCACACCACGCACGCAAGCCATACACACACGGTAGCACAACCAGCAACAAACCACACAAAAAGCTCACGCAAAGCCGTACGAAAAAGAGAAGAAGAGGTAAAATTTTTTACGGTTTTAAAGTTTAGATCTAGGGATTTGGGGGAGGATTTTCGAAAATCTAAGGCCGGATTTGGGTTTAGAACCAAAAAGGATATTAGAAAAGAGGGATTTTTTTTGAAAAGGGGTGTTTTTTCACTTCCGGCGCGGTGGCGCCGCCGTGTTGGCCGGCGGCCACCCGCCGGAAAAACTCACACACGGCGAGGCAGAAGAGAGAAGGGGGGAGAGGATGAGAGAGTTAGAGAGAGAGTGAGAGAAGAGGAGAGAAGGAAAAGCTGAAAAGTGAAGGAAATGTGAGGGGAAAGGGTATTTATACCCCTCCCCGTTTCTGTGCAGCAGGGTGTACGCGTTAGCGTACACCCACGTAATCCTGGCCCTTTGATCTTAAATCATGTGGCCCTGATTTCTTTACCCTGTGATTTAATCAGGGCCGTCTGATTAATCAGACGGCCCAGATTAATTTACGAAAGCCCAATGCTTTTGGGCCTTTTTCTTTCAGTTTTTTTAGTTTTTTGCTTCTAGCACCCCCCAGCTTTAATTTTTACACCTCCCAAATTTATTTCTTTTATTTTTCTTTGCAAATTTTATTTTTTTCTTTTTTATTATTTATTTCTTTTTAATGTTTTATTATTTTTTACATCTCATTTATTTATTTACCTATCGTTTTATTCCATGCATTTATCATTCATTTATTTATTTCTTTTTGTTCGTTTATTTTGCATCTTTTCTTTATATCATTTATATATACATTTGGGAACATATATATATATAAATGCATTGTTTTTTATTTTATTTATTTCTTATAGTTCAATCCATGATAAATAAAAAAATCTTTTTTATCCAACGATCGTTTTTAATTCCTCGCGTTTAGTTTATTTCACCGCATTTATTTTTCTTTTTTAAACTCCAAATAAAAAAATCCAAAACAACAAAAAACTTTTTTTTCATTAAGCGATAAAACCTGTTCATTTTGGTTGCAACAACTAATTTGAACAATTTCTTTTCTTTTATTTTTATTTAAGTTCTAAAAACGAGCGTTTTTTTTATTAATACATTTTTCTTAAAAATTCAAGCGAAACTTGAATGAAAAAGGGTGGTTTGACGTATGTCTCTCCTTTCCCCGATCGGATAAACACTTGACGTATGTCTCGTTGCTTAGACGATCGTCATTCTTTTCTAGCTTCCCAAAAAAATACGTTTTTAAATTCAAACAAAACTTGAATGAAAAAGGGTGGTTTGACGTATGTCTCTCCTTTCCCCGGTTGTACGAGCACTTGACGTATGTCTCGTTGCTCGGACAATCGTCATTCTATTTTTCGAAGTGAATCCAACTCATCAATCTTGGCCCTTGTGGTCAATCCAAACCTTTCGCGCCTTTGCGCATTAATTTTAAAACATTTACGCTTTGCGTGAATTCAACGCCTCCGCGCGTTTATTTTATTGTACGCCTCCGTGCGTTCGTCTTTATTTTCAAACATTTTTACGCCCCTGTGCGTCTGTCTTTTTTCCTTAAATATTTACGCCTTGCGCGAGTTTATCGCCTTAGCGTCTGTCTTTCACCTTTTTAAGCTTTTTACGCCTTTGTGCGTTTTCAAACAATTCTTTTTTTAAGAACTACGTAAGCTTTGAATTCTCCGACTACCGGGAGATACGTAGGAGCAAGACCGACGTCTTGTCAAGCCCGTTATTAAAAAATCTTTTTTTCCTTTTTTCAATTTCGTTTGTTATTATCTCTTTCTTAACCTCACATTTTATTTACTTGTTCATTTACATATATATATATTTAAGCGTGCAAGCAAAACGTCAAAAAACATTTAAAGCCTAAGCCAACTAAGAGGTTCCCGTTGAGTACAACGGATGTGAGGGGTGCTAATACCTTCCCCTCGCATAATCGACTTTCGAGCCTAAAATCTCTTTTTCAAGGTAATTTAGAACTTTTTTCCTTTTTCCCCGAAAAATTAAAAGTTCAGTCGTGATTTAAATTTAGTGATTCAATGCTAGTCAATAGCTTGACATCCGAAATTCGACGCGACAATACAGTTGTCAGACCAACGATGCTTTGTGAAACAGAGTGTTGGGTAGTTAAGAACCAACATAGGTTGGTGTACCATTCAATCTTATGAGAACTTCCAATCTTTTAAGAGCTTCCAATCTTCTATGAACTTCC
The DNA here is from genome assembly GCA_018208015.1 of Medicago ruthenica. Lineage (NCBI taxonomy): Eukaryota > Viridiplantae > Streptophyta > Magnoliopsida > Fabales > Fabaceae > Medicago > Medicago ruthenica. The sequence continues at coordinate 10,883,654 of CM031375.1, read as the reverse complement.
AATCTTCTATGAACAATCCAATCCTATAAGAACTTTCAATCTTCTATGAACAATCCAATCTTATAAGTTCCTCACTATTCTATGAACTTCCAATCTTCTAAGAATTTCCAATCATCTAAAAACGTCAATCTTTTATGAACTTACAATCATGTAAGAACTTTCATTGTTATAAGAACTTCTAATCTTCTACGAACTTCCAATCTTCTATGCACAATCTAATCTTATAAGAACTTACAAACTTTTATGGACAATCCAATCTTATGAGAACTTCCAATCTTCTAAGAGCTTCCAATCTTCTATGAACAATACAATCCTATAAGAACTTTCAATCTTCTATGAACAATCCAATCTTTTAAGTTCCTCACTATTCTATGAACTTCCAATCTTCTAAGAACTTCCAATCATCTAAGAACTTTCAATCTTCTATGAACTTCCAATCTTCTAAGAACTTTCAATCTTCTATGAACAATCCAATCCTATAAGAACTTTCAATCTTCTATGAACAATCCAATCTTATAAGTTCCTCACTATTCTATGAACCTCCAATCTTCTAAGAACTTCCAATCATCTAAGAACTTCAATCTTCTATGAACTTACAATCATGTAAGAACTTTCATTGTTATAAGAACTTCTAATCTTCTACGAACTTCCAATCTTCTATGCACAATCTAATCTTATAAGAACTTACAAACTTCTATGGACAATCCAATCTTATGAGAACTTCCAATCTTCTAAGAGCTTCCAATCTTCTATGAACAATACAATCCTATAAGAACTTTCAATCTTCTATGAACAATCCAATCTTTTAAGTTCCTCACTATTTTATGAACTTCCAATCTTCTAAGAACTTCCAATCATCTAAGAACTTTCAATCTTCTATGAACTTCCAATCTTCTAAGAACTTTCAATCTTCTATGAACAATCCAATCCTATAAGAACTTTCAATCTTCTATGAACTTCCAATCATCTAAGAACTTCTAATCTTATATGAACTTCCAATATTCTATGAACTTCCAATCTTATATGAACAATCCAATCCTATAAGAACTTTCAATCTTCTATGAACAATCCAATCTTATAAGTTCCTCACTATTCTATGAACTTCCAATCATCTAAGAACTTCCAATCTTCTATGAACAATCCAATCCTATAAGAACTTTCAATCTTCTATGAACAATCCAATCTTATAAGTTCCTCACTATTATATGAACCTCCAATCATCTAAGAACTTCCAATCTTCTATGAACTTCTAATCTTATAAGAACTTCCAATCTTCTACGAACTTCCAGTCTTCTATGCACAATCCAATCTTATAAGAACTTACAATTTTCTATGGACGATCCGATCCTATAAGAACTTCCAATCTTCTTTGGACAATCCAATTTTATATGACCTTCCAATCCCTTATAAAAGGATTATTCTTTCTTAGAAGACAACATTCTTCTATGAACTTCCAATCTTCTAAGAACTTTCAACCTTCTATGACCTTTCAATCTTATAAGATTTTAATGTCATCACCATTAGGTTCGATGTCACAGAGACACGACTGCATTCAGTTTGATCGCACATTCGAAATATGAATGATATACTCCTAATGTGCAGCCAATCTATTTGTCTCCCACTGGAAATGAATTTAGATTTGTAACTTTAATTAAATTTTTCTTTCACCTAAACTTAATTATAAAACATTAAAACTTAACCCAATTTTTAAAGTATTCCCAACCTAAAATTTCATGAAGATAGACAATTAATTTTCTTTATCGATTTTTAGTTTATGAAGTTAGACACAAATAACCTTTATTAGAAAATTCAAATAATTATTACAATATAAACATTCATTCATGTTAATTTAACAACTTATCACTAGGGGTGTGCAAAATATTCAGTTAACTGAACCAAACTACTAACTGAACTGCACTGAACCATATTTTAACTGAACCACTTCATACAGTTTTGAACTGAACCACTTTTTACAATCCAATTTAAATTCAGTTTAAAACCAGTTCAAAACCGGTTTATATATATGAATTGATTTTTAATTTTTTAATTTCGAAACCTGTTTATCTTCCATCGTTGCAGGTTGATTTTCCATGCTCAGTTTCGCCGTACGTGGCTCACCCGAAGGAGATTTTGTTTCAAACTACGCCGGAGGTTGAATTAAAATCATCCCCGTAAACGACGGAGGAAATGGATCTGAGAAACGGAAGATAAACAGATTCTGGATTTTATCGAATTTGTTCTGAACGAGGACTAATTCAGATCGAGAATCGTGCGAGCTTTCATCATCGGTTCACACATATCAATTGTGACTTCTTGTCTGTTGGTCGCTTGAACCGGCGCAGCCTCCACGGGAGCTCTACAAAGCGGACATGTAGAATGAGACTGAAACCACATATCAATACAATCAATATGAAAACTATGATTACATTTGGGTAAAACCCGACCCGTTTCTCCATCTTCAAATTCCGATAAACAAACCGCGCATTCCACCGCTTGATCCGTCTCAGGGGAATATTTGAAAACTGGGAGCGACGAGATCACAGAGGCGTCAAGGCCCCGAGAGACGACGGCGAGTGTCAGTGAAGCAGGGGCGGACGGGTCAACGTAAAAGATGAAAGGTTGACGGCGGAGAGGACGACTACGGCGGAGGTGTTGACGGGTGCGGTCACGTAGAAGGTAGTTTCGAATTAGGAGATGGAGACAGAGCATTATGATGATAACGGCGAAGAGAATGATAATGGCGGTTAGCATTATCTTGCCGCTGAGTGCATAGTTGTTTTCGATTTCTCTTTCATTCTCCATGTTCGAATTCATCTGAGAGATAGAATAAATGAATGGTACAGTAAAATAAAATGTTGTTGGAATTGAGAATTCTTCGATCAACGGAGATGCCGGCAATTAGATTGAGGAGCATCACCGGTGGACAATTTCGAAACACTAGATCGATCAGAATTTGTAACCTCGTCGGAATCTTCGCCGCGGAGTCGGAACAAGACGACGGCGATGACGAAATCCAAGTCTGCAGAAATCCGGTTCAAGTCTGCAGAAATCCGGTTCAGTACGAAAACCGGTTCAAAACCGGTTAAAAATAAGTAAACCGGTTTAAAACTATAAACCGGTTCTGAACTGGATTGAAACTGTTTTTAAGAATTAACCAGTTTTTATTGAAATGGATTTTATGAACTGAACCAAACCATTTATATGGTTCAGTTCAGTGCAGTTCATGAACCATGAACACCCCTACTTATCACCTAACATTTCGTTATAAATCATTAAACTACGTTATAATTTAATAAACAGTACTACAATTGAATATAATTAAAATGAAATTTTTGTTTGACTAAATTTCAAATGAAATTTAATTTTTAGAGATGTTTAATAAAATCTGGAAATATTAGCAATAGTAAACAAAAATTAAAAATCCTTCAAAATTACGGTTCTTAGGACTTTTAGAACCAATTCCCAAACCACCATTTTCTAGTTAAACTTCCAACTTATATTGCCTTTTTTTTAAACCACTATTACTTTTTAAAGCTGTTTAAAAATTCAATGATTAGTGGGTCACAATCACCAAAGATCACAACTATTCATTCATTGCCATACTTATCCAACGGTTGGTAAACATTTTGGAACAAAAAAAAAATGAAAATGACAGTCTCGTACGGTAGATGACCTATGAAGGTCGCGTACCGGAGACAAGGCCTATAAACCGTATCTATCTGCTATAAAAAGCTTAAACAATTTGTCTTGACAAGAAAACTGGTGATTGAAACCTTTGAAACGTGAAAAGAGTAAGCAAAAAAGCATTTTTATAAGAATAAGAAAAGAAAAAAGAGCATTGAGTTTGACTAGTATTAGTACTCCCTCTGTTCTTTTTTAATTGTCACTTTTTGACTTTTTACACAAATCAAGACAATAAATGTATTTTACTACTTTTGATACAACAATTTATGTTTTTCCAATAATAGCTTTAATTATTTAATATCATATTTCATATATTTCTCTTTCCGCAATAAATTACTAAGGGCAATATAGGAAAAACAACATTTAATATTACATTGAACTTTGAAAGTGACAGTTAATTAGAAACAAATTTTTTTTGTAAAAGTGACAATTAAAAAGGAACGGAGGGAGTAGCATTTTTCGGAAACAAATAATAAATGTCACTGACAGTAGTAAACTAACAAACAAAGCATAGCTTTGCCCTATAGGTGAGGTGGCTGGCCCCTTCATTTTCTATTTTTATTGATTTAATGACTTTATAACTTGTTTGAATGGACTCTATGAAATATAATATACAATTCAAATTAATTATTAATTATTTATACATATAATTCAATATTATGATGCATTGTAGATTTATTTTCCTTTCAATATTTGCAATCACTTTCTAAATGGCCTATATCGTGATCTCATTCGAAATAAATAAAGAGTAATGTACTGCTACACGTTCTCAATATAATTTTACTCCTCCTTCCAATCATTTTATTAAAAAAATTGTCTCATTTTACATGTCATTTTACAATATCTAATAAAATGTTTATTATTTTAGATTATTATAAAATTATCTCATATTACCATATCAATAAATATTATTCAATGTATATCATAAAAAAAAATTGACAAATCGTAAAAATATTATTATTTTGTCATGTTAACTCAGTTGGTAAAGACATTACATTATATATGCATGAGCCGGGGTTCAAACTCCAAACACCTCACTTATGAATTTCTGCCTACTAACCTATTTGATAAAAAAAAACTATTATTATATACAAAATTAATTTATTTGCGTATTTGGTTTTATAATATTTATGTTATAATAAGCTAATCAAAATTTAAAAATTATTGGCTTAAATGCATTTTTACCCCCCTATTTTGATTGAATCTGGATTTTGCCCAGCCCCCTATTTTAAATGAATATGGATTTTGCCCTTGTTATTTTAAAACTCGGAATTTTACCCCCCTATTTTATGTTTTTCAAGATTTTGCCCTCCACCACATTTGAGTTCATTTTGGTTGATGTGGTAGTGATGACTTGACTTAAATTATATTATATAAATATACACATAATTAATTATTTATATTAAATGTTCTTTTTTTATTATTTATTTTTTTATGAAAAAATTTTGAATAATTTTTTTCCAAAAAAAACAGAAAAATACTAAAAAATGCATAAAAAAATACTAGAAAAAATGCTGGATAAAAATGCATAAAACTATTATGAAAATACATGAAAATAGCAAATATTTAGAGGTGAAAACTAGTTTTTTCATGTATTTTTTAAAAAATTCTGGTCTTACATTGTTTTTGTTTGTTCTACATAATTTAAGCAAGTCAGCACTACCACATCAGCCAAAATGAACTCAAATGTGGTGGGGGAAAAATCCTGAAAAACATAAAACCGAATGGGTAAAATTCTGAGTTTTAAAATAGGGGGCAAAATTCAGATTCAATCAAAATATGAGGGGGTAAAATTCAGATTCAATCAAAATATGAGGGGGTAAAATTCCGAGTTTTAAAATAGTGGGGACAAAATCCAGATTCAATCAAAATAGAAGGGGTAAAACTACATTTAACCCAAAATTATTATATATGTAATGAAACAAGTATAGAAAGTAGATAGACAATCACGTCACTGTATATAATAAAAATAAGACACACAAATAATACAAGTCAAAGACTCTGCATCATGTGTTCTTTGAGCTTTTATTATATGGACTGGAATATCATATCTACTTAACTTTTCTCGTATTGAAATTTTATGGTTGAAAAATAAATGTCCATTGGTTTGGGTTAGGTTAGTTGCATTGCATGATAAAGACAACACATTAAACTAAATAAATATAAAGTAAAGTAAACATAACGAGCATAAGATATTAATAAACATTAGCGAAAAGACGGACACTTTACTAAGTGACCTGACATGCCACGTGTATGCCACGTGTGTATATTGCTATTTTTTTTAAAAAAAAAAGTGGCGTGTGTAAATAGAAGAATTAAAAAATAAAAAAAATAAAATAGCAAAGGGATTGGCACGTGAGAGCTTCCAACGGTAAAGGGGAGAAAATTGAAAAAACTCAGGAACATTCATCTTCAACACACATAGCCCTTCAACACCCACAAAATTCATGCAAACAATCCTCAAATTCTACAATCAGAATCTCTTTACAACTAATCAACTAAAATCCCAATCTCCACCACACCACCACCTTTCACTCAATTAAATTACTAAAACACCCACCTCTTTAATTAAACACCCCCTCCATGATTTTGTTTTGTTTTTGGAATGCTTGATACACGAAGATGGTTTGGTTTTGTTTTGTTTTCTCACATGGAAAACTCACGAATGATGATGATGATGGCAAAAGAACAGAGCAAAGCTTGTTGGTTTCTGAAATAGAAAGGGGGTTTTGGGGTTAGTTTGAGAGCTAGGTTTATTATTCAAGGGTTTTGAAATTAGAATGTTTAGGAGGGTTACGTCTAGTTTTTATTTCCTTCCTCCACTGATTTCACCAATTCCATCAAACTCACTTCCAACACCGCCGACGAAGAACCAGCTCGCACACTCAAACGCCCTTTTCTTGTCTGGATTTAGAGTTTAACAGAGAAAAGAACGAAGGATTGAATATTGAATGTGTGGGAATCGATTACGAGTTTAGAGGATTATGAGGAACCACAGATCTGAGTTACAGTAATCAATTGTGAATTTTTCTTGCCGTTTTGGATTTTTTTATGAAGATTGTTGTTGTTGTTATGTCTAAGATTTGTTAGTATGAATTTTGTTTGGATTGTTGTTATGTTTGACTTGTTAGTATGAATTTTGCTTGGAAAAATGACATTTTTTTTAGTATGAATTTTTTTTTTTTGGGTTGGGTTTTCTATTTTCTAGATAAAGATGATGAAGGTGTGATGAAGTTGAAGAAGAGTATGAATTTTCTGGATTTTTCATTTTTTAATTTCTTTTTCATTTATTTAATTTCGTAAATAATTATGTGGCAATTTTTATTTATTTTTAATTCAGTGATTACACACGTGACATGCCAGGTCCTTTAATGAAGTGTCACACAAACTTTGACTCAGTCAAAATTGTCAAAAATGACCACTATTGCAAATGAGCTAATTTATAGGGGGCCAATTTTTTCGTTTTTTTTAATAGGGACCAAAATCACAATATTTTAAAACTTAGGGGACCAAAAGTACACATAAGCCTTACTAGAATTATAAAAAATTCGGCCCAAAATATATATCCCCTTCATATATAATATTGATAATATTGTTCCTATTGTAGTGGATATTTCCTATTTTAATGGAATTTAACTTTTTTAATTAAAATAAAAATAATATTATTAAGGCTTAAATGCACTTTTCACCCCCTATGTTTTAAAAAGTTGCGATTTTGGCCCCCTTTAAAAAAAATGGATTATTAGACCCCCAACTTTGGCCCCTTTTGCAAAAGTGGCCCCATCCCTCAATTTTAACCAAGTCAACGTATATGTGGCAGCTGACTTAGCTGAGTCAGATGCCACATGTGTATTTATTTAATTAAAAAAAATAAAAAAGCCAAATAATCATTTAAGAATTAAATAAATGAAAAATAAAAAACAAATCTCACTCACTCTCTAAGATAAATGATAATTGCAAGGAAGTAACAGAAGTTGAAAAGAACAAAAATGTATCACTGATTTATTAAAGTAACAAATAGATTTCAGAAAATAATCGAATGAATAAATCGTCGTACAGATTGAAACAGAGCAACAACAAAGAGGTAAATAGCTCTCACGATTCATGTAAATTCGTGATTAAAAAAAAACAATAAAAAAACTCAGTAACTCTCTACATCATCAAAGCGGCAGCGAAAACCACAACTGCAGCAGATCCGGCAACCGTGAATCTGTTCAAAGCGGCGGAGTTTTCAGAAGGTGAAGGTGCTTCAGATGGAGGAGTAGAGATGGATGATGGAGTAACAGCAGGAGAGACAGCGGGAGAGTCGGAGGAAGCAGGAGGAGGAGATGGTGGTGAGTTGATGGCGGAAGGTGAAGGAGATGGAGAAGTTTTCACAGGTACAGGAGGAGATGCCGCCGGTGAGTTGGCGGAAGGGGAAATCGCAGGTGTTGCAACATGGGATATGGTGGGAGATGATGATGGAGATTGAGCGAAGGTAGAACTAACCAATAGTGTAGCCACAAGCATCAACACAACCTTGTAGGAAGCCATTGTTGAAAATTGAAGAAGGAGAATGAAATTTTAGGGTTTATAAGAAGTTTTGAAGCAGTGTGTAGAAGAATTGAGAGAGTAGATTGTTTGTGATTGTTGTGAAAAAGAGAATAGGGTTGGAAGAGTTGTTGGGAGAGAGAGTGAGATTTGTTTTTTATTTTTCATTTATTTAATTCTTAAATGATTATTTGGCTTTTTTATTTTTTTTAATTAAATAAATACACATGTGGCATCTGACTCAGCTAAGTCAGCTGCCACATATACGTTGACTTGGTTAAAATTGAGGGATGGGGCCACTTTTGCAAAAGGGGCCAAAGTTGGGGGCCTAATAATCCATTTTTTTTAAAGGGAGCAAAAATCGCAACTTTTTAAAACATAAGGGGTGAAAAGTGCATTTAAGCCTATTATTAAAGGATAAAATAGTTTAAATAAAAGGTAAAATAGGTAATGAAAAAGTCAGATAACAAATACTTGTTTTGTTTTCAAGTCAAAATAATCACAAATCTTATTTAGTTGGGACTTCTTTTTCTTGCTTCATTTCCTTTTGTCGTTATTTTTAAAATCACATCTTTGTCGCTCAATCGTTCAATTTTTGGTATTCAAAACATTCGTATATTATATATTTCAAAACAGTGACTTTGTTGTTAAAAATTGTAAGGATGAGGACTTATACTCAAAATTTAACTACCTGTTTCTTTTGAACCAAGGAACAGTTAGTTTAAGAATCATTATTATAATTAAATCAAAGCAAATTGAATTATATCATTTAAAAACTTATAATTAATAGCTATGCAACCTCTCCTTAGTTCAGGTTTAGTACATGCTTTATTTTTCAAAACAGTGTAACCATATACTTCAGCACCTTTCTTAGTTCTTATCCATTAATTTCTATCATGCACAAGCTCCTTTCATGTTAGCTGTAGAATACTCTAATTGTTGTGCTTAAACTTTTATTCCTTTATTATTATGAACATTTAGTGTTAGCTAGTCAAGCCACATGTACCCTTTTCTCTATCTAGTTTTGGATTACATTCTCTAAATGCAGAGATCAATGCTGATTATTCTTCTATTTCCGTTCTTTCCACTAAATGGTTGAAACAGTATTTTCTATACATCAATTATTATTGAGTAAATCATGCAAGTACCATTTAATAGCATAGGCTCACTTTTTTTGACAAGATTCAAATGAAATTTATCTAAAGATAACTTGATAAGCGTCACAATCACAAATAATGCATATTGCATCGGCATTGCAAGCTTTCATTTAATAATGATGTTGATTGAGGTCCTTTATTTGTTGTCCATTTTCCATTTTAAGTAAGTTTTTCAGGATAGCTTATGAAAACAACTTATAGTTAATAAGAAAACGGTCTGACTTTATTTTAATTTTTTTTATAAAAATATCTTGCATAAGAACTTATGTGATAAATGCTCATGCTATAAGCGCTTAATTAAGCGGTTTATCTAAATATTTTATTTTTTTATTCTTTGTTTTTGTTTTATCGAACAGTTTATTTTTAAAGTTACCATTAGGAAGGCATAACATCAGATTTTTTTTTAGTAATCCTTGGTGTTCCAGGGTGGAACTTCAGTGACCTTTACCGGCAGTATACTGTGCTAGAGGTCGGGATGTTTAGGTCGAATGATGAATGACTTGGTTTTTCCTTGGCCATTGTCCCATTTTTAAGCTAGGCATGGCTTCCTGAAATCTGGCAGGGATCACACACACCATTAAGTATGCTAGAGGTCCCGCGGTTAGGTTAAGTCACGTCCTTATAGACCGAATATTGTACTCGGGTCTTGTTCGGATCATGCGTTCTTGGACCTAGTCGAGTACCAAAAGGAGACGACCCGAGTACGGGGAGATGAGCTGACGGGAATAAGGGTGGCCCAAAGACTTTTAGTTTTCTCTTTGTTCATCAGTGATTCTATGACGGTCCACCTAGTTTTTTTTTTTGGAATTGAACGGTTAGAAGAATACTTTTAGGTGTGTTTATTCTGATAACAGTTAGCTAGATTTTTAAGCTCACAAAATTCCACGTTTCAAGCTTAAGTTATATGCATTATGAGGGGGAAAACAAAATTGTAGTCAAAAGTTTAATACTTCAATTTGGGAAAAGTTTTTGGTCATACCCTTTGAGGAGAGAACTCTATGTTGGTTATGCTCACTGTTGAGGATTTCAACATTGAATTGTTGAGGAATAGTGTCTATTGTTGGGATTTTGTAGTTCCATGTTTCATCTTGCAAAACCAAACCATCAAGGTTTGTTTCATATTCTTCAAGCATGAAAAATCCTAACCCCTGTATGAATAAAAGGAGTTTTTTCAGATTTGGTAAGAAACCAAATCATTCCACTCCTGCATTTCACAATTTTATTTTACTTATAAAAAACAAGTATTTTGCAACTAAATAAGAAAATGTAAATAATCATATTATAAAAGTCGCAGTGGAGTCAATTTTTGCTATGGTTATGATATCAAATTAGGTTTTCAGTTAGACATGACGTGCCTTAGTCGACCTTGCATAAAAGGCCTCACCAATGAAGCATTTACACAGAAGCAAAAACCGAATACTACAGTGACATATAGACACTAGTAATAATTTAAGAAAATTGAAGTGATTGAATGTAATCACATGTGTTGGACATTGCACGCGCCTTCAATTTAAAGTGTCGATGCTACATTGGGCCTTAAAATACGTGTGTGCGTATTACCTGTCCTAGATCTACAGCAGGGTTGAGACTTTGTCCACAGTCATAAATAATATCTGTAAAAATCTGGTTTCGCCTGTCAGAAGATCTATTTCCACCTGAGAACCAATTTCCATTATTTAGCATAGCATTATATGATAATTTGGTTCATTTACTTCAGTAATATGGTTTGTGCGATTCGAGATATTATGCATATGAAACAAACTCACCTCACTAACTGCAGCACCATAATTGATGTACCTAATGGAATTATTGCTGGGTACAAAATATGAAGATGCTGATATATTCATAGCTCGCATGTATGGCTGTAAGTTAATGAACTGTTAACATGAAGTAGTTGCATAAAGATATCAACAGATACTTGCCTGGTCTTATATACAAGCAAAATAAATTATTTCACACCTCTTAAGAAAAGTAGTTTATCATATTTAATTTTCTCAAAATAATCAAAGAAGTAATTGAATATTCCAAATTGTTCCTTATGTAACTTGTTCAAATCAGAGCTAAAGCTTTTTTATTTTACACTAGTTACCTGAAGAATAAGAGCCAGTAGTAAAAAGCTAATTCAAGGTAGTAAAAAGTATTAATCATTCATATGTTGTTACTGTAGATTGAATGTTGGTGACCTTGTATTAATCTTCAGACATTTATTATATTATTCAAACTCGAAAATTTAAGAAAAAACAACTTTAGAAAATCTAAATTTGTTATTTATCTAAGAAGTTCAGTTACTCTTTTATGCGCTATATATCAAAACTCCTCTGAAAAGGAAAAAATGGCCAAGAAACTATAACCAACTAAACTAAATGATTCAATTGCACCACACAAAAAGAAAAAAGAAAAAAAAAACAAAATAGTTCAAATCAATTCTCATAGTGAGCTGTTTCTTTTATCTCTATTTTTTTTTAATATATCTGGCCTATAATTAAAACATATGTACACACACCCACCCACCATATGAGCATTCAGAAGAGATGAACACCACTTTAACCATTTCATTAATGAATAGTAATTTTAATACATAACTTGAAATCTATAAATATTGGCCAAAAATACTTTAATATATGTATAAAGAAAAAAAGATACAATAAAAGTTCAAAATCACAATATCACATGAAGCTCCAACATGAGAGAATCCACTCTGCTATCCAGCTTGTCCTTTTCCTAGCTGCATAAGCTACTCTGCTGAGCAAACCTGGGCCTTATTGTTTAATATACGTCAAATAATTTCAATCCACTATTATTTATGTGATATTAAAAGCACCACTTTTTTGTGGTCAATCACCACTTATTTTTTCCACCAACTTAAAACCACTGTTCTGAAATTTCAAGGATAATGAGCCATTTTACACCCTGCTCATCTTCCATTTCAGGTATCTTTCTACAATGTCCAGTCCACTGAGTTCCTTAACCACAGGCATGGTTGCAGGAACCCGCAACTGAAATGTTGAATCAGGTTCATCCAAGTTGCTCCATGAAAGAAGCTGTTTCCTTGCTTCTTAGATAGCTGCTCTTGTGGCACAGTGAACTGAAGCTGCTAGAAGTAAGGGAGGCTCACCAGAAGCTGCAACACAAATGTCATTTTATTTTTCCTATTAAGAATTTTAAACTATCAAATTGCATTTAGTGATAGAAGGTTTTAGTTTTCGTAATTATGAATTTCAAACTGGAATACATGAAGCATTCTCATTAAATCACAGAAGTAACATGAGCTGTTACATGCTTACAAGTTACAGCCAACAACCTATTTTCCCATACTATTATTAAGATAAATTGAATTGGTTTTTGTAATTGAACTCCTACTTCAAGTATAAGTGATATAAAATTATGAGGACAAACTATTAAAAAATGGTTTGACTCGTCTAAAGTAAAACATAAAGCGTTGATATTACAACACATCCATTATTTGTTATGCATGCACATAATATCCACCCTTGATTTGTTAGTTAATGGTTGAATGGTTGATAATATATTACTCACTTCACACTCTACAGTGAATTGCTCACTCTAGAAGAGCTTGATCCTAAAAAAAAAGGACTAATATGAAGACATAATTTAATGCATAGCCAGGATTTTAAGAACTTGATCCATACCCTTTGAGGAAAGCACACGATGCTGGTGATGTCCACTGTTGAGAATTTGAACATTAAACTGTTGAGGGATAGTGTCTATCGTAGGGATTTTGTAGTTCCATGTGCCATCTGCCAATGACAAACCATTAAGGTCTGTTTCATATTCTTCAAGCATGAAGAACCCCAATCCCTGGACAAAAGCTCCTTCAATCTGCAGGATGGTATCATATTGGTATTAGTTGTTCAGGAAAACAAACCAAACCAAACCAGTCCATCCCTAGGGCATTTACCTTACAGTGTTTGGTTCAAAGGAGAGTATGGAAATAATCCTCTTCTTGTTTAGTTTGCAACGGGAGAGGAGAGAAAATAAATCTAATCTGCTATTATATCCTTAAAAATTATAATAGTATAAATAATTTACAATTGTATTACAAATTATGTCCTTTTCCCAACTAAGGTTATCATTGGGAGAAGGTGTTAATTAGACCTTGGATTTCTAAAACATTAATAATTTTGAAACAATAATAGAAGGCTAAAATATCATTAGTTATGAAATAAAGGGAATAAAACAATATTCACATGCCTCCAACTCTTATGTTGAGATAGTCCTTGATTAGGGTTGAGCTTGTAAAGCAAATATGCAGTTAGCATACCTGTCCTAAATCCACAGCAGGGTTGAGACTCCGTCCGCAATCATAGATAATATCAGTTTGAAGAAATCTGGTTTCTCCTGTCATTAGATCTATTTCCACCTGAAAAATAATTTCCATTATTTAGAATGACAGAATATAATAATCCGGTTCAGTTACTTCGGTAATATGGCTTGTCTGACAATTTAAGTACTTAACATAAAAAAAGCTTTTAATGAACTTATACCATTAAGGTTTGAGACGTAAATAAGAAAACACCTTACCTCACTTACTGCAGCACCATAATTGAGGTACATCATCGAGTTATTGCTGGGTACGTAAAACAAAGACGCTGATAAGTTCACAGATTGCATGTATGCCTGTCGATTGATAAATAGTCAGCAACATAAAATTAAATAATTTTGTTTGTGGGCTAGCAAAAGAAGAAAAATAATTATCTGCCCTCAAGTCCTTTGCCACATTTAGTCCCTGAATATTTTCCTGATTAAAATGGGTTGATTATTCTCCCATAAATTGTGAACACACTAAGTGTCACCTTCCACATACTACAAGACCTTAACAGGAAAAGGTTGAGGCAGTGTATCTCATGCACAATTACAACCACTAAGATATATCTCATGCACAATTATAGAAACTACGATAAATGCATCAATATGAAATGAAAAATCAAGTTTCTATAACTTTCTGCTTACAGCAGTGAAAATTAAACAAAAGTAATTCTCTCATATGGATTGTAAAGAGAGAAAACAGATAAATTACCACTTCCTTCATCTTACACTCACAAGTAGGATGTTTTTGGAACTTTCTTCCTCAGAAGGAAAATCTATCAAAATTCAAAATTAAGATCTAGCACTGTATTGTAGTGTAGCAACCTGAAAAATAAGTATCTCCCATTTGATAGAGCTCATTTCTTCCTTCAGCTTTTCCTTGAGAGGCTTTAACCTCTCAACCAAGATATCGCAGCTAAGCCTAACTGCTTCACAGCATGACTCTGATGTGGTGCTCCCAGCAGTGAACCCCCCTTGAATCAAGCTCACTGTATCAGCTTGTGCGACCCTTACTTTGTCCAAGAGACTTCCAGTTCCATCACATTGAATTGTACCGAGGGCGAATGCAGCCATTTGTTTCACCTTTGTCCAGAGACCCTGACCCAATTCAATTCCTCCAACTTCAACAACAACAGACCCATCCGATAAAATAATTACTTTTCCAGGCGTTGGTCGTAGAGTCAGTTGATACACAACTGGTACTCGAGAAATTCCCCTTTTTTTCCAAGTACTAATTCTGTTAAACTCTTTCACCATTTCAATTCTTTGTTCATAATTTGCAGAAACAGCCAACTTACTCCATATTGAAGGCAAGGTATACTCAAAAGGTTCTCCATAACAATGATCATAGAATGACTGAAGACTTTTCTGTGTATGAAGATTAATGCTTCTGACAGTATCTACATCCACTGAAAGTGTAGCTGCAACATTTTCTATAACGGCTTCAGCAATAAATGATCCCTGCAATTCCCCAGGGGCCCTCATTGCAGATCTACTAGGAAGATTTGTTCTGCATACCTTTATATCAAAAGATAGGGCACCCCAGTCATACTTTTTTAGTGTACTAACCATGTTATGTGGCATTGCTGCACTTATATCCACATATATACCAGCATTGACCAATATCTCAAGCTCTAATGCAGTAATTTTCCCATCATTCTTGAACCCAACATTGTATGTTATCTTCATGGGATGCCTTCCTCCAGCCATTATCATATCTGTCTTTCGATTTAGATACATCCTGACAGGGCGACATAATTTCTGTGCTGCGAGTGCACAAGATGTAGCAGTCTGCATGATATGGTTGTCACTTGTCAGTAGTTGGGATAGATTTATATGTTTGGACATAGTTTTCATGTATAATTCTAATAATAAATAATTTCTGTTATCACATATATAACGTAAATAAAGGGAAAGGCTAAAGCACCAAATATTTTGGAACAACTAGGAAATGAAAATGACAAAAGTACAATGAATTTTTTTTATACTAATTCAAATCTTACCGTGGACAATTTAGTATCATGCAAAGAACAATGTAGCTCATATTTATAGCAAGTAATGGAAAGACGCAACTGATATTCACTCCTGTTGGAAATTTTGTCTTTATTGTGGTCCACACCTAGCCACCTAATTGCGGCATTTGAGTTGCCTTATCTGCGGCTTCCAACACCTTCATTGTGTTGGGTATGAAGGGAAGAATTTAGTCCCACATTGGCTAAATATATGACCTATGTAATTCTTATAAGGCTTGGGAAGTCATCACCTTAAAAAGCTGATTTTGTAAGGTTGAGTTAAGCCCAACCCAAATTCTAAGAACTCCTAAATGAGAATCTTCACTCATGAACATGAAAGAGTTACGAAACTTACTTTAACAAGCACTCATGTGACTTTTTGAAAAACCTCCACATGATTTTTTATTTATTTATATGTTGAATTCAAATCAAATTCAAATTCAAATGGATATCTTCTCAGATTTCTTTTCTTCATTATCTTCTAATATCAGCGACTTCTCCAAACTACAGAAATTCAGGAATCATGTTTACACTGCAATATTTATTAGTTAATGGTACTTCAAAAACGAAAAAGAATTAATAAATTATTTAAAATATTAATACCAAACTTCATACTTACAGATATTGCTTTTATGGCCTTTCCTCCAAAGCCTCCCCCGACCCTTCTTGTAATTACTCAAACATTACTTTCAGGAATACCAAGGCATCTTGCTATAGTAGAATGAGTAACTCAGGGCATTGGCATGAAGAGTAAACTGTAATGCAATTGTCTTCGTCTGGAACAGCAAGTGCAGTTTGTGTCTCCATATAGAAATAGTATTGAGACCCAAGTTTCACCTGAATTTCACATTGAATGAATAAGTTTGACCAACATATAACCATTTCAACATAACTTATACAGCAGCAAACTTATACATCTCATCAGAAACCAAGGTAGATGACCACAATGTTGTGAAATGAAAGCAAGAGGAGAAAGAAAGGAGAAAAATAAATGTATTCCATGTACCTCAGCGGATAGAATCTTGTGATCAGCTTCAGCCATTCCTTTTGATATATCACCAACGTGTTTTGGGTAGAGAAAAGGAGGAACTTCAAAAAAGCTCGATCTTTTAACAGCATCTTCAACAGATAGAATAGGTGGTTCAAGATTTTCAATATCGTAATCAACAATGGTTGAGTCTGCTGCCATATCTGCAAGTTTCTGACTATCTGCAACCTACAAAATATATTGGTGAGTAATAAGGTAGTGTGTCACACATCAATCTCCAAAGAAACGAGAAAGAATCTCATAAATTGTTGGATAGGCAATCACCAAAAAAGCTAGACGTTCGCCGACACATCTGGCAATCTCTTCTGCAAATAAAGGTTCTGTGCCAAATATTGTCTTTGCTCCAATGTTTTCCCCACCACTAGGAATGTCTTTACTTGAAATGATATCTTTCACTCCATCCAGCCGCAATTCAGGGCTGAGTTTTATACTCCTTACCCTTGCCAGTGGTTTTTCACTATAAATATATGCTCCGTGTAAGCAATTTGGTGGTGAAGGAATGTCATCCACAAATACAGCCTCGCCTGCATATGATTCATTCATTAATATTTGATACTTGACAGGAATTAAAAACAAGTATTTATGAAAAGTCATATTAGACAAACCCCAAATCAGAATAAAGTACGCACAAAGACTCATCCTCTAGAAAATGGAATTTTGCATGAATATAAATACCAAATTGTGTCATGTAATAATTAAATAATAGAAATCAGTCAGTAAATTAATGCAAGTCTAGATGACACAAAACAAACCTGAAGCCTGTAGCGCAGCTCCCAATTTAATGATTGGCTTTCCAATGGGGTAATATTCATTTCCTGCTTCAAGGACTTGGTTCCCAGATGACAATAAAGTTGCAATTTTGTCATACTGAACCAGCTTCTGATTCTCTTTTAATTCAAAATCCTTCACAAAAGGCAAATTTGAATATCCGTTCACGTAAAACTTGGTTTCTCCAGCAGAATTTTCAACTAGAGGGTTAAAGAACTGAAAAACAAAACCAGCTGCCAAACTTGAACGGTAAGCTGTTTTAGAGTTTTCATCTTTCGGTACAATAGTGGCTGTAAGCAAGTTGACAGCTTCATACAGAACGCTAACACTTAACATCTTTCCTATTAAAAATTCCTCAACATTGTTTGCTCTGATTGCTTGCTTATTCCCACAAGCACCAAAAGACAGCATGCAAGCATCTACCATGGACCCAGCAGAATTCTCACTTGGAGACACCTCAACAAGGAAAGCAGCATTTAAGTATGGAAGGGCATTTCCAAGCGGTCTAGGAGAAGCTCGGTAAGTTTCAAAGTGGAATCTATTTCTTTGTTCTGAAGATGTACTTTTTAACAGTTTCCAAACTTGGAATTTTAATGCTTAAAAGTACACTTTCCAAACATAATGGTGGTCTCTCCAGAAATTCCTCTAATGTTATCCATTCAAATTGTGTGCCACTCATTATATGAACCATTGAGTCCACTGCAAGAAGTATTGTAACAATATCCGAGGGAAAATTGTTCTTTTGTGCCATCACCAAATTGCCACCTCCACTGGCTGTATTCCGAATAAACCCTGAGGCAACTTTACTCATATGGTCAGCAATCTTTTCAAGTATCATTACAAAGTCTGAGATAAAGTCACTCTTGCTTTGCTGCTTTAGTACTTCAATAGCTTTAGATATGGTCACTGCTGCTCCAATTTCAATCCCTGATTGATCCTTTCTGATCTGTGAGAGCTCAGAAATGCCCTTCAGATCAATATACTTATCATAGCCTTCTTTATCTTTGTAATATCCCATACCAGTATTATTCGCAACAACTTATATCCTTGCTCCATTGGCATGGTTGAAATTCAATAAGTTCTGAAGCTCCTTTATATTGGCGGGCCTGTGCCAACTGTGTTTCTCAGAGGCTATGAACAAACCATTCTTTATTTCCTTCAAAAACATAGGAAATTTAACATTCTTGTGCTGGTGATCATATCGTGGCAGTTTACTAAGCTGTAAGTCCTTGCTTTCTCCTTTTCTCCAGAAAGAGTTCAACCCCAAATCCTCCATATCAACATCAGCAGCAAAACTTTTGCAGGCATCAGCGATGGGCCGATAACCAGTGCAGCGACAAAGGTTCCCTGCAATAGCCTTTTCAGCCTCAGAAACGGTAACTTTTGAGAACCCAGAAGGTGGCTCTTGACAATTAGTCTTCTTCTCGGCATTGACAAGAGTCCCAAAGAGTGAAACACACATTCCAGGGGTACAAAAGCCACATTGAGAAGCATGAAACCCTGCAAACCTTTCATGAATCGGATGCAATCCTTGTTTGCTATTTCCAATGCCTTCACTTGTTGTTATTGAACATCCATGTATGCTACAAAGTAGTGTGAGACATGAGTTTGCTGTAAAATCCTCAACTCTGTCAACCAAAGGATCATATTTGGAAATTAAAACTACGCAAGCACCACAGCCACCTGCAAACAACAATGCCAAGCATAAAGTTCTAAGTTGAAAAAAAATTGAGGACTATTTTTCATTAATTTTCAAAAGTTAACACCTTCGAAGCCACCAGGATTCGTCTAGTGGTGAGGAGTTTGGGTAGCATGCATGAGGTCATAGGTTCAAACCTCATTGGCTCCATTGTAAACCAAAAGAAAAAAACACCTTCTTCGCCTTCATTTTCATAACAAACCATCAGCAAAAAATATAGTAATAATAAGAGGAATCGTTATTTTCTTTTTCTCAAATATTGTAAAAAAAGCAGTACAAAACACTTTGTCAAGAGAGAAGTCTTTGATTGAAACTCAGTTTATATTACTGATTGATAATCTCACTTTGTGAGTACAAGTTACGTTCATCAATTGTGGTGAGAGGATTTATATAGATCCGTACAAAACGCAAGATGATTAACTAACACTGACAGCTGGTAACAGAATAACCAACTCTAAGTTTATTGTGGTTGATTGAAAGCGAACACTTTGAGTTTGATAAGAATTTCTAGAAAATGAGTGGAGGTAATAGGTTTCGCAAAAACGTCTGCTAGTTGATAAAATGCAGGAACATGATTGATAATAAATTGTTTGGACATCTTTCTCGCGGACAAAGTGAAGATCCATTTCAAGATGCTTGGTCCACAAGAAAATTATTGATATAGCAGAAGGATAATAGGAACCCGTTAAGGCCTACCGTCCTTACACCTAAACTATGATCAGAGTAATCCCATTTTCAACAAGTTATTTAATTCTTCTATTATCTTAGCTTTGAATCTGTTAACTTTTCAACAAATAATCAAACACAAACATGTATCACAAATTACGAAATCCTTAAATGCTCAACAACAATTTTCCAACTTAACAATTCTAACCTCCAACTTTAGAGGAATCAAGTTCTTCTGCTTCTTAGGATTCTAAAAAAAAGTGTACTGATTCATTGGATCTGGAAATGGAAAATAATTCCAATAAAATCTCATTCAGGATTTAACTAAGCTAAGCTAACATTCAGAACCATGTAAGTACGATATTAACACAAAGAAATATGATACATTAAAATCAGTATCACAATCATTTGAACTTCAAAAAATACAAAGGCAAACATAAGAGAAAAAATAAATGGTTAAGTGTTTGGATAACCAGCTTATTGTTTATAAGCTGTTTTTATAAAAATAATAAGAATAATATATATATAAGATGAAAACAATTTTATGAAAATAAAATTTTATGAACATATAAGCTGTTTTCATAAGTTAACTTGGCTAACTTATGAAAATAAGATGAAAACAATTTTATGAACATATCATAAGCTATTCCGAACAGTCTCACAAGTGCGTATAATGAAATTAAAAGCAAGAATCATAATCTAAAGCAGGCATAATAATCTCTCCTCGCAAAAATGAATTAATGAAACAATTAAGTGAAATAATTGTGATATGATAATATGATATACCTTCACCACAACCAAGTTTAACACTCTTGAATCGAGTTTGAGTACGTAAGAATTCAAGCAAAGTAGTTGATGGATCAACTTTGGATAACTCAAACTTTTCACCATTAACACAGAAAATCAAACTTGTTTGATTCTTCTCACTCTTCTTCACTTCCATACTTATTTTCAGTTTTCAGTTACAATGTATCAGCAATGATTCATTTGTAGTAGTAGTAGTAGTATTTGTATTTATAATCGCTTATCACGTAATCACTTTATGAGAGAAGAAGAAGAAGAAGAAAGAATTAAAAACAATTGAAACGTGAGAGAATGAAAGTCAATTAATTAATTAAGTCACCACGATTTCGACAAAAATGACAGTCCAATTTTGAAATAGAGATATTGACAAATTTACCCTCATCCAAAGTGAAATTGGGGAACATTTCAGACTCTGATTCCCGCCGCCTTCATCCATTCTCTTTTTTTTTACTCATCTTTCTCTGCGCTTTACACAAAATAATTATGGGAAATTCTTGTTTACCCATCAATAAAAGGTGAGTAATACTACACATGTTGAGTTGGACCAATCAAAACAATGTATTTATATAACATTAAAAATAATAGAAAACAAACAAATAACTTTGATTGGTGCCAACTCAACATGGGTTGTGTTACCCACCTTTTATTGATGGGTACCCAAGTTGTCACCAATAATTATTAATTTAAAGACATTTATCTCAAAATACTTTTTTACAGACACTACTCACACCCCAAAAAACCTAAGTTACATCCCGAAATGACCAATATACCCTTTAATTTAAATAAAAATTTCAATTCAGTCCAAACCATTTCACTGCATGTCTCGTAGCGAGTAATTGTACAAACGTAAATTGAATTTACACTAACCTCTTATAGCGAGTAATAGTGCCTACGTAAAATCAAATTACGTTTACCTTAATAATTGATACGCAATCTTAGATAATGTTACTTTACTCTACCAAAATAATATCTACTTAATCTAAATTCACGTCTACCTCATATGTCGTCCACACAGGCAGATCTCATAACAAAACAAGAAAACATCCAACGAACATGAAATAAATAGAAACTCTTCGATAATGAAATTCATGAAATTCACTAACATTTATGAATGGAGTATCGATCAATGAAAAAGATGTTGATTTAATCTTTGATCTTGGTTGCACATCTATGGTGGTTTGTGGGTGAAAGGGGTGAAGGTTCAGAATGATCATGAAAAAGGGGTTTTTAGAAATTAACATGAAGATGACAATTTTGGTATTATTGTAAAATTTTAAGTAGATTTGGGTGTAACTAGAATTATATGGAGTGAGACTAGAAAGACTCGAAACTTTTTTGTTCAAGATTCTCTTCTAAATTACATGTCATTTTTTATGTTCATAGACTAAAAGTGAAATGTTGTTTATTTACATGAGTACTTTTGAGTTCTAATTCAATTTTGGAACACGCATCATGGTAAAAAAGAAATTGAAGAGTTTTATCATTGATTTGGTTAGTCTTTTTATTATTCACAAATGATGTCTGATTCACAAATATATATTTTTTGTTTTTTTTTACAAATAATTTATCATTTATTAGATTGGATCCTCTCTTTCGCTTTTCTCTTCTTCCCTCTTGTATCTATTTATCTCTCTTGTCCTGTGAGCATAACTCAGTTGACAATGACATGTATTGTTGTATGCAAAGGCGGAGTTCGAACCCCAAATATCTATTTATTCATCTTAAAAAATGAATTCTAAATACTATGTTACTTGAAAAAAAAAACTATTTCTCTCTCTTAATTTTCACTCTCTTCATTAAAAAGATAAAATATAATTAATAAAAAAATAGATTAAGAGAGAGATGGAAAGTTATGGGAAAAAACAAATGATAGGATCTACTAGTACATCTTACATTTATATATGGGAATACATTTTTTTATGCGTTTTTTTTATCAAGTAAATTTATGTGGTCCTTTCCAAAAAAAAAAGTAATTTTATGTGGTCCTTTAAAAAAAGTAATTTTATGTAGTTTTTTTCTTTGGTCAAAACTACCTTTGAACAAACTTGTTATTTTTTAGTTAGAAAAGGAATTTGTGAAATTTACGTGCCATTGAAGAAGATAATAATTTTTATTATATTTACGTGTTCGTCTTTTCGTTATTTTTATTGCGCTAACGCGTGTAATTTATGAACGGTATTTTACATGAAATTTTGATTTTGATTAAAATTATAAGTACTAATATTTGTGACTTTCAATTGTAACAAACCTAAAAAATCATGTTTATCTTTTTGAATGAAAACATTAATTTAATAAATATAATATAAATCCTTATCTTTTTAATACCGCTAACAATATAACATTAATATTGGAAAATTTGTTTAAGGGTATAATTAGAATTATAAAAAATTTAGCCCAAAATCTCTATCCTTTTATATATAGTATAGATAATATTGTTCCAATTTTAGAGGAATATTTCCTATTTTAATGGATTTAATTTTTTATTAAAATTTAAAATAATATTGTCAAAGGATAAAATGGCAAATAAAGTAGTTTAAATGAAGGATAAAATAGGTAATGAAAAAGTCAGTCCAAACTCATATATTTTCTTTATATATAGTATAGAAGATTATATTGTTGAAAAATAATAAGAGTGTGTATGTCTAAACGTTAATTGTTAGTTGTAATAATGTATGAGTTTCTTTTTTTTAAGGAATAATGTATGAGTTTCTTTTGACCTCTAAATACTAATTTGGTTTAAATACATTTGTGATTCTTTAACTTTTAAAAAGTTGCGATTCTGGTATCTTAACAAAAAAATAACAATTTTACCCCTTAGTTTTACAAAATGTTGCAAAGCTGCTAAGAAGACGCCACATGTCCCAAAAAAAAGGGGCCAAAATTGCAACTTTTTGTCAAGATAAAGAGCCAAAAGAGCATATTTCTCTAAAGTTAAATGGTATGGGCCAAAAGAGCAACTTTTTAATTTAAAATTTTGAAGCTTGTTATTTATGTTGTAAATGTTTCAAGTTGGTTCAAAACGTTCCTCATGTTGGATACGTTAGTCCATTCTGCTACATAATATCGAGTTTAATAAAACAAAAAAAAAACAAAAAAAAGTTTAAAAATGTTTTAAAACTAATTTTGTAAATAAGTTAAACTCCGACATCCATATTCTCAATCGTGATCTTTAAATGGCCAAATGTAAGAATAGACTAACTTGTTTCAATGTGACTAATATTTTGGACCAACTTAATACTTTTAAAACATAAGTAACCAACTTAAAACCTAAAATAAACATAAAGACAAAATACCTCTTTTTGTCTTTTAAGTTTGACAAAAATACCGGGTCAATCATTTAAATTTTGTAAGTTTTAAATAGCTCTTTATTACCCTGTTAAGGACCTATCTAAAAACTTAAAAAATTTCAAATAAATACATTAAATTAACAACTAAAAAGACTCATTTAAAAATTAAAAAAAATTAAAGGATCTATTTGAAACTTAGAAAAACTTAAAGAAACTATTTAAAACTTAAAAAACTAATTTTGTATTTTTGTCAAAATAAACATGCAATTAAATCTATCTGCAATTTTGTATTTTTGTCAAAATAAACATGCAATTAAATCTATCTGCAGACGTTTTTCAATGATGTAACAAAAAAAAAAGACGTTTTTCAATGCACAAAAGAAAGAGGTGGTTGGAGCAAACTCCTCAAAAGCATCGGCATCCCAAATCATCGGCATCCTGATACAATTCCTGACTAGATTGAAAAAAATGTTGAGAGACTAACTGACTCATTAACGTACAAATGATATGGCTAAAAATTAACTTAACGCGAATTGAGAGAGAGAGAGAGAGAGTTTTTCTTTTTCTTTAGATAAAGATGAAGAGACTTATTTATTCATATCATGAATCAAAGTAGTGATCTCAAGTGCATTTGAATGTAATTGATTATTTATTATTATAAAAAATAAATATATATACAGATAATGTAAGAGACCGTGCAACATGTGTTCTTGAGTTTTCATTTTATGGACTAGATTATTAGATCTAGATTTCTCATCCTGGTTTTTTTTCTTCTTAAGCCTCCGTTTTCTTGAGAAAAAACCTTTGAAAATTTAAAATTCTGCTAATTTATAACTTAAAAAGATAGCGTTCATTTTCATTGATTTGGGTCACTTGCATGATAAAGATAACTCGTTAAATAAATTATATCAAATGGGACTAAGATATTGGTTTTATTAATTTATTCAAAAATTAATGAAAATTATTCGCACAAATTTGTAAGTGAAATAAAAATTAGTTTATAGGCACCGTTTAAAATTTAGTCATGTGGTTAGTTTTCAACGGTTTTATGGTAAATTATCTATAATCCTGGGAAGGTAACTTAGACTTCACCTAGCTAAGATATTTCATAAACAAAATAAATTTAATTTTTGGCCCTTAAAGTTTCACAATTATGCTATTTTGGTCCTCCAAATTTAAAACCAGCGATTTTGACTCTTTAAGTTTGCTGCTTTCTCATTTACCACCCCTCCCTCATATTTTGACCAAACTTTTTTTTTTACACATGACATGTTTTGATTTGTTTTTTTTTTTTGGGAAGAAAATAATTGTTTTTCATTAGTTATCAAATTGCGAATACATAACGGTACATCATCATAAACATGGGAGCTAGCATGAGATGGGGCTACCCGTGCTAATTCATGAGCGACCCCATTAGCTTGCCTTCTATTAAACTCGACATGAGAGTTCTGAAAACTATTAGTAAACAAATCTTTACAAGCATGGATAATACAACCTAGCTCACTATTATCCTCTAAAGTGGACCTAAAGAGGTCTACAACTGTCTTCGAGTCAGGAACAAAGTCTACATTATCATACCGGAGATCCGCCATCCACTTCAACGCCGTGTGAAAGCCAATGGCCTCACCCACATCAACATCACAAAGCGGGGAAAAACAATCTGTCTTGATGAGCACAAATTCACCCATATCATCACGAAGACATATTATGATACCTACCATATTCAAAGAAGAAGAGAAGGAAGCATCAATATTACATTTATATCTGCCATAAGCCGGTTTCGTCCACTCAACTACAGTGCTAGGAATAGGACCACAGTGGTGTATAGAGGAAGCATATGCTATGTGTGCTTTCATCCCTTGCGCGATTCTCCAATCATCCAAGAGGTGCTTAGCTCGCTCAATTACTTGCAAACTTGTTTCATTTTGCTGCTGCCATAATTTTAAATTCGTTCGCTTCCACATACTCCACAATATTGTTACAAAAAGCTCTTTTTGGGTCGCAGTTAGCTGTTCAAGAAGGGAAAAATTAAAGCATCCATATTATAATTTTGGCGAAGAGTTCTATCAATGGTATCCCATAAATGAACCTCACGCCATGCTTGCATAGCACATGGACACTCTATCAACACATGAATGCTATCTTCATAGTTACTGCCACACAACACACAATCTATAGGACAATGCACTCTACGACTACTAAGACGTGCACGTGTTGGGAAACAACCCTGACACACATGCCACACAAAATTTCGAACCTTAGGGGGCACCTTAAGCTTCCAAATCAAATTCCATCTACCCGAGATATGCAAATGGGAATTATCTGCAATCTTAGTTACACAAATACGATATGCACTACGAACAGAATAATTACCATCTTTCTCAGCCTTCCAAATGAGTTTGTCTTCATGAACAAGAAGTTGAAGAGTAGTATTCAAAATAATATGGGTAATGTTATGATAAAAAAGATTAGAGATTAGAGTAGTATACCAAACCTTTGTGACTGGGTCAATGATATCCTGGGCCTTGGCATGGGAAAGGGGCACATGTATAGGGTGAACTAGTGGGAGTGAGCGCCCTTCCTTGAGCCACGGTGCACCAAGCAGAGGAATATTAGCACCTAAACCAATTCTCCATCTAGCACCCTATTTTACCACCATTTTTGCACTAAAGATACTCCTCCATACATAGCTAGGATTAGCTCCAAGTCTAGAGCTTAAGAAGTCACCTTGAGGAAAATAACACGCTTTAAACAAACGTGACACAAGACTATTTGTATCTGTTTGAAACTTCCAACCCTGTTTTCCAAGCATTGCCACATTAAAAGATGTGAGATCCTTAAACCCCCAATCCCCCATGATTTTTATGCACAGAAAGTCTTTCCCAAGATAGCCAATGCATACCTCTTCTAGTGGAACATCCATGCCCCCACCAGAAAGCATTAATCATTTTTTCAATAACATCAACTAACTTATTCGATAAAAGATAAATACTCATGATATAAGAAGAGATGGATTGAAGTACCGATTTAATCAAAACTTCTCTTCCAGCTTTAGAAAGACACTTGCTGCTCCAAGAATTAATTTTATGCCAAATGCAGTCCTTAATAAATCCAAAAGTAGCTTCTTTACTTCGACTAACCATAAAAGGAAGTCCGAGGTATTTTCCGATGCCCATGACAGCGCGGACACCAAGAGTGGTCGTGACAGAGTCTTGCACGGGGGCTGGCACACTGCGGCTATAGTACACTTCGGATTTAGGAAGGCTGATTGCTTGGCCTGACGCTACCTCATAAGTTTCAAGAATTTGTTTCATCACAGTTGCTTCTCTTTCGTCCGCCCTGAAAATAAAAAAACTGTCATTTGCAAACAAAAGATGAGAAATAATATGAGCATTAGTACATATAGAGATGTCATGGATATCCCCCCTCCGCTCAGCTTTGCGGATAAGAGCTGAGAGACCTTCTGCACAAAAGATAAACAAATACGGAGAGAGAGGGTCACCCTGTTTGAGATCCCTGCCAGGGAATATAGGCCCCACCGCTTCATTATTAACAATCACAGAATAGTCGACTGTTTCGACACACATCATAATCCACTGAACCCAACGACTTGCAAATCCCATCTTCACCATCACCTCCTTAAGATATAACCAGTCAATGCGATCATAGGCCTTACTAATATCCAGCTTTAGCGTTACATTCTTGTCTCTACTACGCTTGTTGACTTTCATGTGATGGACAACTTCAATAGCAATCATAGCATTATCCAATATTGAACGATCAGGGACAAATGCCGACTGATTATCGGATATACACTTATGAAGAATGCTCTTAAGCTTATTAGCCATAACTTTAGCCACTAATTTGTACAACATGTTACATAAAGCGATAAGCCTCCAATCCTTCATAGTTTTCTGTTCATCACCTTTTGGGATTAAAGCAATATTAGTGGAGTTAAGATAGGGTGGAAATTGATTACCATTGAGCCAAGAACAACATTCACTAAAAATATTAGTGTACTTGCAGAGAGTACGGTCTAGAAAACTAGGGTTTAGTCTGTGATTCTGATGCCTCGAGAATGCCTCTCAAGTGGGTATTTTATAGCCCTGTATGGGCTAGGTTTCCCGTGGCTTTGGCCCCAAGTAGCTTGGGCCCAAAGCCACGCTTAAAGCGTTCTGGAGCGTTCTAGAGGCTTCTAGAAGCTCTCTGAGGCGGTGCTCCTTGCGGGTTCGCCTAAGGCCTAGCTGATCCTTATGGAGGGCGCCAAGCCCTTGCTTGAGGGCGCCAAGCCCTTCTAGAGGGCTTTGTGCCCTATATGATAAGATTGATAGTCCAATCAGAATTGCACACCGACCAAAAATGCTGAAAGAAGCCTGGATTGAAACCATCCGGACCAGGACATTTATCCGGATGCATAGAATACATGGTTTCCTTAAACTCCTGTACCTAAAACGGGCGGTTAGAAAATCATTATCCTCTGCCGACACATATAATAAAATAACACATATAATAAGCAAAAAGTCTCGATCAATCTCCCTCACCTCCATCCACCTCCCCGTTCATGAGGCAATGGATGACCTTAATTCTTCCAATGTTGGCATTATTCTTTCCATAAGGCAAGATGAATGCTTAGCATTTTCTTCCACCTCTCGAACAGAACTATGAATGATGCTTGTGTGCAACTTTGGGGTGCATCAGTGCCTTGATAAACCTTACAGATATAGCTTAAGAATCGTTATAACTTTGGGATGTAATACTTCAATGTATTAGTTTAAGAATCGTTATAACTTTTTAATTGAATCAAAATTAATAAAAAATTGAATTATATCATTTAAAAACTTGCTAGTAATAGCTATGCAATCTCCTTGGTTCAAATCATTAAAACTATTTTTTTTTATGAAACACCGACATATACACGGACACAAGACAATGACATTAATAATAATTTAAAAAACAAATTAATTGAAAGTAACCACTTTGTGTCGATGTCATGTTGGACCCCAACACATGTCGGACACGGAATACACATAGTGTCGCGATTCAAAGCATGCTTCATCACCTTTGTTAGTTCATATTCATTAATTTCTATCATTCATACACAAGCCCTTTTGATGTTAGATGTGGCAAACTCCAATTGCTGTGCTTAATCTTTTCTTCCATTAATCAGGCCTGTTAAGTTTAGAACAATCAATTTAAACGAATTAGTGTATAATATACTCTAATTACAACTTTGAAATATATCAAAAATATTTTCCATTCCATACAGTCTTTTCTATATATCAATTATTGAGTGTCATAAATAGGCCTGCCTTTTTTACAAGATTCAGATAAAATTCATCTAATGATAACTTGATAAGTGTCACAAATAATGCATTGACATTGCAAGCTTTTATTCACATAAAATGATGTATGATTGAGTTCCTTTAATTGTTGTCCATTTTCCATTTCAAGTATCTTTGTACAATGTCTAGTCCACTCAGTTCCTTTACTACAGGCATGGTTGCAGGGACCCCCAACTGAAATGCTGAATCTGATCCATCATCTAAGTTGCTCCATGATAGGAGCTGTTTCCTGGCTTCTTTGACAGCTGATCTTGTGGCACAGTGAACTGAAGCTGCTAGAAGCAAGGGTGGCTCACCAGATGCTGCAACCAACAAATATCAATTATAATTTCATTTTTCTATTCAAGATTTTTAAACCAACATAATAACTTGAGCTTTCTCAATCTGATTAAAAGTCAAAATTAACTTACATGCTGCGACAATCAATTATTCTAGTTAGTTGAAATGATTTTTACTTGTTCCAAACGCTTATAGGCCTATTTGGATTTACTTATTTGAGTTCATCTACGGTATATGCACTTGTGAATTTGTATGAGAGAATTTACGGAAACATCTTCATAATCTTTATGAAAACAACTTATATATAATATGAAAACAATTTGACTTTATTTTAATTTTTTTTATAAAAAGAACTTGCATAGTTGCATAAGTACTTATGTGATAAGCGCTCATGCTATAAGCACTTAATTACGTGGTTTATCCAAACAGTTTATTTTTGTTTTCTTTTATCAAGCAGTTTGTTTTTAAGTTACTGTTATGGAGGCATAACATCAATTTTTTTTTAATAATCCATAATGTCCCAGGGTGGAACTTTAGTGACCTTGGCCGGCAGTATGCCGTGCTAGAGGTTGAGGTGTTTAGGGTTTAGGTCGAATGAATGACTTGGCCTTTCCTTGGCCATTGTCCCCTTCATAAGGTAGGTGCGGCTTCCTGAAATCTGGCGGGCATCACATACATCATTAAGGTCCCACAGTTAGGTTAAGTCATGTCCCTCGCAGGCCTAATATCGTACTCGGGTCTTGTTCGGATCATGCATCATTGGGCCTAGTCGATTACCAAAGAAGACGACCCCGAGTACAGGGAGATGGGCTGATCGGAATAAGGGTGGGCCCAAGGACTTAGTTTTCTCTATGTTCAGCAAAGATTCTATGATGGTCCACCTAGTTTTTTTGGATGAACAGTTAGAAGAATGCTTTCAGGTAGGTTTATTCCGATAACAGCTAGCCAATTTTTTAAGCTCACAAAATTCCATGTTTCAACTTTCAAGCGTAAGTTATATGCATTATGAGGGGAAAAACAAAATTGTAGACAAAACTTTAATAATTAAATTTTGGAAAAGTTTTTGGTCATACCCTTTGAGGAGAGAACTCTATGTTGGTGATGCTCACTGTTGAGGATTTCAACATTGAACTGTTGAGGAATAGTGTCTATTGTTGGGATTTTGTAGTTCCACGTTCCATCTTGCAAAACCAAACCATCAAGGTTTGTTTCATACTCTTCAAGCATGAAAAATCCTAACCCCTGTATGAAAGATCCTTCAATCTGCAAGATGCAATTATATGATTACCAAAGGATTTTTTTCAGATTCATGAAAACAAACCAAATCCTTTCATTCCTTCTGCATTTCACAATTTTATTTTACTTTAAAAAAAAAACTCAATTATTTTGCAACTAAACAAGAAAATGTAAATAATCATATAATAGAAGTCAGCGTGGAGTTGATTTTTAATATAGTTATGATATCAAATTAGGTTCAGTTAGACGTGTTGTGCCTTAGTCGACCTTGCATAAAAGGCCCCACTGATGAAGCATTTACACAGAAGGAAAAATCCGAATACTACAGACATATAGACACTGGTAAAAATTTAACAAAATTAAAGTGATTGAACGTAATCACATTTGTGTCGAACATTGGACGCGCCTTCAATTTAAAGTGTCGATGCTACATAGGGATATACACCCTTATCAGATATGTTTGTGTGTATTACCTGTCCTAAATCCACAGCAGGGTTGAGACTTTGTCCACAGTCATAAATAATATCTGTTTGCAAAAATCTGGTTTCTCCTGTCAGGAGATCTACTTCCACCTGAGAATCAATTTCCATTATTTAGTATAGCATTGCATTATATGATAATTTGGTTCATTTACTTCAGTAATATGGCTTGTGTGATTCGAGATATTATGCATAAGAAACAAACTCACCTCACTAACTGCAGCACCATAATTGATGTACCTAACGGAATTACTACTGGGCACAAAATATGAAGAAGCTGATAAATTCAAAGCTTGCATGTATGCCTGTACATTAATGAACTGTCAGTAACATGAACTGTCACATAAAGTTGCATAAAGATATCAACAGATACTCACTTTGGTCTTACAAATAAGCAAAAAATTATCTCGCACCCTTAAGAAAAGTAGTTGATCATATTTAATTTTCTCAAAATAATAAAAAAAGTAATTGTATTATCCAAATTGTTCCTCATGGAACTTGTTCAAAGGGCTAGAGCGTTTTTATTTTACACTAGTTACCTGAAGAATAAGATCCTCCCACTTGATAGAACTCATTTGCTCTTGGAGCTTCTTCTTGATAGGTTTTAGTCTTTCAACTAAGATATTGCAGCTAAGCCTAACTGCCTCACAACTTGCTTCTGATGTCGTGCTCCCAGCTGTTAATCCACCTTGAATCATACTCAAGGTATCAGATTGTACAACCCTCACTTTATCCAGAAGACTTTCAGTTCCATTACACTGAATCGTACCAAGCGCAAATGCAGCCATTTGTTTCACCTTTGTCCATAAACCCTGACCCATTTCAATTCCTCCAACTTCAACAACAACAGAACCATCTGATAAAATACTAACTTTTCCTGGAGTTGGTCTTAGACTAAGCTCATACAACACCGGTACTCGAGATATTCCCCTTTTCTTCCAAATGTTAAGTCTATTAAACTCTTTCACTTTGTCTACTCTCGGTTCATAGTTTGCAGAAACAGCTAACTTGTTCCATATTAAAGGCATGGTATATTCAAGTGGTTCACCACAAGAATCATCATAGAATTTCTCAAGACTTGAGTAAGTGTGAAGGTTAATGCTTCTAACAGAATCCGCTTCCATCGAAAGCGTAGCTGCAACATTTTCTATTATACCTTCGGCGATGAATGATCCCTGCGTGTCACCTGGCCCCCTCACTGCAGATCTACTGGGATGATTTGTTCTGCATAACTTTATATCTAAAGAGAGTGCACCCCAGTCATACTTTTTAAGCGCACCAGCTATGTTGCGTGGCATTATTGCGCTAACATCGGGATAAATCCCCGCATTGACCAATATCACAAGGTCTAATGCAGTAATCTTTCCATTATTCTTAAATCCGACACTGTAGGTTATCTTCATTGGATGTCTTCCTCCGGCCATTATCATATCTGTCTTTCGATTTAGATACATTCTGACAGGTCGCTGTAATTTGTGTGCTGCGAGTGCACAGGATACAGCACCCTGCAAATGACATGACATGTCACACACACAAAAGGGAGAGGTTAAAGCATGTGATACTTTGAAACAAGAAGAAAACAAAATTGGCAAAGGATAAAAATATTTTATGTTGGCAAGTAAATAACACGCTACACAAAAATATGATGGAGAATCCCAACAAAGTACTAGGAAGAAGCTATTGTTTTGTTAGTGTATAATTGGTTCCACATTTGGATGAGGCAAAATTTATTTTAGAGGTGAAGATTTGATATTTTCATGTTTAGTTGTTCTCGAATAGAATTAATTTTTCTTGAAGAACTTATTCTAACTTGAAGCTAGAATTTAGAGTTTTTTCCCCTAGAATGAATTTTTAGCTTGAAATTTATTGTTTAACTCACTTTTATATGAACGAATCCAAACATAAACCACTTTACCTTCAACTCACTTCCAGGGAGAATCAATTTTACATAAACAATTCATTCAAAATCCACCTTCAGAGAATCAAGTCATACTAAAAAAGTGATAGGACTTTTTACAATAAAGAATAAAATTTGTAAAAAAGAAGTAAAAACAACTAAAAACTTACAGCTATTGCTTTCATGCCCTTTCCTCCAAAACCTCCTCCAACCCTTCTTGTAATTACTCTAACATTATTTTCAGGAATGCCAAGGCATCTTGCTATAGTAGAATGTGCAAACTCAGGGCTTTGACTTGACAAGTAAACAGTTATGCAATTGTCTTCATCGGGTACAGCGAGCGCGGTATGTGTCTCCATATAGAAATAGTATTGAGATCCAAGTTTTATCTGAGTTTCATTGATAGATGATGACAGTGAATATATTTCATGAATAAACAACGACATTCATTATTCATAAGCTAATTTAAACATTATATCAAGAACTACAAACAAACTTATATTGTGTGTGTACCTCAGCAGAAACAATCTTGTGATCTGCTTCAGCCATTCCTTTTGATACATCACCAATTTGATTTTTTGGGCGTAAAAATGGAGGAACTTCAAAAAAACTAGATCTTTCAACAGCAGCTTCAACACTTAGGATAGGTGGTTCAAGATTTTCAAGACTGTAATCAACAACAGAGGAGTTTGCAGCCATATCTGCAAGTTTCTGAGTATCTGCAACCTAAAGAAGCCATTCGAAGATGAAATGGAAGTTGTAAATAAATGAAACAGAATGTTGTAAATAACATGCATTTGTAATTATTTTTTAATATTTGTATTCGGACTATTAATCAGGCTCATCGGGTTTAGAATAGTCTATATAAACGAATTGCTGCTGGTAATCTAATTACTACTTTGAGATATATCAGAAATATTTTCAACAGAGAAGATGGTTCATTTTGGATCAAAATACGGGATTTAAGAACTCACCACAAATGCAAGACGCTCGCCAACACATCTAGCAATCTCTTCGGCAAATAAAGGTTCTGTACCGAATCTAGTCTTTGCTCCAAGATTCTCCCCACCATCGGGAATGTCTTTACTTGTAAGGATGTCCCTCACTACATCAAGTTCCAATTCTTTTCTAAGTTTTATACTTGTTATCTTTGCCAATGGTTTTTCACTATAAATATATGCTCCATGTAGGCAATTTGTTGGTGATGGAATGTCATCCACATATACAGCCTCGCCTATATGTGATTTATTCAGAAATATGTACATGTTACAAACACATACAAGATCAATTAAATATGTAAAAGTAATAATTAGCAGGAATCTGTCAACAGCATGTAATACAAAACTTGATTCGAAACAAACCTGAAGCTTGTAGCGCAGCGCCAGATTTTGTGACTGGCTCGCCAATCGGATTATACTCAGTGCCTGCTTCAAGGACTTGCTTCCCGGACGACAATAAAGTAGGAAATTTGTTATGCTTCACCTGCTTCTGATTCTCTTTTATGTTAGAAGCCTCGGCCGAAGGCAAAGGAGTATATCCATTTAAATAACCATTGGTTATCCTTGCAGGACTTTCAATCAGTGAATTAAAGAACTGAAAAAGAAAACCGACAGCTAAACTCAAAAGGTAACCATGTTTCGAGGTTTCATCTTGAGGTGTAATAGCGGTAGTATCCGTAAGCAAGTTGATAGCTTCATACAGGTTGCTAACACTTAACAACTTTCCTGATAAGAACTTTTCAACATGTTTAGCTCTGATTGCATGCTTATTCCTAAAACCACCAAAAGACAACCTACAAGTATCTATCATGGTTCCGTCAGTATCCTTGCAAGGAGACACCTGAACAAGGAAAGCAGCATTTAAGTAAGAAAGTGCGTTTCCAAGCGGGCGAGGAGAAGCACGGTAGGTTTCAAAGAGGACTTTACTACTTCTTGTCTCCGAAGATTCGCTTTTATAGAGTTCGATACTAGGAATCTTAATGCTTAAAAGCACACTTTCAAAACCTAACGGTGGTCTCCCAAGAAACTCCTCCAATGCAAGCCATTCAAACTTTGCACCAGTCATTATGTGAACTATTGAATCCACAGCTAGAAGTATAGTAACTATATCCGAAGGAAACTTACTCTTTTGCGCCATCACCAAATTGCCACCTACACTAGCTGTGTTGCGAATATAACCTGTGGCAACTTTGCTCATATGATCAGAAATCTTTTCAAGTATCATATCAAAATCTGATATAAAATCACTCTTGCTTTCTTTCTTTAATGCTTCAATTGCTTTAGATATACTCACTGCTGCTCCAATCTCAATCCCTGATTGATCCGTTTTGATTTTTGAAAGCTCAGAAATTCCACTTAGATCAATATATTTATCATAGCCTTGCTTATCTTTGTAATATCCCATACCAGTATTATTAACAACAACTTTTATCTTGGTTTCATTAGCATGGTTTAATTCCAATAAACTTTGAAGCTCCTCTAAACTAGTAGGTTTATGCCAACTATGTTTCTCAGAAGCTATAAACAAATCATGTTTGACTTCCTTCAAAAACATAGGAAATTTGATATTCTTGTGATCACGATCGTATCGAGGCAACTTACTAACCTTTGAGTCTTTGCTCTCCCCCTTTTTCCAGAAAGAGTTCAAACCGAGATCCTCCATATCAACATCAGCTGCAAAACTTTTGCAGGCATCAGCAATCGGTCGGTAACCAGTACAGCGACAAAGATTCCCTGCAATAGATTTTTCGGCCTTAGAAACGGTGATTTTTGAGACACCAGGTGGTGGCTCAGGAGAATTGCTCTTGTCAGCATTGACAAGAGCGCCGAATAGGGAAACAGACATTCCGGGAGTACAGAAACCACATTGAGAAGCATGGAATCCTGCAAATCTTTCATGAATTGAATGGAATCCTTGTTTGCTGTTTCCAATGCCTTCACTTGTTGTTATTGAACATCCATGTATGCTGCAAAGTAGTGTGAGGCAAGAGCTCGCGGTAAAATCCTCGATTCTGTCGAGCAACGGATCATATTTGGAGATTAAAACTACACAAGCTCCACAACCACCTGCAACCAACCATGCCAAAACATGAATTTCCAAAGTTGAAAAGAAAATTGAGGACTATTATGAGTTAATTAATGATGTACATAAACTTGAAAGTGTAAATTTCTTTTACACGTACATCGAATTATTTTTCATCCTGTTGTTTTTCGTAAAATATCTGCACAAAATCTATCTGGCAGATATGATTGAATGTTTGTGTAAAACAATTTACATATCAATAATTACATTCTAAAAACAAAAGATAACATTCTAATTCTTTTCTCAAATCTTGTGGTAAAAGAGCTTCAATTTCTTCTTCTTTAAAATATGAACAAAAAAATTATTAATATAGTTGAAGGATCATAGGAACCAGTACAGACATGTATATAAACATTCCTTAGGCCTTAAACTATGATCAGAGTAATCAGAGTTTCAATATTTAAATCTTGTATTATATCTTTGCTTCTGATTTGTTTATTTCACCAACTCAACTTACAGAATCATAAAAAGTATTATATTAATCATATTGAAACATAAAGAAAGGATAATTCATTAGAATCAGTATCGAAATTGTTGAAACTTCAAAAAACAATACAAAGTCAAACAAAGAAATAAAAAATAACTATCAAGTCAGTATTATCAAGTTTATTGAAATTAAAATATCAGAAACCAAATCCATAAAAGCCAGGAAAATTCAATATATATAATATATATGATGATATACCTTCACCACAACCGAGTTTAACACTCTTGAATCGAGTTTGAGTACGCAAGAACTCAAGCAAAGTAGTTGATGGATCAACTTTGGATAACTCAAACTTTTCACCATTAACACAGAAAATCAAACTTGTTTGATTCTTCTCACTCTTCTTCACTTCCATACTTCACTTACTGATTTTCTTCAGACAAATACAACTTCAAACTCTTATCTGTTTGTAAAATTTCTATCTTATAAAAAAATAATATTTTATCTTATAAAAAGAATTATTTTAGAAATGTGGTGGTGAGGTGAACAAAGTATCATTCATATATCAATATCAGAATCGCTAAGTTTCATTTTCAACACAATGAGAGAGTTTGTCAAAAAGAAAATCTCAAAGATGGCTTACGTATACTATTTTGTCCTCTAATGGTTACCCATGAAATCCATGTTTCTTGGTGGGTTTTTAATCCTCTCTTTAATCCTCATTCTTATATTCAAAAAATTCTTATGGGTTTTTAACACTCTCTTTAATACTCATTCTTATATTCAAAAAATTCATGTGGGTTTTAGTATTATTTTACTACCTCCGTTCCTTTTTAATTGTCACTTTTTGACATTTTACACAAACCAAGACAATTAATAAATGTCACTACTTTTGATACAATAATTTATACTTTTACTATAATAACCTTATTCATTTAATATATCATCTCATATATTTCTCTCTCCGTAATAAATAACTAAGAATAAAATTGGTAAAACATTATTTAAAGTTGCATTGAACTTTGAAAGTGACAGTTAAAAAGGAACAAATTTTTTCTTCAAAAGTGACAATTAAAAAGGAACGGAGGGAGTATTTGGGATCAATTTTTAAAATGGGGTACCAAGTAAATTTTATTTAATAAAAGAGTGAAGGATAGAGAATGTTAAAAAGAGAGTATAAATGACACTTATACACGGTTTCAAACTCTAAACACCGGGTAAAAAAAACTTTAAACACTATTTACCATTATTAACTAAGGAATAATGAATAAAAAATTGACAATAACTAAGGAATCACATATAATAATTACTCCCTCTGGTCCTTATTATAAGAAGAAAAACAAAAAAAAACATCAAAACCAATACAATTATTAATTGATATAACTTTTAAATATTTTTACAATTATACCCTCATAATTTTTTTGAAGTATTAAATACATTCACAAATATTAAAAAGACAAACATTAAATTAGGAGTAGAAAAAGTCTTTTAAACAATAACTTCACCTTAAAAGTTGTGACATTTTCTTATAAATAGGACTACAATATCTTTTGAAAAATTTCTTATATGTATAGGACCGGAGGGAGTATATTTTAAAATGTATGTACTCAATGTTCTAAAATCTACAAAATGTTCTTTTAATACAATTTTTTTTTTATTTTTTTTATCTTATTAGTAAGTATCTTTAGAACACTTATTAGAATGACCCATTAACTAAAATGAAATATTTGTAATTTAATAACCTAAATGGACTAAATCCTTCATATTTTTTGCAAGAAAAAGTTATTTTTATTTGGAAAATGATAACAAGTGTCATAAGGGCACTTGATAAGAAGATTAAAATAGAAAATTTTGTGTAAAAACACATTGAAACATAAATAAACAACTTTTTCTACATGAAATTTACCAATTATTTCCATTTATTGAATCCTTAACAAATGTCCTAAGGACACTTGTTAGCAAAACCATTTTTATTTTAAAGTAAAAATAATATCTTAGAAATCGTGGTTGGTTGTCATACCCCAATTTTTGACCTAAAATTTATTTTTTACTCGTCTTTTTTAGTTCGAAATTTTTCGTCGTCTCAGACGAAATTTCGACAGAGAGGTATTTTAAAATACCTCATTTTTTTTTTAATTTCGTCCGGGTCCGTCTTTTGTTTTTTATTTTTTTATTTTTTTAAATGTTTTATTGTTATTTTATTTAGTACTATTATTTCTTTTTTAGTTGCCTTTTTAATTTTAGAGCTGACTTTTTTAGAGAAGACTTTGTTTTCATTTTATTGTGTTTTAATTTGTAACTTATTTGTTTTTATTGAGTGTTATTGCCATTTATTTTGTCAACCTATCCTTTATTGAGAATTATCATGGCAATTAGTATTTTTTTAAAAGGGGAGCATTAGCCAAACAGAGGGGGGACACAGTCAGAACACACACAGAAATTTCACAAGAATTCATCAGTATTACACACACAACTCACTGTTTCCACACTCCTCCAAACACAGGCAAAAACAACAAAGGCCAAACATACCTCCCAACAACAACCACTCACGCCCAGCCACTCATATAACAGCCGCTCCTCTCCCCTCACGGCCAGAATCACCACCACACAAACACAACCCATGAACCCATAACCAAACCCACAAACAGCCATCTTCCAAACCAAAAAAACGTCCCCTCCTCCTCTTCAAACAGTACACTCGGCCACTCCTAAGCCACGCCTCCAGCCATCTCCCTCACCACACACAACTCACGTCTTCTCCCACTCCCCAACAATAACCACGACCCTCACCCACACCAACACGCACACGCGGCCACCCCCTCTCACCCAGCTGCCCAAAACAAAGCCACACGAACCACCACTCCCCACTATCACCCATACACGAACCTCTACCATTTCCAACCCGAAACCGGAACACGAATCAATTTCTAAAGCAAAGGTAGTCTTTTTTCCAAAAATTTTAATTTTAGATCCCCTCAATTTAAAAAAGATTTTGGAAAAGTTGATTGGATTTTTGAAGAGAGGAGAAGAGAGGCTTCGGAAAAAACATTTTTTTTAAAAAAAAGAGGACTTTTCTCCTCCGGCGCGGTGGCGCCGCCCCCTGGGCCGGCCGGCCGCCGCGCCGGAGCATGCTGCTGGCAGGTTTTTTTTGAAAGAAAGTTGAGAGAGAAAGAGAGAAGAAGGGAGTAAGAGAGAGAAGAGTAGGAGAAAATGAGTGAAAGAATTCTGAAAAACAACTTAAAATCCAAACCAAGCCAGGCCCACACGGCCCAGCTTCTTTCTTTCTTCATTTCTGCTATCCGCACCCCCCACTTTTCCTGCTGCACCCCCTTTCTTCTCTATTTCATTTTCTTTTATTTTTCTTTCTTTTTATTTCTTTTCTTGCATTTTATTTTAGTCCTTTTATTCTCACGCATTTTATTTTTATGTTTTTATCTTTAACACATCATGCATTTTTATTTTTTTATTTTCCTTTTATTTCATACATTTTCATTTTATTTTTATTCTTATCATATTTACTTGTTCTTAGTGCATTTGTAATTTTTATTTTTTTATTTATCATTTTGCCATCTTTTAGAATGTATTTAGGTACAATGTAAATATAAATGAGAATATACACCGACACTCACACTTTATTTATTTCGCTTTATGTCTTTTATTTTTTATTTCGCCTTACAAAAAATACAAAAAATATTAGGTTAGTTTAATTTCAAAAGGGTTTCGTGGTGATCCAACGTCACCACGGAATTTCCTCGCGTTTAGCTTTTTAGTTATATTTTTAGTCTTAGTCCATATTAAAAAAAAACAAAAACATGCATAAATCAAAAATCACAAAAAATCTTTTCTTAAATAAACCTTGATTTTCAATCAAGTGTCCCTTTTTCTCTTTTATTTTCTTTAAATAACCATTAATCTACTTTAATAACACTTTAACCATTTTCAAAATAAAAAACACAAACCAATCCCATTTTGCCACTTGGCTTTTATTTTTAAAACCTTTTTTTAAACTAAATAAAAAACACAAAACAAATCAAACGTTATTTTTACCCCGAACTACGAGGTTTTGATCCCTCACGGGTACGTAGGCAGAGGACCCTGTCCTTCCAAATCATAAAAAAAATAAAAAAAAAACATTTTCTTTTCCTTTCTCACTATTCTAATTCATTCTTTTCTCAAAAAAAAAATAAACAAGTTATAGCCAAAATAAATAAATAAAATCAAGAGGTTCTCGTAGAGTACTACGAACGTTTAGGGTGCTAACACCTTCCCTAAACGTAACTAACCCCCGAACCCTAAATCTTTTAAAATGTGGTAATTTAAGACTTTTTTCCACTTTTCATTTAAAAAATTAAAAGTTCAGTCGTGAAGTAAAATTAGTGAGTCAACGCTAATCAATAGCTTGATCTCCGAAAATCACCGCGACAGAAATGGCGACTTCACTGGGGACTCCCTAAGAGGGTTGAGCCTAACTTGAATTTATTTAAATATTTTGCGCTATAACTTGCTTAAAATAAAAATAAGAAGTGTAAATATGTGAATATGTGTTTTTTTCCTTTTACGTGAGTGGTGAGATAAGTCCTATACCCGGGCTTGAGGGAAACATAAGATAGGATGGTGGTATAATCAAAGTACCATACCAGGAGTAGTCTTGGGTGTTGGTACATGTGATATAACCCCGCTCAATGGAGGTCTCTTAAAGGTAATACCATGTCAACATGAGTAGTCGTGTTTGACATTGTTATTTTTAAGTGGCCTATGAAGTTGAGGACCTTTAGTCACCTTTAACCCATCTTGGCCTTTTAGGACGTAGTGCGATGGCTAATCAAGAGTAGTCTTGAATTGGTTGATACGCGATACTACACTCAAACGAGACTTTCCTACGAACGTCGTTGGACCGGGAGTCAGTCCCGTAATCCGACAATATTCGGAAGTGGTCAATGA
This sequence comes from Medicago ruthenica, assembly GCA_018208015.1. NCBI lineage: Eukaryota > Viridiplantae > Streptophyta > Magnoliopsida > Fabales > Fabaceae > Medicago > Medicago ruthenica. The sequence goes on along the minus strand of CM031375.1, from coordinate 10,841,991 downwards.
CTTTGGGAACTTGGCAGAACCCGTGATACAGGTACATATGAAACCATAGTCCTTACCAATTGGCGTGTTTACCCTCAGCTCCAACATTTTGGACTTAACCTCACCATGTTTTCTCCGTTCTTTAGCATAATCATGCATGCATGCATTCATTTATAAACATTTTTTCATCCAATTATCGAAAGACTTAAACAAGTTTTTTTAAACATCATAGAGGAGCACTAGGAAGTACACCTTCAGGAGCCCCTGATTTGTTGAATTTAAGGAAGCTAGGAGTCTTTAGATTTCTTTTAAAAACCTAGCTTCCACTAAAGGATTCTTGAATTGGTCCCTTGGCTTGGTTTCTAAAAAAGAACTATTTTGTAAGGCCTTGATGCTCAAATGAAATGTTCAAACCATGATGTTTACAATTACTTCAACAAAGTCCTTCGATAACAAATCTTTCTTCTTTTTGCATAAGCATAATCATGCATCATATCGCATTCATAGTTTCTCAAGCCGAGTCTCACGTCTTGTTTTTCAAAAGGTCTATCTGCCTAGTCCAAGAAAGTGGCCCGACGTCCTCAGCAGAAACCGACTTACACATACAACACTAGGGCATATCAGAGAAAAAGAATGGAACATTTGGAACAAGAGAATCAGGTACTCCGGGAGGAAATGACATCCATGCGGACCAAGATCGAAGAATTGACAGAGTTGGTAAAGCTGCTGGCAGCCGCACAAGTTCATCCACCGTCTCCGTCCCCTAGCTCTCTAGCTCAGCCGACGACTGCAACTACTTCGGCTCCGACAGCGCACACCAGTGCTCCACAATACACAATGCCTGACGGATATCCATGGGGCATGCCTCTTAGCTCCGGAGAAAGATTCATCCCTATTCCTGTTACAACTTCTGCTCCTCAACCCGGTGTTACTTTTCCTCAGGCTACTATGGCCTTTTCAGCTCCAGTGATTCATACGACCCAATACGACAATGAACCTATCTTTCACACAGAAAGTGTAGGGGCTCAGGATCGGATGGATGACCTCCAAGGAAAGTTTGACGAGATGCAACGAGAAATCAAGGCCCTCTGCGGGAAGGATCTGTTTGGGAAAAATGCCCACGACCTTTGTTTAGTGTCGAATGTCAAGATCCCGCCCAAGTTTAAGATCCCTGAATTTGAGAAGTACAAGGGGAACACTTGTCCTCAAAGCCACCTGATAATGTATGCTAGGAAGATGTCTACCCAGACGGACAATCATCAACTACTCATCCGTTACTTCCAGGACAGTCTGACTGGCGCCGCTTTAAAATGGTACATGAGTTTGGACAGCACTAGGATCCAAACTTTCAATGACTTGGGAGAAGCCTTCATCCGCCAATACAAGTACAACCTGGACATGGCCCCAGACAGAGACCAACTCCGGGCCATGGCTCAAAAGGATAAGGAAACTTTCAAAGAGTATGCCCAAAGATGGAGGGAGATTGCTGCTCAGATTAACCCACCTCTAGAGGAAAAAGAAATGACCAAGATTTTCCTAAATACTCTTGGTTCATTCTATTACGAGCGGATGATTGCAAGTGCGCCTAGTGATTTCACTGAAATGGTTAATATGGGAATGCGTCTGGAGGAAGGAGTCCGAGAGGGACGTTTATTTATGGAAAGTGCTTTTGCTGCCAGCAATACAAAGGAGTTTGGGAGTGGCTTCTCAAGAAAGAAAGAGCAAGAGGTGAGTATGGTGGCCCATGGACAGCCTTGGCCACAAATTCCAACAGCAGCCTCGGCAACAGGCTCCCCAACAGCTCGCCCAACAGAATCGAGTTCAGTGGATATCCCATTTTGATCCAATCCCTATGGCATATGCAGAGTTGCTTCCCACTTTGCTTGAGAAAAATCTTGTCCAAACTAAGGTGCCTCCTCCGGTACCTGAAAGGTTGCCACGTGGGTATAGACCTGATCTCTCTTGTGCTTTCCATCAAGGGGCACCCGGTCACGACATTGAGCGTTGTTACGCCTTGAAACCTGAAGTCCAAAGGTTGATCCAGGCTAATGTCCTGTCCTTCAAAGATGTGAACCCCAATGTGCAAGCTAATCCACTACCGGATCACGGGACTGCATCTGTTAATATGGTGCAAGTTTGTTCAGAGGCTTACCTAGTTGAAGACAATCTTGAGGAGGTGGCAGCTAGTTTTGTGACACATAGTAGACTTTGCCGCAATTGGGTCGCTGTTGACGTCCCTTCCGCTATTCATTGTTCCAAATAACATTTTGTTGTTTTTGCTTTTCGTTTTAAAAATATATATATAAATCCTTTCGTTCCGCCCGATACGAAAGTGAACTTTTGTAGGGCTTTTTGCTTTATGCATTGCCATCATCAAATAAAAAGTTGTTTTGTCCCCGACTATGTCTTTTTATTCTTTGCTTTTTTCTGAAAAATGGTAACACAAAAAGCCCAAAAAAAATATTTTTATTTTCAATCAATTTCAAAAGGTCTGCGTTTTTTTTTACTCATTTTCTAAAATCAGTCATCAATCATATGCAGACTGAAACATCAATAAACCCGTTGAACACTGTAACCCTATTGTCTCTCCCAACTTTGATTTCCCTGTCTGCGAAGCTGAAGAGGAAGAGGATGAAGAGATTCCCGATGAGATCTCACGGTTTAGTGTATGAAAGGATTAACTTGGGTTCAGGAGAACTGCCATTACAATATTCCTGGTCGAATTCCGGATGAACGGTGCCATTTAAGCTGCAAAAAAAAAGAAAGAAACAAAAAAAGAAAAAATACGTCATGAAGATAAGGCAGAAAATGGTGGTCACCTACAAGGATTGGCATGGGATGCTCCCTGTTATTTTGCAAAGTATCGTACTTCGGTGCGAACATCAGCAGGGGCAACCCCCTTCTCTTACAGTTATGCCAAAAAGGATGAAACAATCGGTTAATGAGGACGTTCGTCCCCGTGAATTTTAAGAAGGAGACCTTGTGCTCAAAAAGATTTTATCCTTTCAACCGGACTCCAGGGGCAAATGGACGCCTAATTATGAAGGCCCATATGTCGTCAAAAGAGCGTTCTCCGGTGGTGCAATGACTCTTACAACTATGGATGGTGATGAGCTTCCCCGTCCTGTGAATGCCGATGCAGTCAAGAAATACTTTGTCTAAAAAATAAAAGAACAGCTCGGTAAGTCGAAAACCCGTAAGGGCGGCTTAGGCAAAAATGAGCGTCTCGGTGGACTGAAAACCCGAAAGGGCAGTCCAGGCAAAATTAGAGACATGAAACAGAAAATAATCATCCTGATAGATCGAAAACCCGAAAGGGCGATCTATGCAAAAATTAAGGATCAAAAGACAAGGTAACTGCATCAGGTTGGCCATGACTCACTTGGGGCACATCAGCGGTCAAAGAAACTCTGAATCCGAAGCATCTAAACGGTGGAATTCAAAGTTGTTAGGGAGAATAGCGGTTATTGTGTTCAATGTACCTTCCCCTTATATTTACCATTTTTCGAACTTTGTGAGATCCGTGGAGCCACGTCATTGGCAGGCCACCACTCTGTTAAATGAATTTGAGCCTGTGCCTCTTATTTGGAATTCCCATTTATTCTGTTTATAAAATTTCTTCTATTTTTTGATGGTAGTACTTGAAGCAAAACTTTTTTCAAAATCAGAAATCTTTTTTATATATTTTTTTGAAAAGCATAAACAACAAACACATTCTCTATGAACTCATGAATAAGTGAAGTGTGCGTCAACATCTGTCCTGAGAACGGATAAACTTTGCAGGCTGAACATGGTCAATTGCTTGAAAAAAAAAAAAGAAAAAAAAAAAAGAGAAAAGAAAAGCTCGGTAAGTCGAAAACCCGAAAGGGCGGCTTAGGCAAAAATGAGCGTCCTGGTGGATCGAAAACCTGAAAGGGCGGTCCAGGCAAAAATTAGGGGCATACAAAAAATATATTCCCGGTAGACTGAAAACCCGAAAGGGCGGTCCACGCAAAAGTTAGGGACTCAAAAAAGAAAAAAACAAAAAAGCATGACCACAGAAGCACCAGTTCTTCTACCATGTTTTTGGATTTAGCACGCTCTCCCCAAGAAGTGTTTATTCCCCATCAGTTGTTGCATGTCGGGCTTTACCTCGTTAATGTTTTGATATGTCCCTAGTGGCATCATCCTCATTGAAGATTGCCGAGTGTTTGTGATGCGACGTCGGGTCACTTTCCATCTTATCCGTCCAATCTTGTCTCATCAAGTCGGTCTTTCATACAATCATACAAGTCAGTCTTTCATACAATCATACAAGTCAGTCTTTCATACAATCATACAAGTCAGTCTTCCATACAATCTTACCAGTCAATCCTTCATACAGTCACAAGTTAATCAGTCATGCCAGTCATACAAGTCACATCATCATTCATGCATTCATACATTCATGCATATACACATTCATGTATATACAATAAAGATAACATCATCTACTACATGGTTGCATTAACCACCTTGAGTCTTGTTTTTCATACCAATCAATCATGAACAATTTGTAACTCTTTTTCCCCAAGTGTCGTCCCCAGTGTCTGGTCCAAAGATGTCACCCTCTTTATGCCAAGTGGCAGTTCAAACGAACAGTTTGTGCATCCTTTATCTTGTTTTTTCGCCAAGTGGCAGTTCTTTAACGAACAGCTTGTGCATTTTCCTATCCTATCTTTTGTCGTCAGTTGACTCGTTCGGCAATAACCCGAACAGCTGACATTTACCTTTTTCTTGTCGTCAGTTGACTCGTTCGGCAATAACCCGAACAGCTGACATTTATCCATTTTCTTGTCGTCAGTTGACTCGTTCGGCAATAATCCGAACAGCTGACATTTACCTTTTTCTTGTCGTCAGTTGACTCGTTCGGCAATAACCCGAACAGCTGACATTTACCTTTTTCTTGTCGTCAGTTGACTCGTTCGGCAATAACCCGAACAGCTGACATTTATCCATTTTCTTGTCGTCAGTTGACTCGTTCGGCAATAACCCGAACATCTGACATTTACCTTTTTCTTGTCGTCAGTTGACTCGTTCGGCAATAACCCGAACAGCTGACATTTATCCATTTTCTTGTCGTCAGTTGACTCGTTCGGCAATAATCCGAACAGCTGACATTTACCTTTTTCTTGTCGTCAGTTGACTAGTTCGGCAATAACCCGAACAACTGACATTTATCCTTCATCCTGCTTTTAAATTTCATCCAGCATTTAAATTTCATCCTGCTTTTAAATTTCATCCAGCATTTAAATTTCATCCTGCTTTTAAATTTCATCCTGCTTTTATGTTTCATCCAGCATTTAAATTTCATCCTGCTTTTAAATTTCATCCAGCATTTAAATTTCATCCTGCTTTTAAATTTCATCCAGCATTTAAATTTCATCCAGCTTTTAAATTTCATCCAGCATTTATCTTTCATCCAGCTTTTATCTTTCATCCAGCATTTATCTTTCATCCAACATTTATCTTTCATCCAGCATTTATCTTTCATCCGGCTTTTGTATTTCATCCCGCTTTCACCTTTCATCCAACATTTACATTCACCTTTGTTTCTTGTCGTCAGTGGCATGTAACTTTTATTTTCGTCTTTACCTCAAGTGGTAAGCTCTACAAACGGGCAGCTTGTGGTCGGTGTCTTTTCCCATATCATATTTCCTTTCTCAACTGTCAATACGATAGTTGATCCCTTCCCCATTGAAACTGTGTTATTCCCCAGTGGAGTCGGATCCCTTTCTTTAACGAACTCGGGTATCCCCGGTCAGGTCATCTTCGCCGTCTTGCATTCACATTTGCATCACGAGCGTGTCACATTTTTTTGTTAGGTCCAAAATTGGCGTACTTTGTATTTAAGTCCCTTCGACCCGTCGAATCCAAGACTTTATCTTCAAATCTCCGGATGAAGAGACTTAAATAGGGGCATCTGTCATACCCCAATTTTTGACCTAAAATTTATTTTTTACTCGTCTTTTTTAGTTCGGAATTTTTCGTCGTCTCAGACGAAATTTCGACAGAGAGGTATTTTAAAATACCTCATTTTTTTTTTAATTTCGTCCGGGTCTGTCTTTTTGTTTTTTTGTTTTTTATTTTTATTTTTATTCTTTTAAATGTTTTATTGTTATTTTATTTAGTACTATTATTTCTTTTTTAGTTGCCTTTTTAATTTTAGAGCTGACTTTTTTAGAGAAGACTTTGTTTTCATTTTATTGTGTTTTAATTTGTAACTTATTTGTTTTTATTGAGTGTTATTGCCATTTATTTTGTCAACCTATCCTTTATTGAGAATTATCATGGCAATTAGTATTTTTTAAAAGGGGAGCATTAGCCAAACAGAGGGGGGACACGGTCAGAACACACACAGAAATTTCACAAGAATTCATCAGTATTACACACACAACTCACTGTTTCCACACACTCCTCCAAACACAGGCAAAAACAACAAAGGCCAAACATACCTCCCAACAACAACCACTCACGCCCAGCCACTCATATAACAGCCGCTCCTCTCCCCTCACGGCCAGAATCACCACCACACAAACACAACCCATGAACCCATAACCAAACCCACAAACAGCCATCTTCCAAACCAAAAAAACGTCCCCTCCTCCTCTTCAAACAGTACACTCGGCCACTCCTAAGCCACGCCTCCAGCCATCTCCCTCACCACACACAACTCACGTCTTCTCCCACTCCCCAACAATAACCACGACCCTCACCCACACCAACACACACACGCGGCCACCCCCTCTCACCCAGCTGCCCAAAACAAAGCCACACGAACCACCACTCCCCACTATCACCCATACACGAACCTCTACCATTTCCAACCCGAAACCGGAACACGAATCAATTTCTAAAGCAAAGGTAGTCTTTTTTCCAAAAATTTTAATTTTAGATCCCCTCAATTTAAAAAAGATTTTGGAAAAGTTGATTGGATTTTTGAAGAGAGGAGAAGAGAGGCTTCGGAAAAAACATTTTTTTTAAAAAAAAGAGGACTTTTCTCCTCCGGCGCGGTGGCGCCGCCCCCTGGGCCGGCCGGCCGCCGCGCCGGAGCATGCTGCTGGCAGGTTTTTTTTGAAAGAAAGTTGAGAGAGAAAGAGAGAAGAAGGGAGTAAGAGAGAGAAGAGTAGGAGAAAATGAGTGAAAGAATTCTGAAAAACAACTTAAAATCCAAACCAAGCCAGGCCCACACGGCCCAGCTTCTTTCTTTCTTCATTTCTGCCCTCTTTCTGCTATCCGCACCCCCCACTTTTCCTGCTGCACCCCCTTTCTTCTCTATTTCATTTTCTTTTATTTTTCTTTCTTTTTATTTCTTTTCTTGCATTTTATTTTAGTCCTTTTATTCTCACGCATTTTATTTTTATGTTTTTATCTTTAACACATCATGCATTTTTATTTTTTTATTTTCCTTTTATTTCATACATTTTCATTTTATTTTTATTCTTATCATATTTACTTGTTCTTAGTGCATTTGTAATTTTTATTTTTTTATTTATCATTTTGCCATCTTTTAGAATGTATTTAGGTACAATGTAAATATAAATGAGAATATACACCGACACTCACACTTTATTTATTTCGCTTTATGTCTTTTATTTTTTATTTCGCCTTACAAAAAATACAAAAAATATTAGGTTAGTTTAATTTCAAAAGGGTTTCGTGGTGATCCAACGTCACCACGGAATTTCCTCGCGTTTAGCTTTTTAGTTATATTTTTAGTCTTAGTCCATATTAAAAAAAAACAAAAACATGCATAAATCAAAAATCACAAAAAATCTTTTCTTAAATAAACCTTGATTTTCAATCAAGTGTCCCTTTTTCTCTTTTATTTTCTTTAAATAACCATTAATCTACTTTAATAACACTTTAACCATTTTCAAAATAAAAAACACAAACCAATCCCATTTTGCCACTTGGCTTTTATTTTTAAAACCTTTTTTTAAACTAAATAAAAAACACAAAACAAATCAAACGTTATTTTTACCCCGAACTACGAGGTTTTGATCCCTCACGGGTACGTAGGCAGAGGACCCTGTCCTTCCAAATCATAAAAAAAATAAAAAAAAACATTTTCTTTTCCTTTCTCACTATTCTAATTCATTCTTTTCTCAAAAAAAAAATAAACAAGTTATAGCCAAAATAAATAAATAAAATCAAGAGGTTCTCGTAGAGTACTACGAACGTTTAGGGTGCTAACACCTTCCCTAAACGTAACTAACCCCCGAACCCTAAATCTTTTAAAATGTGGTAATTTAAGACTTTTTTCCACTTTTCATTTAAAAAATTAAAAGTTCAGTCGTGAAGTAAAATTAGTGAGTCAACGCTAATCAATAGCTTGATCTCCGAAAATCACCGCGACATTGGTTCTAACACAACCCCACAAAACCGGCTTGTGAGGTGAGGATTGCCCCCACTTATAAACACATTGTCAGACCATCTCCTATCCGATGTGGAACTCGTGGACATAAATGGTGGGTGGTCAGATAGCGGAAACCTGATAGCGGCTCTGATACTATCTTAGAAATTGTGGTTGGGCCTAACACAACCCCACAAAACCGGCTTGTAAGGTAAGGAGTGCCTCCTCTTTATAAACTCTGATCAAACTTCCTATCTAACCGATGTGGGACTAAATCCACCCCCTCAAAGACAAGCCAACATAAGACAACTAGGGGCAGATCGCAATTAAGGTGGGATTACCAACACACCCCCTCATGCTCGGGGCGGGATTTCCAACACACCCCCTCACGCTCAGGCCTAATGGGCATGAAGCGTGGCAATGCGGAATCCCGACAACGGTAGATCTTGGATAGGCTCTGATACCATGTTGAAATTTGGGGCCTAACTCATCCTTACAAAACCGGCTTGTAAGGTGAGGAGTGCCTCCTCTTTATAAACTCTGATCAAGCTTCCTATCTAACCGATGTGGGACTAAATCCACCCCCTCAAAGACAAGCCAACATAAGGCAACTAGGGGCAGATCGCAATTAAGGTGGGATTACCAACACACCCCCTCATGCTCGGGGCGGGATTTCCAACATAATATGATAGAAATGCGGTGGTGAGTGGTGAACGTGTATCATTTCATATTGATCGTTTTCACCAAGAAAGTTTGTCAAAACATGAAATAGATTAGAGATACCAATTTTTTACTAATAAATAATAATAGAAGAAAAGTTTTGTCCACGTTTAGAATTAGGTTGGTTCCAATTAATAAAAAAATAAGGGTTACAAGTGCCCATACTTTTCTAAGGGCACTTGTTAAGAATACTAAAAATAGTAGATTTGTATTGGATTCAACAATTTTTAAACTTTTAAAAAGTAAATTCACAACTTTTTTCAATTTTTCAATACAACATTCTTATTTTAATCTTTTTAACCAATGTTTTAAGAGTACTCTTTACCATTTCCCAAAAATAATGCTTACTTACCTCCTAGTCTTACATAATACATTACGTTGTGGGCTGGTAGAAGAAATCCTAATCCTAATTAGATTAACCTTGTAGTGCTATGACCAGTTTATCCTTGATACACACGGCATTCTTATGTACATTAATAATAATAATTTATGCCTCTAAAACTAAATGCATATTTGGTCTTTTGTGATTAAAATTGATTCTGTTGTTTGTAAATAGAGTCATAAGCATCACATAGAACACACACACAATTGCGAGGTTTTTAAGTTTAAATCTAGTGAAGGTGTTTAGCTTAGCAATATCGGCTTATTTTGAATACATTTACGTAAAAGTGAGTTGAACAATAAATTTCAATGTAAAAATCAGGCTCAGATTTGATATAGACTTAAATAATCCAAGCTAACTTAAATAATGATCCAAGTCAAAGCAACTATAGAGCTCATACTTGACACTTTGTCTAGTTGCATGAGATGACACTTAGCCTTGTTTCATATGAGACAAATGAAATTTGCACGTGCTTAAAATGACAAGTAGCATTAAAGATTGTTGCATGTAATACACTTGTCTTATTTCATGTAACTCTTTTAGTTGTCCTTCACCTATAAACAAATGTACATCTACTCAATCATCAATGTAGTTGTATAAATCAAGAGTTAGTGTGTTAAAAGTTAGTGTCTTTATTTTCCTTTCATCTCCTTATTAGAGAGTGGTTCAGTGAGTTGTGGGTGAAAATTGTGACTAAAATTATCTTAGAATAGAGGAGCCCTTGAGTAAGGGAGTGCCAAATTCAAAACCTTCATTTTTTTGTCCAAACTCCCAGAAATAGACATTGTCATCGGGTTTAAGAAGTTCGAAAAATCTAGGAATACAAAATTTTGCAGTCAAATTCCACCACATGCGTCGTCACCAAGGGTGCATGTGCTGCCCACACGTTGCTCTTTGTCTTCACGTGCCTTCCGAGGAAGAAGACCATCCACGCCACCTAAAGTGCTTATTTATTAGATAATTCTTACTATCCTTTGTGGCTGACACTAGTATGATCTTCCACATTATAAAAGAATTATTCTACTTATGAGAAGATAATTGCAGTAATGTGAATGTGCATATCTAGAAAAATCCTAACTAGGAAATATTTGGTATTTAAGTGTGTCCAATAGCGACCCACCTCTCTTTTATAGGAATGTACCTGATGTATTATTTACGATCTACCATAATCATTCTAGTTATAAGGTACTTATTCCTTTTTCACCCTTTTAAAAATGTCTCCAATAAGACACAATGAGCAAACTCTTAGAGAAATTCATATGTAAAAAAATGAGAAGAAAAATCCAGCAGCTACAAGGATCTGTGAATCCACGACAAGCACGGTTTGAAAATTCTAACGAGTGTCTCTGTGTCATTCTTTAAGGAACTTAAATGATAAGTTTTTATAAAATCTGTGTATTCAATACATCGAAATTTGAAGTATTTAGTTTTTTTAAGGAATAATTTCATAATTTGGGATCTTTAAAGAGTGTCCCGAAGACACTTGGTACAAAGTTATGGATGCTAAAAGCTTGTTTGTTACAACTTATTTTATATAAAAAAAAATTGAAAGTGATCTTGTCGAAATCTAAAGAAGACGAACCGTTCGAAGAATGACGACGAGATCGTGCTTGACTGGAATCCATGGAGAACTGGATTGGGGGGGAGGGGGTGGATCTGCAAAAGACATTATGACGTTCAAGTCAGTATGTGATTGAGGTAGATCACTAGGGTTGGGATGAAGCATACCTTGTGAGGTGATGATGTGAGCCTAATGGTCCGCCTGCGTATAAATTATGAAGGATACCTATATCCACTCAAGCACGATCTCCTCATCATTCTTTAAACTAATATATATATATATATATATGTGTGTGTGTGTGTGTGTGTGTGTGTGTGTGTGTGTGTGTGTGTGTGTGTGAAAGAGTGATAAACTCATATTGCGTTCTTTAAACTAATATATGCCTTGTTTCAGTGTGCTACACCCAATTTATATACCCTTGGGTGTGGAAATGTCAGATTTGCCCTTGTGGGGCAATGGTCGGACAGTTGTTGGATCAAGTAGAGGGCCCAAAGGTGATTTGGGAATATGATCTTGTGTTCATTCTCCCAAAGTTGTTAACAGAAGGAGTAAGGTGATGACTTGACTTCATTATTAGTCGATGGACAGGAAGTGTGTTGTATCTTCATGGCTTGTAGGGTTTACTTTGTTGTTTGTTGGTAGCAAGACCAAGTCTCTTAAATTAAAGCATGTTGTGCATATGACCTCTAAGGGTGATGTTCTTGATAATGAAGAGATGGATCCTTAGCGTTCTTTTCCTGGGGCCTTGTGCTCGGGCCGTGGAAGGATGATGTAAACACCTTTGAACGGGATCATAGAGGATTATTTGAAAACCTTTGAACTTGGGGACATCGTGAACAATGATTTATAGGTCTTTGAGATTGGAGGTCGTGAAAAATGATCAATGCCTTTTGAGGTTAGGGTCGTGAAGAATGATTGTAGGCCTTTGGGGTTGGAGACCGTGAAGAATGATCATAAGTATTTGAAGTTGGAGGCCGTGAAAAATGATTGTAGGCCTTTGCGGTTGGAGACCGTGAAGAATGATCATAGGCATTTGAAGTTGGAGGCCTTGAAAAATGATTGTAGGCCTTTAAGGTTGGAGGTCATGATAAATAGTCAATTTAATCCTTAAATTACCATTTTTTTTTCACAAATATGATTCCTAAACTATTAAAATCAACTAAAAAATAACTATACATTCATTCGTCAATTTAGTCACACAAAAGTGACACCAAATTGACGGATGATGTATAATTTAGGGACATGAGGAGTTTTATAGATACTCTCTTCTAACCCTCTTTCTTTATAACATTCATTTTTTTATTTGATGAAATTTATGTGGGTAGTACACTTTACAATGAGTCCGATATAAAGTGGTGAGATTCACGTTAGTTTCATTCAATAAAAGAGTAATTGTATGAAAGAATATTGAAAAGAAATTGTTTTAAACATTTACTCCCTTCGTTTTAAAATAATAGTTGTTTAATTTTGGTGCACGATTTTTAAGAAAATGATTAATTGTGTTGATTTCGTTGGTAAAGTTAGTATCATTTACTAAAATATTCTTATTCATTGTAGTTACTGGACTAGTTAAGTTTGATGAAATTCAATAAATAAATGTATAATAGTGGAAAAAATAATAAATGTTGCATTGTTATTTTAAAGGGACAATTATTTTGAGATAAAGAAAGAAAATATGCTAAAAAGAAAATTATTTTGAAACGAAATGGGATAGTTGTTATCTTAGGCTTTGTTTGCGAATTTGGAGGGGTTGAGAGGAGAGTGACTTCGAAAAAAAGAATGAGCGAGTGAAGAAAACAGAGGACAATGGAAAATGAGGATTTTTTGGGGTTAATTTTTTCTTCATAATACAAACCCTCCTCGTTTGAGGTTTTGTGGTGTTTATATGAATTATTCAAATTTAATATATGTTGTTATAATATTCTTAAAACTAAAAATAGAGTAACCATAAACATTAATTTATCTTTTTTGAAGGAATACACATTAATTTATCATTATTTAAAAAAACTACTCTTTAAAAAAATATGAAAAGATTTCTTCATTTTCCCTTATATTTTTCACCCTTCAAAACTTCTCATTTCCCTCCCCTCCAAACTTCCAAACAAAGCCTTAATTTAGAGATTAAATTGATTGTTTATTTTAAATATATATTTTTTTGAAACGGACTTCATTAGTGTTCCTGTCCCTCACTAAAAAACTTCATTTTCCTTCACTATGTCCTAATCCTCCTCGCCGCAGCCGCCATCTCCTCTGCTCCGGTTTAGTTTTCGCGTCCATTCATCATACAAGGTAATTTGTTTTCATCTCTCGTTTTCTCCATTTTTACTCAACTTTGTTTTTTCAAAAAGTTTCATATCCCAAATTAGGTTATGTTGTCTGGTTTGAAATTGGGTTATCCTAGATGTTATTCAATCATGTACTTCAATAAGTTACAGACTTGTTCAAAAGGACCACTTACCGAGTCCGGTTTGAACTCCGATCCTTTAACTTCTTCAACTCATTTAACCCTTAGTTCGCATTCTAATTTTCTGGCCACTTTTTCCCCTTATTAGGGGGAGGATCTTGAGAAATGAGAATGTCTCTCTTGATTAGTTGAGACTTGAGAAGTGATGAGATTATCATGATCATTGATAGTCTTCGCATATTTATCAAATTGATATTCAAATCGTGATCAGAAGATCTATTTGTGAATCGAATCTTATTAATAGAAGAAGTATGACAGTTTTAGTTAAAACATGTGACAACAAAAATATAAGTTGATACATCATATACAAAACTCAAAATAATTCAAGTTATAAATCAAATGACACAAGAAAGGTAGTTGGTTATACTAAGTTGACAAAAAACTGACCCGCTCAAAGTTGTCAAGGAATGCAATGTTCAAATATAAAACATACCTCAGATAGATAGATGGCACTAACTATTTTCATTTGATAATGAAACATTGTACCAGTGGATTTTCTGGGATTTATTTTTAATTTGTTTGTATTGATTACTCTTCAGGGGTAGCTTAAGATTGACGGATAAGAAAAAACGGTTAGCGGCAGATCATCTTGTTCTTCTAATGGGATGCAGATCATTCTCTTACAATAGCCTTTTTTCGTCTCTGATGAGGGTTCCAAAACCACATTGGCTACCACTCCCACAAAGGTTAAGACTATTATCAATTCTGTCATGGATGCCTGTTTGGACATTTTTGTCTTGTTGAAATGTTGGTTTTAGACTTTTAGATCATTTTCCATGACAATGAACTGCCTCATTTTTGTTTCTCTTTCAGGTCAATAATATTTTATGATTCAGGTCGAGTTTTACTGCAAAATTGTTGTAATAGTGCTTCTCTGCTGAATTTTCAAGGTTACCTTTTTTTTAGTTTGAAATTTTTTTAACTTTACTTGAACTTGTTGTGGTAGTGTACTTAATAAAACCACCCCTTTGTTATATTCATTACTGAAGTCTGAATTTGTGAGAGAACAAAATTCCTGGTCTAACATATAATAAAAAGCCTGTTTTATGCTTTTGTTTCAAAACTCATTCAAATGCATCCACATATTTCCCGTGTTATGAGGATTTAGCAATGTATATCCTTTACTGGTTTCCGTTGTAATTTAAAATGATTTTCATCAGTGAGGATTTTGTAGAGAATCATGAACCAAATTCATGTCTTCTGCAAACATTGCAAATAAAATAAATAGGAGCATTCCTTTCCATTTCTCCATCGGATGATGTGATGTGATTTACTGACACAGTTCAAGATCGTAATTTTTTATCGTAATGATCTTGTGGCAATTGATTTTATTAAAGCCAAAAGTTAATGTTAAGACAACAAGCTTCTTTTGTAATCTTCATACATACAATTGATGTGTTATCTAGCACACAAGGTCCTCTAGCTAATGGATTTGACTTGCAGCATGGAGATCGTATGTTCGTGGTGCGCGCAAGCCATATGATCTCTTTGGAAGTAGAAGACCAGGGGATGAAGACTTCAAGAAAACCTGGGCAAAGGAGATGGATGAAGATAACACTCTATGGACAGGAAGTGAGGATGAAAGCGATGAAGATAAAGATTCAAATAGTCGTCTTCATAAAGATATTAGGAAAGCAAGGCAGCAAGCGAAGGAACATGCTGACCTAATTGATGCTGATGACAGTGATGAATTAAGAAGTGTTTGGTCCGGCAGTGACGAGGAAAAGACATTGTGGACTGGGGATGAAATGGACACTGATGACGATGTTCCTACAGAAGCTTACCCAAATGAAAAAAGCGATAAGTACATAGATAAGATTTTCGAGTTTGATGAAATGCCAAAATACAGAACCATCTCTGAACTTTTGAAAGCTGAACAAGAACCTGAGGAGCTGTCGCCGGGAAAGCAAGCAAGGAAGATTGCAGTTGAGAATGCTTTGAAGAAATTAAAGAAAGGTCCAGATGGGAGGTATACAAATGCATGGGAAGTTATGAGTGATCTAGATATTCTAATTGGAGCATTTGAAAACGTTGTTTCGGGACCTGAATATGAAGAACTTAGACAAGGAGGTCCTAAACAGCTAAATATTCAGTTTTTTAAGGACATTCAAGCGCGAATGAGAGATCCAAATTACAAATTCTCACCTGAGTTAAAACTGAAACCAAAGAGTAAATTTGTTTCTAGAAAGAAATTTCAAAAGACGGAGTCTAGAAGAAGGAAAGCACGGAAGAGGTAAAGTTATAGCCTGTTGTCTCAAAATCGAATTTAGAAGTTGAGCTTGTAATGTTACTGTGCATGCAACTTAATATGTAAGAGTAATATATTAAAATTGATTGGTCTGTTGTTATTTTTCCCTGAAATGGTATCCACTTATGCCGTACATATTGTTGTGGAAGTAAACTCTAGAAACAGGACTTACCTTCAAATTGTAGTTCAAATTATGTTTGGTTAGTTTGTTTAGGGTTTAGGCTTTAGATCAGACAATTTCTTTATTTTAATTTATAATTTAATGAGACATGATATTAATCATATCACCTTATAAGGGCCGTCTTAACAAATTTGTTGGCCCTGTTTTAGTTTTTAAGGGCTGACAAAAAATTTAAATTTTGGGCCCTAAAAACCTAATAAGGCACTATAAAGAAAAATTAATAATAAAAACAACACTCTAGTGGGCGTTGAACCCACAACCACACACTATCATAAATGGACGCACCACTGAAGCTCTGTGATTTGTTTTATTTATTTTTCGCATTAACTATATAAATATTAATTAAGTGCCTTACATATAAAAAAAGAGAAATTGCTTTATACACTTCAAAGAAAGCTAAAACACACCAGTAATTTACGTTTTTAACCGCATTTGCAGTTAAGCTGTCGATGGGAAGGATCCGGCGGACAGCTAACTGCCGATGGGAAGAAAACCAGCGGCAGTTAGCTGCCGTCACATTTTTCGGCAGGTAACTACCGTTTCACATCTCTACTCCATCGGCACTTAACTACCGTGGAGCATGAATTTGCTTTTTTTTCATTATTTTCCACACATTGACTTATTTATATTCCATTATTTTCCATTTTTTCTTTTCTTTTTCTATTCTTTTCTATATATATTTATAAATCAAAATTGATTTTTAGAGTATAATTTTAATATAAGAGTATAATAAATAAAAATGCAATAATAAATCATATCATATATATAATAATAAAAGAAAATATAATTTCTGTTATTTTTAAGAGTATAATTTTCAAATTATTATTATCATTTTTATTTATTACTTTTTTTGTTGTTTTTAGTTTTTTCACTTTAATCACATGTCATTTTATCATTTTTGTTCACTCATTTTATCGTTTTTGTTCACATTAAGATGAAAAAATGTGAAGTTTTAAAAAATATAGGCAAAACATTGCAACGGCAGCTAACTGCCGCTGGTTTCCTTCCCATCGGCAGTTAAAAACGTAAATTACTGGTGTGTTTTAACTTTCTTTAAAGTGTATAAAGCAATATTTAAAAAAAATGTTTTGGGCCCCAAATAAATTGAGGTCCTGTGGCATAGTCCAGCCTCGACGGGCTATGGGCCGGCCCCTTATTAACTCTCTTGATTTTTTTTCTTTCATCAAATGCTGTAATCAATTTTTACTGCTCAATAATGACTTAAACATCCTTTGAGGATTATATATTCCCACCAAGATGTAAAATAGAAATGACTTTATAATTTTAATTATACTATATTCAAAGGTTTGACTTGTAAACTTTGTTAACTGGGAGAATATGTCACTTTTGTTTAAAGATAATTTTGAGAAGAATAATACAAAACCCTCACCAAAGAACACTTGGAAATTAAATCCTTAACTTTGCACAATAGAGAACTTGATCAATATTACATACATGTGGGGAAAGAACGTGACTAAACAATGCCTAGCAAATAAGTAAGGTATTCTTTAGAGACATATTTTGTTACATGGAAACCCAATTTGAGATTTTCCTTGACATAAATCAATCCTTACACGAAATGGAAGAACTGAATTGGAAGAAAATACAACTTATCAATGTGTATATATACGTAACATAACCCCCAATTCATTTCATTCACCAACAAGAGCTTACACAAATTAAGCTATACCTTTGCGAGAAACATAAAAGCTAAAGAGAAACCAATTAAGCAGAAAATGTCGTTTGATCAAAAGACACGTGAAGCAGATCGTATCTATGATGAATTTGAACCACCCTCTGATTGGGATCATGAGGATACAAGTGACACACTAATTCTCATGCTTCCAGGTTAGTTCATTTCTTTCTCCCTCTTGCCTTTTTCATATAATACATAATTTATAAATATAAGTTTGATAAAAATTCATTACTTAGCTATAGCGTGAAAGGTTAAGAAATAAATATATATATATATATATATGACTATAAACATTTGAGAGAGATTATACCCACATGTAGTGAATATGTAATAATTATTTCAATTCAAAGAAATTAAGAATAACCAATAAATTTTCTTTTTATCAAATTTTCTTTTGGTAAAACTTAAATGAGACAAATATATAAGTATACAATGTATCAAATTTGATATTCAAATAACACAACTATGTTGGGTAATTATACATGCAGGATTTAAGAAGGATCAATTGAAGGTTCAAGTAACCTCAACCCGAGTGCTAAGGGTTAGCGGTGAAAGACAAATGAATGAGAAAAAATGGCGTCGATTTCGCAAAGAATTTTCAATACCACCTCATTCTGATACTAGTAGCATTGGTGCCAAATTTGAAGCTGGTATCTTATATGTTAAGCTTCCAAAACTCATCAACCAACAAAATATTGTTCCAACACCAACCAAACCAACAACACAACAAGAACCTCAAAAGCCTCAGCAACCAGCAACAATTCCTCAGAAACCAAACACTGCTCCTCAAGTTTCTGATCAGAAAAAACAAGTAGTGCATCAAGAACCAAACAAAGAAATTGAAGAAGTGTCTCAAAGGAAGGGAAAAGGTAAAGCTGAGGAATTAAAAGAAGATATTGATGATGTGAATAACAAAGTTGCATCAAAAGTTGCTGAAAAAAGGTCATTGACTATGGAAATCGTTTCAAGACAGAGACAAGAATATATGAATGCATTATGTGGTTTGGTGGATGAAGTTAAGAAGCAGAAGAAATTGGTTAATTTGTTGGTGCTTGTGTTTTTGGTCCTGCTGTTTGGTCTCTATGTTAAGAATGTAATTAATTCATTTTTTTCAGGAGGACACAAAAACCAAGAGTTGTAATTGATTAATTACAACTCAATTGTGTTATCATGTCAATAAATACGGTATTGCTACAAGAATTATCTGCATGTGTAATAATTGTATAAATTCATCAAGAGAATAAAGAATGTTTAAGGTTTCTAATTATTATCTGCATGTGTAATAACTGCTTAAACTATGATTTAGAGATCGACCGATTTGATCTAAAAAAGTCATCGTGAGTGTAATATGCGTAATTCAAATTTTTCATCCATATTTTTAGATGATATATGAGCCATTGGAAGAAAAAAAAATTCATTCACTAGGTCTTAGTTTGTATATTCTCATAAACACTATTTTTCCTATAAGAAAAAACTTATAAACTAGTATGTTATACCATTGCTTATATCCGTTTTGGCCGGATAATAACAATATGGATATTGGAAGTGGCTTGGTAGGAAGGGATTTAATGCCATGGAAATAGAAGTTGAATTGAAAAAAAAAAATTACATTTTAAGAATTCTTAGCACACACGTATGACACTAACATTTATAAAAATTTTTTTATGTTGGGTCTAACTCACTCTTATAAAGTCGATTTGTAAGCGAATAATGTCACTCTTTTTAAACATTGACTTTATTTTTATTCGATATAAGACTTAAGTTTTTCTTAATACACCCTCTCATATTAAGTATTATTCAGTTTGGTAAGTTAATATATAAATGGTGGATGAAATCGTTAGCTCTGGTATCATAATAAGTGACACTCTCTACAAACTTTAATCACACTTTATATTTATTCAATATGAGACTTGCGTTTTTCCAATAACACTAAGTCAATGATATTATATGATGTTCTCATTTTATTAGTGTAAGTAAATTTGACCCGAGTTTTCTTTTGGTGGCTTTACATAAAAGCTACTTTTTAGCAAATGAGTAAATTTTGACTATATGAGTATACATGAATGGTCAAGATTGGAAGTTATATAAACACAATATTAAAAATTACATAATTTTGTATGCATGCTCATATATAATATTACTTACTTTATTCTTTAAAGTGAATTGTTTAATGGATATGTATCATGTATGTATAACAACTCTCTTCTCTGCCACCCCACTATTTTCTTAAAAACTGCAGCCCTCTGGGTTTGCCAATCCATCCTGGCAGGAAAAAACAGTGGAACTCATCTGAACTTACAAATATTGGTGCAAGTGACAGGGGGGGATTCCCACATGTTAATTAATCATTTGTCATTTTCAGCTAAAATTAATAACTGTCTAAATGATAATGGATACTTTATACTATTAATAATAAATTATTGGTAACAAAATATATCAACTGATATAAGGCTAACAACTTTTGTAGCTTAAAAATAAACTGTTGGTTTATCAATTAATCAATATGTCATTTACCTATAAAATTTGTAGAAATAAAGTCATTCATTTGAAGAAGTTGGTTTGTAGAAAATAGTCAATATACCCAACCACATATTACATTTCAAGGAGAGGCGGAGAAACTTAACTGTAATTAAGCACCTAAATCGATATTAATCTCATAACGGATGAAAATGACATAATTTGTGAATATTGGGGGTGTAACATTTCAGGTTGGTTTGGTTGAGTAAGAAAGATGTCCAAACCAATCAAATTCATGACGGTTCGATTTGATTCGGTTTTCGGCATTTTTTCGAAGTAGAACCAAATCAAACTAAATCTGTGATATATGGTTTGGTTCGGTTTGATAGATCAGTCCAATTGAAAATACAACTAAAAAAAAATAACTCTTTTAAATACTTGTATTTATTTAAATACTAAAAGTAAAGTATATGAAGTTTCGGTAAACATCGTATGCATACATATTTTTTTTTTAGAAAAGAAAAAATGGGGAAGGGAGGATTTCTTATTTATTCATGTGACACTAACAACCATTTTACAAACTATCCATAAGGGGATTCAAGCTACGCACCTTGAGGTTTTAAGGTTAAATCCTTACCATTGAACTAGTACCTCAAGCGTATATGGATACCTAATTGAGCACACAAAAAGACAGAAAAAAAAGCTTATAACTAGTCTATTATTAGTTATTTTATGATATTTTAAGTTAAAATAACATAATTAAAGGAAAAAAATGTGAATGCTTAATTGAACAACTTAAGTTATCTCTGACAGTTGTCAACTACTTAAATATTTAAATTTAGTCACAAAAGAATAAACTTGTCATTTCTTCCTTTCAAGTAAGTGACGAGAAGTTTTGGTTTTTCTTTCTTTTCTAGATTTTTCTTTTTATTGAGTGATGATTTTTGTAATATATTGGTCATGTGCTAAGTTAACGTGAAGTTTAAAATTAAAAACTGAGAACCAAACCAATCTAATTCGGTTTTGACCAAATTAAAAAAGATTAGGTAATTTTTTGTATGATTTTATTTTTCAGGTTGATTGGTTTTGTCCGCGTACGCCTCTGATGAGATAGTCCATAAATCCATTTGAGAGTGAAAGACTCTAATTAATATCATCAAAATGTTTACTACCAAAAATAGAACATATTCATATTCTATGTTTTTATTTAATAGCAGTTTAATAAATCCTAAAATCCTTATCTTTGTCTACTAATAGAGGAATATTCCTCTATGGTCATAGCATTGCCAAAGCATAAGGTCACTTCTGAGACCAAAGCATAAAAATTTTCTTGCATCATAGACTTGACTACAGAGAAACAATGTTTGCACGAAAAGAAAGTAATAAAACAAAATAATAAGTTACAATTACCAATTTAAAAATTGTATACACAATGCATAATATTGTCCAATCGAAGCATATAAAAGCACACTGGTAGAGCTTTCATTTTCAAGCATAAACAGAAAGAACCAAAATACAAAATAATATCAACAACAAATAGATTTTTTGGCAAGTATGGATCAAAAGGCACAATCAACACCTGATCGTGTTTACAAAGATTTGCAACCTTATTTTGAATGGAATGAAGATGAAGCAAGTGCCACTCTTGTCCTAATGCTGCCAGGTATATGTTTAACTTCTCTCACCTCCAATCTGTTTGGATTTTTCAGATTTCATAATCTTTTTGCCCCACCTTTGTATGTATAAAATCATATCTTACATAAATACATATTTTTGTAAATTTCTTCTAAAACATTGTATTGTATCGGTCAAATTAAAAATTAAATTCATTCATTCATCGTATATATTGTAAGTACATAATATTAGACATATCAGTCCAGTAAGTACAACTCACATTGTAAAAAATTGCAGAGATATTTTATATGTTGAGGTGAGTTTTGTCACTAGACTCTTTAAAACAAAAAAATATATTAAACATATCATAAGAGTTTAAAGACTATCGTAGTGGTGTTATTTCAACAACTAAAATTTGACAATGTGTTTAACGCAATTCTAAATCGTGGTTAGTTATGCTTAATGAATATAATGAGTTGTAACATGTTGTAATATTCGTCAATCATCAACTGAACCTAATTAAAAAGCATACTTAAACTGCATTAATCATTCAAATTGTTATCCGAAATTTGTTGTCAAATATCTGTGTATCATTTCTATTTGTTTTAAGCCATTTCTCATTTTCTTCTATATGTATGTGTATATATATGTTCTATTCCAACAAGTACAGGATTCACAAAGGAACAATTGAGAGTGCAAGTGACTTCAAAAGGTGTCCTAAGGATCAATTGTGAACGACAAGGGATTGAGAATATATGGCATCGTTTTGGCAAAGAATTTCCAATTCCTTCATATTGTGAGACCAATGACGTGAGTGCCAAGTTTGAACGTGGAGTGCTATCAATCATGTTTCCAAAGCTAATCACCCCAGCTAATAAGCCTCAAGAACAAGAAGCTATCACAAATCCACCCAAAGAATCTTCAATGCCACAACAACTTGGTGATGAACCTAAGGCACCAACACAAGCACAAGTGGTTGATGATCAACAAGAGTCACCAAAGAAAAAAGAACCAATTAACTGCTGAAAAAGAAAATAACAAAATAGAAGAAACAGTTGAAAATGATCAAAAGAAGGTGGGGACTAATGATGGGTTGTCGGAGACAAAAGAAGTTATTAAAACTGCTGAGGGTAAGGGAAAGAGACAAGGCAAGATGACACAAAGATTGAAAACAAGGATTTTAGATTTTAATATAAGTTTGACATCAAGGGATGATAAGGATGTTAACCAATTAGGTTTTGGTTGTGGTGGTGATACAATTACAAGGTCTAAGAAGGGGAAGTTATTGGTGAATATGATTGTGGCCACCTTGTTGGTTTTGGTGCTTGGGGTGTATGTCAAAAATGCATTGTGGTCATCATCATAATCATCTCAAGGAGAATCAAAGGAATTTTAATCCCATATGCATATACATTCTTGCAAATGCATATATAAATTCAATAAAGAAGTAAAACAACTACTTTGATTATCTATCTATTATAGATATATTTTATACGAAAATTGATCAAATCACACCGGCGTTGTATTTAATACTTGTACCCCTCTTAACACATGTATTATAGACTCATTGTTGCATTGAAAGTTTATATATATTACTAGTAAAAGTCGCACGGGTCACGTAACATTGCGATAATTATATAAAAAATAATTATATTGTTAATATTGTAGAATGTTAATAGATATTAAATGAAAAATATGAGTAGTAATGTAATGTTTCTATTAATTTTTTTTCTCTTATATAAACAAAAATTTGTTAAATAGTTGAATCACACCAGTTATGAATTTTATTTGCCTTATTTATGCACATAAAATTTTGAAAACTCGTGACTATTTTCAAAATCAAAATTAATGTAGTGTTTCTATTAAATAACTTTTTATTTTATATGCAAAACATTGTTTAATGTTTGCACCGCACCCGTTGCAGATTTTATGTACTTATATCTAAACAAACAAATTTTTATATACATGTATGAGAAAGTCGATATGATAAAATTTTGGAAACACATGACTATTTTCAAAATATCAACATTAATGTAGTGTGTCTATTAAATAAATTTTTATTTTATATTTAAAACACAGTTAAATATTTAAATCGCACTCGTTGAGGAATTTATATGCTTATATATTCAGAAGAAAATTTGTATGTATCAATATGTGATAGTCGATATGATAAAATTTTGAAAACTCGTGACTAATTTCAAAATATAAACATTAATGCAGTGTTTCTATTGATTAAATTTTATTTTATATGCAAAACACTGTTCAATGTTTGCACCGCTCCCGTTGCAGATTTTAAATGTTTATATCTGCAGAAACAAATTTTTATATGCATATATGAGAAAGTCGATATGATAAAATTCCGTGAAACAAAATTGTGTTTTTGCTAGTCATTAACTTTTATAAATAGAGAATAAAAGATAGACTATTGGTCGATACTATCGATGATTAGAAAATTTAAAAATAAAATGAGTAGTTTGTTGAGATATTTATGCTACTTAAATATTAAAAATGAATTAAATATTAGTTCTTAAGATCAAAATAATATATGAAGTTTGTTGAGATATTTACGCCAAATAAATTATTAGTTTTAGAAAATAGAAAAAATAATAAAAATATTGAAGATAAACGTGAAAACAAACATGTACTAGTATGGCATAACAAACAAGAGTTTTAACTTTTAAGGCATTGTTAATTTTAGGTTATAAAGCTAGGATATTTGCATCGCTGACTCTTTAACAATGGCGGCAGCAGCATCATCATCATCTAAACCCAATGTTCCAAAAAGAAGGGCCGCGGCAACATGTTCTTATTTACCAGAGGAGTTATGGGAGCACATCTTCAAGTTTCTCAACTACGACGGCCACAACAACCTCTTCAACAATATTAATGAATATGGGATACCGATACTAGCGTCTAACCTCTCTGCTGTGTCTTTCCGTGACAGTTTAAAGTCTCTCTCCGTCGTCTCAAAACAATTTTTGTCCATCACCGACGGTCTTCGATCCTCGGTCTCAATTTCCGATGGAACCATCCCTCTACTTCATCGTCTCTTTGAAAGGTTCCCCAATATTACATCAGTTGACATCACTCTCTCCCCCGGAGGAAGTGACCTCGACGCACTTCTTACCAAAATCTCCACTTTCCCTTTAGACCTCAAATCACTCACTCTTTACCACCCCATAACGGTTCCTGCGGATGGGTTGCGAGCTTTCTCCAAAAAGATGAAAAATTTGACATCTCTCACTTGTTACCAAGTTGTTTTGGATGTTGACAAGAATGATCTTTTCTTCATTGCTGATTGTTTCCCTTTACTCGAAGAGCTCATCCTTACCGGCCTTGAATTTCCTATTTCATTTTTGCTTGATGATGATGAGGATGAGGATACTCGTTTTGCGCATGATGATAACGATAAATTGTTGGAACTTCCCAAACTCCGCAAAATTGCTTTATCTCATAATTTTATTAGTCGCCAATCTATTAACTATCTCTGCACCAACTGTACCCTTCTTCAAGAAGTCAAAGTCATTAAGTTTCCGTGATTGGTCTTTTACGAAATCCGCCACGACTGTGTGAGTCATTAAATATTTAAATCGCACTCGTTGAGGAATTTATATGTTTATATATTCAGAAGAAAATTTGTATGTATCAATATGTGATAGTCGATATGATAAAATTTTGAAAACTCGTGACTAATTTCAAAATATAAACACTAATGCAGTGTTTCTATTGATTAAATTTTATTTTATATGCAAAACACTGTTCAATGTTTGCACCGCTCCCGTTGCAGATTTTAAATGTTTATATCTGCAGAAACAAATTTTTATATGCATATATGAGAAAGTCGATATGATAAAATTTTGAAAACTCATGACTATTTTCAAAATATCAACATTAATGTAGTGTGTCTATTAAAGAAATTTTATTTTATATGTAAAACATTGTTCCGTCGTAGATTTTAAATGTTTATATATGCAGAAACAAATTTTAATATAGATATATGAGAAAGTCGATGTGATAAAATTTTGGAAACACATGACTATTTTCAAAATATCAACATTAATGTAGTTTGTTTATTAAATAAATTTTTATTTTATATTTAAAACACCGCTAAATATTTAAATCGCACTCGTTGTGGAATTTATATATATGCTTATATATGCAGAAGAAAATTTGTATGTATCGATATGTGATAGTCGATATGATAAAATTTTGAAAACTCGTGACTATTTTCAAAATATCAACATTAATACAGTGTTTATATTGATTAAATTTTATTTTATATGCAAAACACTGTTCAATGTTTGCACTGCTCCCGTTGCAGATTTTAAATGTTTATATTTGTAGAAACAAATTTTTATATACATATATGAGAAAGTCGATATGATAAAATTTTGAAAACTCGTGACTATTTTCAAAATATCAACATTAATGTAGTGTGTCTATTAAATAAATTTTATTTTATATGCAAAACATTGTTCAATGTTTACACTGCTCCCGTTGCAGATTTTAAATATTTATATCTGCAGAAACAAATTTTTATATAGATATATGATAAAGTCAATGTGATAAAATTTTGAAAACTCATGACTACTTTTAAAAAATCAACATTAATGTAATGTGTCTATTAAATATATTTTTATGTTATATTTAAAACACTGTTAAATATTTAAACTGCACTCGTTCCGATTTTATAAGCTTATATATGCAGAAGAATTTTTTTTTTGTACCAATATGTGATATTCGAAATGATAAAATTTTGAAAATCCGTGACTATTTTCAAAATATCAACATTAAAGATATCATGAGTTTTAATAAGAACGATTATGAAATTTTGTTGTACTTTGATTTTTATATATTGTTAGTAGATGTTAGTAGATATGAACATTATCCGTAATTAATTTTTTAAAAGACAAATAAATTAGTTTCATAGTTATCCGTGGAAATTGCTTACACTTGTGATGAACATTCTCCGTAATTAATTTTTTAAAAAACAAATAAATTAAATTTTGCAAAATGACCATTATGCACATAAAATTAAGGAGATCATGAGTTTAAATAAGGACGATTATGAAATTTTGTTGTACTTCGATTTTTATATATTGTTAATAGATAATAATTAATTTTTTAAAAATAAATTAGTTTCATAGTTATCAGTGGAAATTGGTTGGTTACAGATATGATGACCATTATCCATAATTAATTTTTTAAAAAACAAATAAATTAAATTTTGTAAAACGACCATTATGCACATAAAATTAAGGAGATCATGAGTTTTAATAAGGACGGTTATGAAATTTTGTTGTACTTCGATTTTTATATATTGTTAGTAGATTTCATTTTCCCTAAAAAAAATATAACATTTCATTTTTTATATAAATCTTAATTTATTTTATAAGTCCGTGAGATAATGACTTGTTTGTTCTTATTAAACGATGGTAAACTTGATGTATAAAAATGATATCAAATTAATGACTTATCTCTTCACTTTTTGTGGCTCCACTTACTAAATTGTTTTAAAATAGAGGAATTTTTTTTTGAAATATAATGATATAGATTTATCAAATATTTTTTTGTATGTACATCAAAAAATACACTTGCACAAAATTTATACATATAAAATTTTTTGTAAAATCTTTGTTTTTAATTTTATTTAATATGTATATAAATAGGCCAGCTTTAGAGCCTAATAATATACTATTTTGCGAGCCTAAGATTGATCAAATTAAATAAACAGGGTTTATTAAAAGTCTAAGTCTAGACTTTTTAATAAATGAGTCGGTCTATATCTTAAACATACTAAGTTGTAAGTTCTAAGAGACGGTTGGTCTTTTCACACATTAACTATTCAGATATTATTTTCGTCCCTAATTATAAGACCCTTTTGAGTTTTTTTTGTCCTTTTTTATATAAGACTTCTTTCAACTTTCAATGTGCATTAATTATTTATTTATCAATATACCCTTATTTATTTTATATATTTTTCTGCAATATACAATAAATACTCCATGAAAACATTAATTAATTCTCACTCCTAAAGGATAAACATGTAAAATAATAACAATTGTTAACAAAATTAATTCAAAAATCAACTTTCATAATATCCGTATTTGTCTCAAAAGGTTCATCTATTTAAGGAAGGATGTAATATATAGTAATCTAAACAACAACAAAAGTGATACTCTCTCCATTTTTTTTTTCTTTTGATGTTTTAGAACTTCAACTATATTCCAAAATATTTGATGTTTTAGTATATTTAATATTTTTTTCAAGTTTACCCTTGTTGGAAAATTCACCATAAAACTATTAAAGGAGTTGTGACATTTGACTTATCACATTGTAAATTAATTATAAATAAAGACATTTTAGTCCAAAACATAAAAATATATCTAAGCAAAATTAATATAGGTTATAAATTGTTTATGTTGGAAATCCTAGCAGAGGATATGTCTCAGTAGTTGCTGAAAATTAATGTGTAGTTTCTGTTTTAGTGCAACGTGAATTATAAGTAATTTAGATTTGATTAGTTAATATTGATTTGAAAAATAGATTATATTTAAAGTCTTACTATGTTTAGCGAAATTAACTTTTACTTCGGCTGGAGTGTTTTGAACAGAAGAGATTACATTTAAAGAATAGAACAGTTGATCCCTTTGTTATTAAGTTCACTCCTCACAGGAAGTGAGTTGTTGAGAATCCTCCATAGCAGATTTTTATGTCTCGGAATCGTGTGTAAGCCCCAAAGCTTTTTCCAAACAGAAGAGGCAGAACCACTAGTTGAAGGAGTTGAACCTGGCTGCACCTTCCAATGTTGAATAGCTCTATACCCACTTCTAACTGTGTATTGCCCATCAGTCTCAAACATCCACACTAAGCTCATCCTTCCTCATAGGATTAACTATAGGAATCTGCTCAATTTGAATCTTGTTCATGGGGATGAAATTGTTCTCCAGCATGTGATTATTCCAGCTAGTATTCTCAGTAGTCAAAAGGTCCCTCACCAGGGTAGGGATAGGGGAACCACCTCCCTGAGTAAGGACTTTGAAATTAGTTTGAAAGGGAAGCCATTTATCTTCCCAAATGTTCACCATGTTGTCATTGCCAATCCTCCCGCAGCACCCTTTATTAATAATCCAAATAGAATTGCAGAGGCTCCTCCAAGCATAACTAGGCCTGTAGCCCACAGAAGCCTTGAGCACATTAATATCAGGGAAATATTTAGATTTATAGCATCTAGCTATAAGGGATTCTGGATTAGCCTGAAATCTCCGTATTTGCCTGGCAAGCATTGCCAACTTGAAATCTCTTAAAAGATCTGAAACCCAATCCCCCTCTCATATTTGGCTTTAAAGAGATTATCCTTTTTTACCCAGTGCATTTTCCTGCTATCATCTATACTTATGGGTCGGAATAGACCAGGCCGCCCGTTAGGGGACCATAACCCGGTTCGGTCTAACTCGTTTATTAAATAGGTTAGACGCAAGCTTTTTAAAAAGGTCATTAATTTAAATAGGTCAGACTAAGGCTTATAAAAAAAATATATTAGGTCTATCAGGTCGGCCCATATATGTGTAATTATATATACTACAGTATATAATACACGTGTACTAGCCTCTACAAAATACATTATATAATACACGCGTATTAGCCTCTACAAAATGGATGTGGTAGCTCTACAAAATTTTATTGGATATACTTGCAATATATATATATATATATATATATATATATATATACTAATAAAGTTGAGAAAAATGGATGTATATGCTTTACAAAATTTTATTGACTTATTAGCATTTTAAAAAATATATGTTTATTAGCCTTTTTATAAATAGGTCAAATGTTATATTTATAATTGTTAGTACAAATTAGACTTTTAGACAGACTAATAGGTCAGGTCGGACTTTTAAAAAGGTCAGGTTAGACTTAAAATAAAGTCTTTGACAGACTAATAGGTCAGGCTTAGACTTTAGTTTTTTCAACTAGGCCCGACCTATTTAAGCAAAGCCCAACTCGGCCAGGCCTATTCTCACCCATACCTGTACTGCCCCACCAAAAACTGCACACAGTACTTTCAATCTTGTCACATAGGCATTTTGGCAGTAAAAAACAGCTCATTATATAAGTGGGGATAGCATGTGCAACTGCCTTAATAAGAACACTTCTGCCTTCAAAAGAAAGATTTTTTTCCTTCCAACCTTTTTTATTTTCTTCCAAATTCTGTCCATAAGAAAGTTGAAGTCTAACTTTTTGGATCTCCCAAAGTGAGTAGGCATACCCAAGTATCTGGAAATGCAGTTGCTAATCTTGATAAGGAGTTGATCTTGGAAGTTCCTCTTAACCTCCATATGGGACTAAAGATCATTTTTGATTTGTCCATGTCAACTCTCTGACCAGAAGCTTGTTGATACTTGTCTAGGATGTTCTTGATAGCCATAGCTTCCTCTGGTCTAGCTTTACAGAAGAGAATACTGTCATCAGCATAAAGAAGATGGAAAATAGATGGCAAATTAGTGGCTATAGAGATCCCATGAATAGCTCCATCCTTCTGCCCCTTAGAAATCAAACCAGAAAGAACCTCAGAGCAAATAATAAAAATCTAGGGGAAAAGGGGATCCCCTGTCTCAATCCTCTCTTAGGAAGGAAAGATTGAGAGGGTTGACCATTAATTAAAACAGAAAAGGAAACAGAATTAGTACAACTCATAATATGGTGGATAAGTTTGTTGGGAAATCCATATTACTCAAAGTATTCTCTATAAAATCCCACTCTAAACTGTTATAAGCTTTTGCCATATCCAGTTTGATTCCAACATAGCCATTATTCTTCTTCTTGGTTTTGTTAAGATAATGTAAGGTTTCAAAAACAATAAGAGAATTATCTATTATCAACCTACCAGGAAGAAAGGCACTTTGGAATTCATTGATAATCTTAGGAAAAATAGTTTTAACTATATTAGTTATTGGTTACAATTTTTAACAAAACATTACATAGGCTAATAGGTCTAAACTCAGAGGGATAGTTAGGAGAACAAACTTTAAGAATAAGACTAATGTATGTATGGTTGATCTGCTTAGGAGAAGCACCATTATTAAGAATATTTAAAACAAAGGTCATAATATCACATCTAATAATATCCCAATATTTTTGGTAAAAGAGGGTAGAGAGGCCATCAGGGCCAGGAGCATAATTGCTTTTAAGGTTATTGATGGCCTCTAATACCTCCAAACTAGTAAAGTCTGCTTCCAGATAACCATACATCTCATTAGTAACTCTGTCCTAAACCACATTAAAAATGCCAGGAGAGTAATAAGTATCAGAATTGTTAAAAATATTAGAAAAGTAATTCTTAAAAATAGAAAAGATATGGTCATTATCCTGCCAAGTGTTGCCATGGTTGTCTTTAATAAAGTGGATAGTGTTCTTCCTTTTCCTTTGGCTGGCTTTGCAATGAAAATACTTTGTATTAAGATCGCCATGCTTCAACCAAAGAACTTTAGCGCTTTGAGCCCACCAAAGTTCTTCCTTGTTAAGTAAATGTTCTAACTACTTCTCCTTTGTTTTGATAAGTTGCAAACATTCTTCATCATGAGTCTTGTCTTTAAGGAGGCTAAGAGACTTCTGGGTAGCTTTAATTTTCTTAGGAATATCTCTAAACTTTGATCTGCCCCACTCATACATATGTTCAAGAGTGTACTGGAGTTTGTGTATACTGTCCTCTGAACTAGCAACCCATAGATCTTTAACAAGTTGAATGCTATCCTGATCCTAAGCCCACATCTGCTCAAAATGTTTCAGTTTTGGGGGGTCATAAGTCGACCTACAATCATTAGCATCATATAATTCAAGGAGAATAGGACAGTGATCTGAGGTGTATCTGAGAAGGTGCATGTTAGTAAATCTGGGAAAACTTTGTATCCAGTTAGAGTTTGCACAAAATATATCAAGTCTTTCCTTGATGTGGTGGGGTCAGCTTTATTATTTGCCCAAGTGAAGATGTTACCCTGGTATCCAAGATCCATTAAATCACAATAATTAGGATTCTCATTAAAATAACCAGACAGATTTAAATCCAAACCATTACCCCCCAACTTTTCAGAGCTATTCATAATCAGGTTAAAATCCCCAAAGATTAGCCAATTAGAATTAATTCTGTTAGCATATAATTTCTTAATAGCTTCACAAGTTAGGTGTTTTTTATTAGAGTAAGGTGAACCATATATGCCAGTAGTAAACCAAAATAAGGTAGAATTACAACATGTAATATACATATCAATGAACATTGTATTAAACTGAATGATGTCAATTTGAATGTTACAATTCCAAATGATGGCTAAACCACCTACTCTATGACCATTATGAGAGTTACAATCAACCATGAAAATATTAGAAAGAGGACCACAAGTAAGACTAGACTTAGCTTTTGAATCTGACTTCTGAAGCTTAGTTTCTATTAAGAAAACCAGATCTGGACACAAAGACCTAATGAGCTTTTTATAAGCTTTAACTACAGAGGGGTTGCCCAACCCTCTACAGTTCCATGAAAGGAACTTCATGTTTGCTGGTTGGCCTTGTTCTCAAGGCATGCCATTCTAGGATCCTCCTTATCATTTGCCCTCATGGCAACAATATCTTGAGCAGTTGATTCCAATTTGCTCTTGTGATTTTTCTGGTGCTCTGTTATAGTAGAAATCTGATAGCTATTCTGTTGAGTGATAGATTGCTTTTTGGTAATGACCTTCTGACCATTGTACTGCATCTGATGAAGGTTATGAGGACATGGCTGATGGGTAGAACCAGTAGAGCTTTCCTGAGCAGCACATGTGTTTCTTGATTTGTTTAAATTCATGCTAGCCATTTTTCAAGTAACCCTTTAGGCACAAGACTGAATTGGCCCCCACTGATGGATCTCATAGGATTACTACTAAAAGTCTTATACTTCCTCTCAATCACCCTACGGCCATAATTCCTAGATCTTAGCCAAGCACCTCTAGGATTAACCTCTCCTTCCTGCTGGACTATCCCACTCTTGCAATTTTCAGAATTGTGGCCAATTATGTCACAAACAAAGGAAAACATAGGGAGATTCTCAAATCTGAAATTTACCCAATGTACATCCCTGCCCTAATGGGATGCTGAATGTTGAAAAAAAAACTCTGACTTTGATAATTCTAGCATTTTTAGGAAAATCATACAATCCAACATCCAACACAACACCTAATTGGGATCTCATTTCCTTTCCCATCATTAAAGATTTACAATGTAAGGGGAGTCCCCAAAACCGAATCCAAAGAGGAACATGAAGGAAATCCAGAGACATTGGATTCACTTTACGATCCCATAGATGCATAACAAACCAGCAATTACGTATGATCCAAGGGCTTCCTTTCAAGATTCTTTGAATATCCTTTTCCTTGTCCATCTTAATTTGATAGAGTTTTCCTTCTAGTTCACTAATTTTGAGACCAGTAGGGTTACACCAAATACCTGACAAGGTGTTATGAATGATTTGAAGAGGAAGAGGTTTATCTGCCAGAATTTTTCCAATAATACTATTCTTGCACTGATTCAACCTCTCTTGCACATGTGTTTCTTGATAATAGAAAAATGGTTCTGGCTCAATTCCTTCTAAATTTGCTCCATCTTGACCTTGTTCTTGATAACTGTCTGGGCTTTGATAATCTTGATTAGGGCTTTTGTTAGCGCAACTAGAGGAACCACCATCACTAAATTGTTGATATTGTCTGTGATTTTCATACTGATTAGGCATAAGAACTTGAAGTTTTTACAATTTTGCAGGACGAATGATGGCAGGAGTCAGAGAATCTTGAGAATCAGATTCCATGGTGTTGGAGAGAACACCCTTTCCAAAAGAGATATCCATGGGTTAGAGGACAAAAGAAAATCGGATGAGAGAAACGGGGATAATGGCTCAGGAGCAAACAAGGGGAAAAGAAGGGAACTGTAACATCCCGCTTAAGACTCGAATATTTATCAGTGTCGAGACGACGTATCAGAGATATTTCTTAAGGAATGACATTTTCGTAATTTTGAGGCTTAGGCTATAAAAGCCAAATGCCCCAAAATTTCTCACATTTTCCTCATTCTTCCTCTCTCTTCCTCTACTCTTCTCTCACGCCATCTCCTCTTCTCCTCTACTAATCATCAAAAACTTCATCTCTCAACTCTCAATCTTTAGACAAACCAAGCAAGCACCCATTTGGGAGGTTGAAGCAAGAAAGGGAAATGAAACAAGGAAAGAAAGACCAAAGCTAGGGTTGGAGAAGGGAACAAGGGAAGAAATCAAGCTAGGATTTGAAGGGAAAACTTGGCAAGGAAGCAAAGCAATGATTAAGGTGAGCTCCCTAGGGTTTTAGAACCCGCTTTGAGTAAGTTTGAGTGTAATTTTACTATTTGAGCTAAGTTTAGAAATTGTACCCTAATTTCATTTGCTTGCCAATTCCTTGATAAATCATGTTTTAAACGATCAATTTGCATTAGAAATTCATTCCTTATACTGTTAAGATGCCTGGGTATGCTTAGATAAGTCAAAAATGGTGGAAAATCACGTTTTGAACTATTTATGGGCTGTCAAACTCGCCCGGCGAGCTCGGGGCGAGCTTGCAGTGACTTTTCAACATTTTTCCCTGCCTCAACTCGCCATGGTGAGATGGAGCTCCCCCAGCGAGATCAGACAGACCTCCCAGGGCTGTTATGTTTCGTTTTGTGAGCTGTATACGTGTCCGGCGAGGCTTTTGGTAACCATTTTCAATGAAAACTTTAATTTCTAAGAAAAACACCATTCTTGACATATCCGGAAGGTTGTTTCAACATTTAAGGAATGGATGTGTAAGGACTTGGCAAAGCATTAGAGATGCAAGAACAAGGTTATTTAAGCTATGGAAGCTTTGTTCAAAGTTTCATTCCTAAGAATGATGTATACTAAGGGTACGGTTAGAATCCCTTAAGAGTTAATGTGAATGAGAATGTTCTTAGGATAGTAAATTTAAGATGCACTCAATTAAGTGTGCGTATGCACCAGGAATGATTCATATTCAAAGTTAAGAACCTTTTATAGGTTAAACATTTAAGAATGATTACTTAAAGAATGCATTATATATGCACAAGAATATGAAACGTATTAGATATACATATGAACTTAAGTTAAGAATTTAATGATAAAGATTATGCTTGTTCATCAGACTCCGGATTATGCCAGATGGGATTTCTCCGAAAGGGCTATCCACACGTAAGTTATAAGATTATGTTAAACGTGTCCAGCAGGCTCCGGGATACGCCGGATGGGACTTCTCCGAGAGGATTGTCCACACGTATGTTAAAAGATTAAGCATGTTCAGCAGACTCCGGGATACACCAGATGGGACTTCTCCGAGAGGGTTGTCTACATGCAAAGTTAAGTTGTGTTCAGCAGACTCCGGGGTACGCCGGATGGGACTTCATCGAGAGAGTTGTCCACACAACGATAAGAGGAGTCCGGTGTTAGCCTGATATGATAGGAGTTTCACCGGTATGATGGGAGATGTACTTCGGGGTTACTCCACCCGGATGCACTCCGTAAAATGAACCAAGATAATGTAATGTTTGTTCAACGCTAACTTCTAACTTTATGTTATGAAAAGATGAATATGAATATGAATATGTATATATATTATGTACTAAGAGTTAAGACAAGGTAGTCATCAGACATCAGAAAGTGATCATAGACTCCCCCCTCGATCACTAAGCATAAGATATGTATATGTTATGCATGTGATAAGATAAAGACATATAGCGATCCTAGTTTTCCCTTGATTGCGAAATATGTAGAAAATGATGGCGATCGTAGGTGACCCCAAGATTGCCAAGAGTAGGCACGGCGACCCTAGGTTTTCCCCGTGGTTGCCAATAGTAGGTTGGGCTGGAGCTCACTGAGACATTATGTCTCATCCCAATCCTTCTGGTGCAGGTTTACAGGTTAGCAAGAGATTTTCAGATGAAGTTCTTCAGGGAGACGCTGGATGGAGTGCAGTTGCTCGTCATGGTCAAGCTCAGAAGTTTATCAGTATATGTTTATGTATTTGTAAATGATATTTGGATAAATGTATAAACGAGCCAATTGTACCCATTCAGTTGTATTGTATTGTTATTATTGAAAATTTTAATGTATCCGATATCAGACTAATACACATGCTAAATATTCTAGATAATTTAGTATGGGTGTTACAATTGGTATCAGAGCAGGTCGATTCAGACCGTGCCTTGGGTCATTAAAAATTCAATAAAAAGTAGTGGGACCATTGGGTTCCGGATATTGTTCTAAAGGTCACATCTAGTTGAGCCTGATCAACTCAATTTAGTATATGACAGTTAGGATAAATGTCCGAGAGCTGAATGTGACCAAGGAGGAATGAAGTTTATGAAGAGTGAAGATTATGGTGATAGAATTTTAAGACGGAATTGACGAAGAAGTATTCAATGCCAAATGGTGGCCATCAAGTCGTGAGGTAGCTAAGTCTGTTAATGACGAAGTTTCAGGAACATAAGAGATACTTAAAAGTAAGGTGAAGCACCTCAACCCAGTTGGACGCATCGTTGGATGATGCCTCGTCTGCGGAAGACATAAGGATTAAGGAATCATGGGATACTCTAAGGAATGACTTGGAACCTTGACGGGAACCGCAGCTTGAGAAGTTAAAGTGAGGGTGGACTAAGTAACAATTTTGAGTACAGAGTTAAGGAATTGTTGTACCAAACCTAGAGACTCGAATGAGGAATTATCAGCCGGTTTTTAAAACCTCCAGACTCCCAGCAAACATAGAGTGTTGGAGAATCGAACTGCAGTCGGATGAGATTTTAAATGCCCAAACGGTTAAGAGAATGAATTATGGATTGAGCGAATCATCTGGACAAATGAAACTAACCACTCAAGTGTGGTCATTGAGCGCGAATCACAAGTAAGTCTAACCCATCAGATCAGCCGCACCTCCCGAACCATAGATGCTAGATTTGGGAATTAAGAAGAGAAGATGGTATGCAACCTAAGAACTAAGATGGATGAATAAGTGCTAATAATAAGACCTGTTGCATATTGAACTGTGAATCAGATATTCAGATGTGTTCAATTAGTAAGGAGATTGGAAATAAGCTAAGTTTAACTGGGATTTTACACAATGAAAGATGGATATTGAATAATTAGTCGTTGGAATTTAGTGAACTGATGGACGGACAAAGTCGAACTATTATGATTGGATAAAGAAGACAAGTTTACGCCAACACAAGATTAAAGTACAGACCATAGATTGTTCAAAACCATGTGAAGAAGTCAATAGTCGAGAAGACCTATGGGAATTACTTATTATTAATGGAGGATCATTCAGATAATAGAATCAGATTTTGAGTTGTTAATGCAGTAACGAGTTGCTGAATGAATCAAAAGGTAATGATAAGGTTTTGAAGTTCAAGATCAGTTAACTGGAGGAATCCAATAGATTATGATAAGTGCAGAAGTTTAAGATCGATTAATCGGGTGCTCGAAGAGACGTAATCTATGTTTGGGCGTGCAAGGGAACCATAAGAGTTTGAATCTTTTTCAAGACGGATTGTTCCGTAGAAACTCGAAGGGGTAACTTAAGGGACATGATAGAGTTATGGAGACCAAAGTTGTCTCAGAAAGATTATGGATATGAAATCCTTACGGATAAAGATAGAGCGACTAGTAACGGGACTCAAACCCTTAGTGGATCCAATATATAAAAGATGTGAATTTCCAGAAGTCATAGAATGTTTTCAGGAGTTGCCACAAGTGGTTGTGCGTGAACTTAAGTTGGCTCAGATATGCTTTCAGTCGGGTTTCTGCAATGTTTTAATGATTATATTTAATGAGCTGACCAAGAGATGGTTACATAATTCAGGATATGGAGAGTAAAGTTAGAACCAGAGTATGAGCCGTTGATAGGAGCATTGTTGGGCTCGTAACAGTTGCTGAAAACCGTATACAGGTTTTGGCGTATTATCGTGAAAGTAAGTATACGATTCATGTACGAAAGGAAACACAAAGTCAGGAGATGACCAATCCGTGAGTTAATGCAGATGGGATAAGCCACAAGAGAAACAATAACGTCAAATGGTTTTGTTACGGTAGTTACAAGGTAATAAAATAAAAGGATTGGTCAAGGAAATTTTGTTTGGCAATAGTGGTGTATTGCTCCATTTCTAACTCGAGTTGTTACGAATCAGAGTGGCGCAGCGGAATAGTAATTCAAGAATGAATTAATGAACAATGCTAAGCTGAAGCTTAGGGAACGAGAAGGTGTTAAGTGCTTAATTCCTATAATACGGAATAGCAGTAAGTAGAGACGACTTGAACATATCACAAGTTCTAATGGAAAATTTTGGAAATTAAGTTGAGGAATACGTCAAATCTCGAAACCCATGAGAAAGGAATATTGAAATAGTTTAAGAGTATGTGGTAAGATATAAGAAGGATGTGTTCCTACTAGGTTAAGTCTTAAGCGAATAAAGTCACCGCTGGTAAGGTAACCCAGCTATTTTTGCTTCATAATTTCAATTAGACTTGAAGAGTAAGTTCAGCCAAGAAAGAATTAAGCATGAGCCAACAACGGTACAGGTTGCGGTTGCAAGATAAAATATTTGAATTTGAGGCCTTGATCAGAAACGACAATGCAGTGGCATGTAAGTTTACTCCACATTGTACCCACGCTATGTTAACATGTCGCATGTACCGGGTTATGTTTAGTAATGTGTACTTATTGGACGGTGTTTATGCTACTCAGATAGTAGTGTAGCCCTTTCCTTTTCAGTTATGTGACCTGTATAAGTCACTAAGGTGCGCAGCTAGTAACGTTTAAAGTGAGAGGATGCCAATCAGAACAGGTTTGTTGATACCGAATGCGTTTTAGTTAAGAATATTCAAGGATTTTGAACTCGACGTCCAGAATGAGAAATAAGTTTGTGATGCCGATAGAATGTAATCATAAATTACGTTATGGGTTGTTGTAAACTCGAGAAATAAACACGAGTAACATTGGCGGGGCAAACCTGGCAAGCCAGTTGAAAGGCAAATCCCGGATGTTACAAAATGAGTTAAGAGTAAGAAAAGATTCCCAATGATGTGGTAGAATTTCAAATATGTTAAGATCAAGAATGATGTTCCATTAGTCGGACAAAGATAATACGACGTGCAGTGTACCCATTAGTAGTACTCAATCTTGTATGTGAACTAAGTTCTATGAATTGTACTATATGATGTTATGTGAGACGGCTTATACCACTCATCACCTGGATTAAACTCTTATGAGTTTTAGATTTATCAGTATAGAAAATATTTATGCTACGGCAAGAATTCGAGAATAGTAGTGACAAGAACGATAGGAGATTAGTAAACTCCCAGTATGAAGAATGAATTCCTAAGTTATTAAGATACGCGTTGACGCCGTAGACTAGCTGTAGCGGAGTACAAGTAATCTGTAAAGTTCCGCGAGCTTTTGAGAATTACATAGTGGAAGTAATGGTTATATTTGTGATAAGTAGAACAGCAGTTGTCCAGAAAGAAAGGAGCAGGTGCTAGAGGTGAAACCTACTACTTATACTTGGAATATTAAATGAAGTTGGAATAATCCTTGCATTTGCATGTGCGTGCACAATATCAGATGTTTTCGGAGTAAGAATGATTCTATACGAAAGGGTATGACATAGGTATATAAGTAAGATGTCGTCGTATGAGACGAAAGATAAAGATAATAATTCATGGGAAATAGATGCAGTGCAAGAAACCCATTGAAGAGTGGGAATATTTGAGGATAATAAGAACGACCCAATGTCGTCAAAGTAAGATTACGCTGACTATGAAGAAAATTTATGAAGTTCAGTATGAGTGTCTAGGACTTAATAACTTCAATTTGAATTTGCAAGAAGAGCATGTACAAGAAGCATAGATAAGTGAGTCGGGTAGATTGGTTCAGACAACCGCACACCCTGCTACGTAAGAATTATGTAGTGTATATCAGGCCTTTCTATTGAGGGAAAGATTGTCGAGTATTTTCGACTTATAGAATTGGAATTCCGATAAGCAAGTTAAGAAGAGAAAGGAATGTGAAAGGTATATTTATATATATGTGATTTCCAGAGGATTCTAAATTTCGAGGACGAAATTTCTTTAAGGGAGGTAGAGTGTAACATCCCGCTTAAGACTCGAATATTTATCAGTGTCGAGACGACGTATCACAGATATTTCTTAAGGAATGGCATTTTCGTAATTTTGAGGCTTAGGCTATAAAAGCCAAATACCCCAAAATTTCTCACATTTTCCTCATTCTTCCTCTCTCTTCCTCTACTCTTCTCTCACGTCATCTCCTCTTCTCCTCCACTAATCATCAAAAACTTCATCTCTCAACTCTCAATCTTTAGACAAACCAAGCAAGCACCCATTTGGGAGGTTGAAGCAAGAAAGGGAAATGAAACAAGGAAAGAAAGACCAAAGCTAGGGTTGGAGAAGGGAACAAGGGAAGAAATCAAGCTAGGATTTGAAGGGAAAACTTGGCAAGGAAGCAAAGCAATGATTGAGGTGAGCTCCCTAGGGTTTTAGAACCCGCTTTGAGTAAGTTTGAGTGTAATTTTACTATTTGAGCTAAGTTTAGAAATTGTACCCTAATTTCATTTGTTTGCCAATTCCTTGATAAATCATGTTTTAAACGATCAATTTGCATTAGAAATTCATTCATTATACTGTTAAGATGCCTGGGTATGCTTAGATAAGTCAAAAATGGTGGAAAATCACGTTTTGAACTATTTCTGGGCTGTCAAACTCGCCCGGCGAGCTCGGGGCGAGCTTGCAGCGACTTTTCAACATTTTTCCCTGCCTCAACTCGCCATGGCGAGATGGAGCTCGCCCAGCGAGATCAGACAGACCTCCCAGGGTTGTTCTGTTTCGTTTTGTGAGCTGTATACGCGTCCGGCGAGGCTTTTGGTAACCATTTTCAATGAAAACTTTAATTTCTAAGAAAAACACCATTCTTGACATATCCGGAAGGTTGTTTCAACATTTAAGGAATGGATGTGTAAGGACTTGGCAAAGCATTAGAGATGCAAGAACAAGGTTATTTAAGCTATGGAAGCTTTGTTCAAAGTTTCATTCCTAAGGATGATGTATACTAAGGGTACGGTTAGAATCCCTTAAGAGTTAATGTGAATGAGAATGTTCTTAGGATAGTAAATTTAAGATGCACTCAATTAAGTGTGTGTATGCACCAGGAATGATTCATATTCAAAGTTAAGAACCTTTTATAGGTTAAGCATTTAAGAATGATTACTTAAAGAATGCATTAGATATGCACAAGAATATGAAACATATTAGATATACATATGAACTTAAGTTAAGAACTTAATGATAAAGATTATGCGTGTTCATCAGACTCCGGATTATGCCGGATGGGATTTCTCCGAAAGGGCTATCCACACGTAAGTTATAAGATTATGTTAAACGTGTCCAGCAGGCTCCGGGATACGCCGGATGGGACTTCTCTGAGAGGATTGTCCACACGTATGTTAAAAGATTAAGCATGTTCAGCAGACTCCAGGATACGCCGGATGGGACTTCTCCGAGAGGGTTGTCTACATGCAAAGTTAAGTTGTGTTCAGCAGACTCCGGGGTACGCCGGATGAGACTTCATCGAGAGAGTTGTCCACACAACGATAAGAGGAGTCCGGTGTTAGTCTGATATGATAGGAGTTTCACCGGTATGATGGGAGATGTACTTCGGGGTTACTCCACCCGGATGCACTCCGTAAAATGAACCAAGATAATGTAATGTTTGTTCAACGCTAACTTCTAACTTTATGTTATGAAAAGATGAATATGAATATGAATATGTATATATATTATGTACTAAGAGTTAAGACAAGGTAGTCATCAGACATCAGAAAGTGATCATAGACTCCCCCCTCGATCACTAAGCATAAGATATGTATATGTTATGCATGTGAT
Organism: Medicago ruthenica; assembly: GCA_018208015.1. Classification (NCBI taxonomy): domain Eukaryota; kingdom Viridiplantae; phylum Streptophyta; class Magnoliopsida; order Fabales; family Fabaceae; genus Medicago; species Medicago ruthenica. The sequence continues at coordinate 10,800,316 of CM031375.1, read as the reverse complement.
AAGATAAAGACATATATCGATCCTAGTTTTCCCTTGATCGCGAAATATGTAGAAAATGATGGCGATCGTAGGTGACCCCAAGATTGCCAAGAGTAGGCACGGCGACCCTAGGTTTTCCCCGTGGTTGCCAACAGTAGGTTGGGCTGGAGCTCACTGAGACATTATGTCTCATCCCAATCCTTCTGGTGCAGGTTTACAGGTTAGCAAGAGATTTTCAGATCTTCAGGGAGACGCTGGATGGAGTGCAGTTGCTCGTCATGGTCAAGCTCAGAAGTTTATCAGTATATGTTTATGTATTTGTAAATGATATTTGGATAAATGTATAAACGAGTCAATTGTACCCATTCAGTTGTATTGTATTGTTATTATTGAAAATTTTAATGTATCCGATATCAGACTAATACACATGCTAAATATTCTAGATAATTTAGTATGGGTGTTACATGAACAAAGAAGATCAATCAGATAAAGGAGAGGAGGTACAAACAGGGGAGGAAAAGGCACAGGCTACGCAATTCATAATTGGAGATAACAAACAAAAGCTTAGGACAGCTACCATCATATAGTAATAACTAATATGATAGAGGAAAACTGGGATTGAAAAGGAAAGAAAAAAGGTTAAACGAGGAAAGAACACACCAAAAGAAGGAAGGAAAGGTTAAAAGCGATGAAAGGGAATCTTGAAAAAGGTGAAGGGCGATGAAGAGGATTCTTGGAGTCGTGTTTTCCTCAATACATCAATTCAAATTATTATTATTTTTTCGCTTGTGGACAACTTTGAAGAAAGCCAAATACACTTCTCCTTTTCTTCCCGTCGCAATCCAAGAGTGAATCCCACCCGAAGCAACATCGGCTGCACAAGTGTCCAATTTGCATTATCTCGTAGGTATGTACCTTTGGAATAGTTTATTTAACTTTTAAAATTTGGAATAGTTTATTTAACTTTTAAGAAAATATTTTCCCGGATGCATATGAGATACTTTAAGAATAATTATGGATATGTCCTCGTAAGTTTAGTTAGTATGAACATTGCATAATATATGTGCAACGTCCTGATATTTAATCATTTATTATTATTATTATTATTATTATTATTATAAGTGAGAGAATAAACACAAGAACAAAGCCATTGCCACCACCACCACCACAAAAAATTTAAGCCATCGTAACTCCACCGTCCGACCTCTTTTGGGCGCGTCACCACCATCACTGCAACTCTTTTGTCTTCCTCTTCCTCTTCCAAAACCACCCATTTATTTTTTAGATTGGTGAGATTTCAAAAGATCCATTTATCACCTTCTCTCTCAATCTTCAGCCATCATGAATCTCATTTGAAGACACTGCAACCCTTTCGTCTTCCTCTTCCAAAACCACCCATTTATTTTCTAGATTGGTGAGATTTCAAAAGCTCCATTTATCACCTTCTCTCTCAATCTTCGGCCATCATGAAAGAAACTAAATTGATAATCTTCTTCCCCATAGTTTTCTACCCAAAAAATTAAGTAATTATCCATCTTACATTAGATAATTTGTCCAAAACAAATCTTGCATTACACAAGTACCACGTGATACTCGGTGCATACTCCGTATGAGCTCATTGATTTTAAGCAGTATAATTTACAAGTGTTATGCTAATTTGCACCTAAAAGCATTTAACATTATCAATTTTGCATTAAAAGAATTAAACTTTTGACTTTAAAAGAATGGATGTATATCTTTTAAGACGAATTTCTATTTAGAATTTTTTAACAAATGTCCTTTAAGCACATGTTAACATTTGCCTAATGAATAATCCTAGTAGTTTTTTTGTGGTTGGGCATAATGACGAATTTGTATAATGACGAATTATTATGAGTTCTACTAGTCTACTCCCCAGTGTGATTTTTTTTTTTTTTGTGGTTGGGCATTAGCCCATTCTTTCTAAAAAAAATAACTATAAAGGTTATATATAATCTTTGTGTAATTTTTTCTTCGAATTGTACCCTTAATTTGAACTCTTTTATTGATAATTTATACTTTTTGAACTAATCAAGTAGTTTTGGTAAAAAAAAAATCAAATTTTATACTTTTTGAACTAATCAAGTAGTTTTGGTATAAAAAAAAATATCAATCAAATAATAGAATTTAAATTATAAATCAAATCTAGTTTCAATCTCGATAAATCAAAATCTAAACCGACTATGATCTTCATTCGAGAAAAGTATATTGTTCGTCTACACGATGATGATGATGATGATAGTAGTAGTGATAATAATAGCTCCTCGTGTTTTAGACAGATTTATGATATTAATGGAAACATATAGGGTAAACACAATGGTACCCATAAAATTCGGTTGGATATATACTCAACATCCAATTATTCAATGTAGTGTCATATTTTTCTATAAATTTATTTAAAAATCAAATCAAATTTTAAATAAGCATAAGGGGTGCCGATACTCAACCAAACTTCAGCTACCTAAGATTGTACCAACATTCTTAAAAAAAAAAAAAAAAATTACCAACATTTAGCTCGTGTCTTGAGCTAGGCAAAAGCTCTAGACTAGTCTGTCGGGATAAAGATTAACATTAAGAACAAAATCTTGGCTTTAGGTTTTAGCATTACCAAGGTACGAGGTTACCTCATTTGCTACCAAAGCATATTATTTTTCTTGATGCACCAGACAGACTAAAGTCATAAACAGAAATAACATAATGTTTGCACGAAAAGAAAGTAATAAAATACATGAACAAGAATTTGCGTGCGTAATGTATGCTAAATACGTCTCTCATCAAATCAATTACTATAAAAGGAACACCATGTCATGGCCAATTCAATTAATAAGAGGCAAAGATACATAAAAGCAAAAGAGAAACAAAGGCACAAATAATAAATGGATACAAAGACACAGCCAGAAGCTGGTCGTGTCTATGAAGACTTTGAACCATATCATGAATGGGATAAATATGATGGCCGTTTCACTGTTATGCTACCAGGTAAATGTTATTTCAAGTTTTCATATCTTGGACTCATCTTGTCAACAAAATGATTTTCTCCCAAATAATATTTTTTTTACTGTAAGGTCACAAAATAACTCATATGACAACTATTTTCAATATTTAAAAGCCCTTTGTTTTTCATTAATTTGAAGGTGCATTAAATTTTCATCTATTTTCATATCCAAAAAATACGTTCTATATCCTTTTTTAACATGCAGGATATAGAAGGGATCAAATGAAGGTTCAAGTGACCTCAAAACCTGCCCTAATGCTGATAGGTGAAAGACCGACCTTTCAGAACAGATGGCGTCGTTTTAAATTAGAATTTCCCATTCCTTCTGATTATGACACGGACAGTGTGATTGCGACATTTGAGGGTGGCAAGCTATCTGTCAAATTTGCTAAACTTACTAATCCTAAGGAAACAACAACAAATCCACCAGAAGAAGCTCCAAGACCAAAGGAACCATCGCAAAAGGTTGATGAGCAAAAGGGTACCCCAAAAGCTAAAGAAGAGAAAGTAGAAACAAAGGAAACTACAACAAATCCACCAGAAGAAGCTCCAAGACCAAAGGAACCATCGCAAAACGTTGATGAGCAAAAGGGTGCCTCAAAAGCTAAGGAAGAGAAAGCAGAAACAAAGGAAACAGCAACAAATCCACCAGAAGAAGCTCCAAGACCAAAGGAATCGCCACAAAAGGCTGATGAGCAAAAGGGTGCTCAAGAGGGTACCCCAAAAGCTATAGAAGAGAAAGCAGAAACAAAGACTAACGATGTCTCTGATCAAAAGACACCACCTCAGAAGGAGAATGATACAATAACCGAAAAGAGCAGAACAGAAGCTAGCATAGACAAAGTGGCGGAGAAAATGAGGACTAATGGCTCAGCTGAGACAATAGACGCAGCAACATCTAATTCTCCTAAAACCAAAGATGCCAAGTTTATTGCTAGATGCAAAACCAGGCTTGTAGATTTCACTCTCTCTAAGGCTCTCTGTAATCAGGATGAAAATGAAGCCCTTGGAAATTCAACCACAGGTCTTAAGAAGTGGAAGAAATTGGTTGCATGGGTCATGCTAATCTTATTGGTCGTGGGACTTGGGCTTTATTGTAGAAATACATTTGGATCGTCTCAGGGAGAATTGGACTTCGAAGAGCTGTTATTATTTCATTACTGATGTACTAATATTTGTGAACATTGCATTATATTATATTCATATGCGTTTAAATGCATATATCCAATAAAAGAATAAAATTATACATATAGTTCAGACTCTGTAAACTGTACTTCAGTTCAGTTGTCTTGTAGACATATTCTATATTTCATAAACAGACATCTATATTCTCTTTTATTCCATTCCATTTTATTACAATACGAAATATTCACATAACAAAAAGGTAATTTTATCATATTTTGTTTGTTTCATCTCCTCATCCATTCCGCTCACTATCAGATAGTAACTACATAACCGATCTCCTCTAAGGATGCTTGGGGGCAAAAGGGGGAAGCAAGCGAGAAAATGTAATCAAATTTACTTACAACAGGAACAAGAGACCTCAGAGCCCCCAGCACCAGTGGCTGACATATAACTCCGTTCCCAAACATCTGTAGGAACTGCTTCAGCGTGAGGAATGTGCCGAGGATGTTTTTCTCTCTTATCCCCCCTGAGCTGCTTTAGACCATGCTTAAGTGCTGGCAATAAGGCTTCCATACATTCAGCAACAGCATTCGGGTTTCCCGGCATGTTAATGATCTGAATAGTAATAAATCAAATACAACTTAGCCAGTAAATACAAGTCTTAAGTCACTCACTATATGTCTGAATTCAGGGTATACTATTTATAGCAATAATCAAATCATGCAAGATTTCGCTTACTAGATATGATACAGCACTAATGCAGCAGCAGTTAGAAACCAACAAGGACTCATGAATACCCAAGCCAAATGATTGAAAGATGTCAAATACACTTCGAGCATTTTTTATTTCAGAAAATATTATTTGTTTCCACTTTCAATTACAAATCTGTCAGTCTGTCACTTTGTCTTACCCATTTTCAAACATTTATGCAGGCTGAAAACAAAAAAAAAAACTATTTGTACTATTTTCTCAAACAAGTCACAAACTTAAGTAATTAGGCAAATTTAACAGCAGATCCTATATGAAAAGTAGAAGCTTAAAAGCCTATATGATGATTAGAATTTTCCAAGCGTGAAGAGTGAAGAAAAAAGGCAATTTAAGCACATCAAACTAATGTCTAAGAGCACATGGAAGATTATATTTTTTTCTATTCATATGATAACCTGCAAGGCATTCGTCATACAATATGTGTTGGTCATTTAATTAATTTCGACTAACAGGACTTTCTAGCATCTACCGTTAATGTTTGTCACATCACTTTCAATATAAGATTTTACAAATCGGAGAATAAGATATTTTTCTAATAATAAATCAATTCTTTTACATAATAACATGGCACTTGAGGCAGTTAATTCACAGTCACCCGCTCGGGAATGTGCTTTGTGGGTGCGTGGGGGGGGGACATAGGATGATTGACAGACTTGCACAAGTAATTTATATCATACTTCATAGCAGCTTACTTAGAACAAATAAGCCGATACCACGTGGATAAGGCTGATTTCAAAAGCCACTAGATCCACACCTAAAACAGAAGAAACAGAATAGAAATTCTTATCTTCTAAAGTTCCAACTTCGAGACTGTAGCAAACCACTCAGTACATTCAATTCCCCTTTTGGCATTGACTAATATCAAGTTTGCTCTTTAGTTTGGCATCAACTTTGTGACCTCTTCCAAATAATGATTAAAAGAGATGTATGCCATTCAGCCTTATCCAACTTGGAAGACGATGATTTAACAATTATGACAATACTAGTTGATATAACTTTTTCAATAGCATACAAATGCTGATGTACATGAGATAGCATATCCAGATCTAGCTTTATTGAGAACAAACTCTAGGTGGCTCCATTCCTCTAGCCTCCCCAGACATTTTTTCTTTGGTTTGAAATGCACTAGATTCACCCAATTCACAAGTAACAACAAAAACCTATAGCTAGCCTTATTGGACAACAACAAATATGTTCCGTAAAGAATTTGTAAGATACTGTTGAAATTTAGGGTCTAACTCATCCTTACAAAACCGGTTCATAAGGTGAGGAGTGTCCCCCTCTTTATAAACTATTGTTAGAAATTCCGCCTTAATTGCGGTCCGTCCCTAGTCGCCTAAATTGCGACCTTTGGTTAGCCTTCATTGCAGCCTCCAACACCTTCATTGTGTTGGCTTTGAGGGGGTGGATTTAGTCCCACATCGGATAGATAGCACTCTTGAGAAGAGTTTATAAAGAGGAGCCACTCCGCACCTTACAAGTCGGGTTTGTAAAGATGTAGGCCCCAAATTTCAACATGGTATCAGAGCCTATCCTAGATCTATTGTTGGGCTTCCCGCATCGTCCAAGCTTCAGGCCGTGAGGGGGTGTGTTGGAAATTCCGCCTTAATTGCGGTCCGCCCCTAGTCGCCTAAATTGCGACCTTTGGTTAGCCTTCATTGCAGCCTCCAACACCTTCATTGTGTTGGCTTTGAGGGGGTGGATTTAGTCCCACATCGGATATAGTCCCACATCGGATAGATAACACTCTTGAGAAGAGTTTATAAAGAGGAGGCACTCCTCAACTTACAAGCCGGTTTTGTAAGGATGAGTTAGGCCCCAAATTTCAACAACTATTATCAAGAGTCTTATCTATCCGATGTGGGACTTGGGTTTTTCCCAATAGATACATAAAAAGAGTCACAAAGCAATATCAATTGTACCAATAAAATGGTGAATTTTTTTTTGTAGAGAGCCAAAGTTCAGCTTCCATTCATTATACTTTTAAAGTAGATATAGATTTTTTGTCGTTTTTTCCTTACCAAGGTTGATCCTCTGATTCCAGCTGCAGATCGTGAAAGCATTGCAGACGGAGTCACCTATTTATGCCAAGAAACGACAACAAAGACACATGAGAAGGTACTGGAAACAGTACTGAATCTATTATAGTTTTCAAAACTTACCTAAGAAGCAGGACAGAGAATACATTTGATATCAACAAAATTAAGCTTAAGCATGCATTTAATAGCATCGTTCAAAAAGACTGAAGAGCAAATTAAGAAAATCAAAGGCCAATCTTCCTTTAAACAGTGATAAATATGATTAATTCTACTTGCATAAACTTACACAAGCTCCTAACTAAATCATTTTTTTACTTTGTTATCAAATCAATGTGTTTCAAATATCACTTCTAGTCCAAATCGATATCATTGCAAGGAGCTTGCTATTAACAGTTTACAAAAGCAGCATTACTCTAAATAAACAGGCTTCTTCCTTTTCAAAGTAACATAATAATGATAAAAATTGATGGCTGACAGACCAGCACAACCAATCAAGTCTAGTAGCGTTCTTCGAACGTTAATTTGGAAATAAAGACGTGTAAAAAAAAATCAGAAATTAAGAAAATGAGAAACCACACCATGCAAAGGACATAACTATAATTTCCAAGTTGACTAACATAAGCATAGCTGCTCATACCTTTAAACTCTCTTGCATCATTACATACAAAAGACCAGGTGTTTCTTTTTCAATCAACTCTTTCGTAGCTTCCGGTGTTATATCTCGTGAGGTAAATCCAGTACCACCTTGATTGGCAAAGACAAAAACAATGGAAGTCAATTCAACACAACTATAAGTTTTACTCTCTGGGCGAGTTTGGAGGGGAAGGGAAGGGTGGGCTTTGGATAAAATGAATGATCAAGTGGAAAGAATTGAGTGTTTTGGCAGAGGAGGGCTTTGGGGGGTTTAATTTTCTTCATAATACAAAATCATCCTAATTTGGGGGAACTCAAAAGTTGTATTGGTGGAGGGTTTTGGAGGGTTTATATGAATTCTTCAAATTCAATCTATATTGTTATAATACTCTTAAAATTAAAAATCTATCAATTATAAACACTAATTTATCATTCTCTAAAAAATACTCTTCCAGAAAATGTGAAAGATTTCTCAATTTTTCTCTATATTTCCCACCCCCCAAAGCCCTCCCCTTCCTTCCCCTCCAAACTCCCAAACAAAGCCTTAGAGAAACTGATAGGTTAGATAGAAATGTACCAAGAGTAATTATAAGATCCATTTGTTCATTATCGCTCCATCTTCTTAGAATGTCTTGAATTTTTGCCACATTATCTGGAACAACAGAGGTTGCTACAACTCTGGCACCTCCTAGCCTTTCTGAAGAAGAATTAATAACAGAAACTGCCCTGGGACCACTGTTTAATTGGTAAAGTAGTCAGCAAACTTTGATGTTAATACCAATTATTTAAAAACTACTTTGGACTGTCTGGTTGGACCAATTATGGTTCAATTACTCCACATATTATTTTGTCCAGCTCAGTCATGGTTTGATCAAAAATTTAACTAGTTGAACTAATCAAATCATGACTTAGAGATCTTGCTAGTTTGATATACAGCACGGATTTTAAAACATTGGCGAACATACATAATTGCATTTTTTTACTTTGAAAAGCTTGCTTTTATGTAATCAGATATCTTCAATCAAAATAACTATTGTTATATCACAGAATGGAAAATACTAACAAACTTCAAGTAATCCATCTATTCCGTTCCATTTCCACTAACTTTGGTTTGGGGAAATCTCCAGAGGAATTTCACTTCAATTATTGTTACACATAAGGTAAGTGAAAATTCAATAATGTGAAGCTTAAGCTGATACCATGTAGATTAGGCTAATTTCTAAAGCCAATAGATTAACACCTAAAACAGAAAAAACAAAACCAAAATGCTTATCTTCTAAAGCTCCAACTTCACAACTGTTGCAGAACACTCAGTACATCCAATGCCCCTTTTAGCATTGGCTAATATTGAATTTGCTCTTTAATTTGGCATCAACTTTGTGACCTCTTCCAAATAATGATTAAAAGAGATGTATCTAGATGCTGTTCAGCCTTATCCAACTGGGAAGAGGATGATTTAACAATTACGACAATACTAACTTTTTAAATAACATACAAATGCTGTGGTACGTGAGATATCATATCCAGATCTAGCTTCATTGAGAACAAAAGCTAAGTTATTACTCTATTCACAAGTTTTAAAATATTCAAAAGACACTCCCTAACCTTTGTGTTCTCCTATTTATACACATACTCTTTAACTAATCCAAACTATAACTAATCCAAATAACTAACTTAACAACTCTTAACTACATTAACTACTCTAATTAGTCATTATTCTACATCCCAACACAACTCAAATGTTACACATAAGATAAGTGGCAATTCAATAATATGAGGCCTGAGGTGATACCACGTAGATAAGGCTGATTTCTAAAGTCAATAGACCCACACCTAAAACAGAAGAAACAAAACGAAATTCTTATCTTCTAAAGCTCCAACTTCAAGACTGTTGCAGAACACTCAGTACATCCAATGCCCCTTTTGGCATTGACTAATATCAAGTTTGCTCTTTAGTTTGGCATCAACTTTGTGACCTCTTCCAAACAATGATTAAAAGAGGTGTATCTAGGATTCTAGATGCCATTCAGCCTTATCCAACTGGGAAGATGATTTAAGAATTATGACTCTACTAGTTGATATAACTTTTCCAATAGCATAAAAATGTTATCGTGAATAAGATATTATATACAAATGTAGATTAATGGGAGGGAACAAACAATATGTTGTTCCATTCCTCTAGCATCCACAGAAATTTTTGCTTTGGTTTGAAGGAGTACACTAGATGCAACCAATTAGCAAGTAACAATAAAAACTCATAGCTAGCCTTATAGGGCAAGAATGAATATGTTAAATATGGCCAATAACCCATTAACCTTTTTATAATCATGTAAATTATCAGTTTTATATAAATGGTGAAGAACCAGAAGCAACTAGAAGTTTCTTCATGGAGGAATGCAAAAACTTTGGTTTTAGCCCTAAATATTCCACATAAAATTGTTTAGATACCACAAAAATCAATTAATGTGCTCAGCTTGTTTGATAATGAAATCCAAATTGGTTACGAAAATGCTTAGTCCTGATCTTCCACACTATGTATGTCTGTTTGCGTGCACCCATATGAAATACAAGATGAAGGTCAACAATACCTTCGATCTGGTCCAGCCCCCGCAGCAACTGTATCACTTACTGTAAGAATAGCCACTCTGAGGTCAGCACCCCCAGAAGAATCTGTAGTTATTTTATCTGATTTAATTCCTGGCAAAGCAACGTTTGAGTCTGATGAAATATCATTCTTGGCAAAATCCACAGGTCTTAGGTTGGAAATTATGATAGCGGCCACAGGAGTCCCAGCAGATACAACACTGCCTGTTGCTGGAAACTCCAAAAAGGCATTAGCTGACTTCATGCTAAGTAGTCGACTGCTCCTCTGATGACCAGTGCTCTCGGCGACAAAACTGAAATTCATTGGCGGCAAGTAAAGCTCATTCATTAGAGAAACCCGGTCAAATAGAGGCATAGCAATTATGCCTCTGGAAAACAAATACACCCTCAAAAAAACATGTGCCACAAAGAAAAGAGATCAATAATGCAATTCATCATTAACTTACCCAGGGCTGCCTGTTCCATCATTGTCCGTCCATATAACAGTGGCACGATGATATTCTGGTCTAAATTGATCTGTCTTTATGGGTTGTTGAAGCCGAGCTTGTACCCTGCACAGAAATGAATGAATGAAATCATAGAGAAAGCAGGCATGACATCACAACAACAAGTGTTCTTTTGAAGTTTATGTACCTCAGATGATGAGGATTTGTCCACCCTGCAAGCTGGCGTATAGCAGGGACCACAAAGAGATGAAAGCAAACTGAAGAACTGACAGGATTTCCAGGTAGCCCAAAAGCTAGAATTTTACTATCTGTTGATTGAGAGTCAATCTCTGCAAAAGTAAGCGGCTTGCCTGGTTTAATAGACACCTGAAAGATAGATCAATCCCGAGTTAAGATAACATGATTTATAAAATCACACCCATCAAAGCATTAGATCAAATTTTAAAATTTTTACTATTTCTACAACTGCAGAAATACAACATACACATTGCACCACCAAACCAAATTACAGGATTGCCAAAATAGACAATAATAATCAAATAAAATTGTGACATTACCTTATCGAAATGTAATTTTCCTCGCTTTTCAAGCAAAGGCCTGATAAAATCTTTGTCTCCCATTGAAACACCTCCTGAAGTTATGAGAATGTTGATTCCAGAAGCAAAAGCCTTATCCAAGATCCTTCCTTGGCATTCTTCATCATCCTTAGCAATACCAAGGTCCACAACTTTGCACTGATGCTGTACTGCGGCTGCCAGAAGCATGGCACGATTAGAGTCCCTAATCTGCATGGCATCTATATATTAGCTTACATTTGTTTTAATAACATAATTACATTAACCAAATAACTCCTGTAAATTACATCCAAAATCCAAACATATAGCCAACAAATGGGTAGTTGAGTAACATGGTAAAACAAGTACAATGTTTTACAACAAATTTTGAACAATACATACATATACAACATAGTAAGAAATTCATATCCAAATATATATTTATTATAATCCAAGTGCCATAACAGGTTCGATTTAAGCTTCAATCGCTCGGCCTCAAGTGAGTTGATTGAGCATTAAAATTCCACGTGAATACTAACAATGTCCACAATAAAACTTGTGGCTTGTCAACCCTCATTCATCAACATATTATGCTAAAATCAAAGCACGCCGCGACATTAATGTCCGCAATGTCGTTAGGTCCTTTGATTTTAGCAGAGTAATCTGGACTAAAATATTAAGACATCATTATCAGAAGGTCCAATGATTATTAGAACCTAAAAATAACTAAAAGCACTGGGGAAGGCTACGATGAAAACTGAAAACCAAACACACGTCAGCAGGTTAATGATCTATTAAAGAAAATATCCAAATTGGCAAATTTTGATATTTTTGTTCAAGTCCATGTCTCCCCTGTTATTGTTCTTTTAAATCAAATCTTCTCGGTCGAAATTTTAGCTTATAGGTAATCTGAATTATATTACACCAATAACCATCTGAGAAAACTCCTGAAGCTTACATAGAATTTGATTCAAGTCCAAAAACCAGCTTTCACATCATAGTTTTAATGACTATAACATTATTGTTACTGCTAGGCATCTTCACAAAAATTTAATGAACTCATCTGACATGTCCTAGTCTTCCATAAGACCATAACAATACCTGACCACGACCCAGATGCCCGGTAGATGGTTCTACAAGCTCATCGCCGGTAGAAAGAACAGCAATAATTGGAGTAGGATACACCTGCATCAAAGCATTTTTTTCTCATCATTACATATATAAATAGTAAAACACTTGGACACAAAAGGGCACCTGAAAATTCCTACAATGTTCTATTATGAGAAGAAGCTAACTTGAGTACAGACTCTACCTTTACCGTCGTCACACCAACTGTAGCAAGCAAGCCAATCTCTGAAGCACCTAATATTTCTCCAGATGTTAAGACCACTGCATCTTTCTCAATATCAACTCCCTGTCAATGAATACTTTTGGATGAATGAACCACAAAATCATGGATAACCTAATTACATAAAAACATCGGCATTATAATACATAGAATGCTGGGTACTTAAAAAGTGAGAGAATATAAGTTAACTTATTTTGATAATCGAAGTTTAAGATAATAAATATTGAACTTGTGCGATGCCCGATGCGATTAAAATTGTCACTATGATTATGTGATGTATATACAGATTAAGTTCCCACCAATCAGTGTATATGTGCCAATTATATATTATATAAATGGAGTATTATAAATGTGCCACTATATATGTGACATTTGAGGGATTCAATTTCCCAGCAAATCATGCATTTGTTACAGTCACGTGATCTGAACTGGATGAAAATCAGATGGCCCTTGTTACAATTTTGGTAAATCGGTAAAAAAGTAAAAAGTTTAACATGAATAGTCAAACAATCTAGATGAATCTTAGCTGGCATAATCTTTTACCAGACTTTACCTACCGAACACCAGTTTGGACCCTGAGATTGCACGTATGCAGGAAAATGCAAATCTTGCATTGGAGAAACCATAACGTCTAAAACAATCCCACTCAAAACAATGCATGAGCAATGTATTGTGCCTATCTTATATGCTCATAAAATTCAGGACAATTACTCTACAGGAGTTATAATAAACAAGCATACCACTGGGCGTATATCATTGCCTTGGTTGGTTTTGACCAATATTCTGACCCGGTCAAACTCATCATAACCACTGTTGACTTTTTCAGTATCTTCAACCTGAACAACTGCATCAGCACCATCAGGTATTGGTCCTGATCCAACAGAACAAACAATCACAACTTACCCCCTGTTTGGATAAACAGCTTAATTTGTAGCTTCTAGCATGAGCACTTATCTGGAATAAACTCTTATGCAAAAGTTACTTCTATAACACAAAATAAAATAAAGTTAAAATGTTTTCCTATAAACTATAATAAGTTGTGGAGAAGTTCTAAAAATAAGATGAAAACAGCTTATGACCATGTCATAACCTGTTTTCATAAATTGTCTCAAACAGTCTCAAATAAGTCAATCCAAACAGACTCGGCGTTATTAAACCTAGCTTATAGCTTAATTAAGTTCGATGATCACAATGAATTTCACATCAAACTTATATATAAATAACAACTGAAAATGAAGATTGTTGAATAGTAAATGGACTAAATTACACCTCCGGTTGTTACATAAGCAACAGTTCCAGAAACAACAGTAACATCAACAGCATCATCACCAGCTCTTGACTCCGCAATCACCGGGTATTCACCAGGCCCATCTCCAGCCACAACCGCATAACCGTCCTGTTCCAAAAGCCCAAACCCGTTTAAGTTTAGTTGAGTGAAATGAAATGTGAAAAGAAATGAAGGAAGGACAAGATAGTAAAAACGAACGAACGAACGAACCTTGACGGAAGCAGGATAAGGAGGTAAAGGATCAACGGCGTGAACGTCTTGAGCTAAGACTTTACCAAGAGCTTCGTGAAGTGAAACGGAAATTGGTGGAAGACGTTTAGCGGCGTTAAGAACCGTTTCGAGAGCGTCAGTGACTGAGATCATTGTTCAATGTGATAGATAGATAGATATTGATTGATACTGTTGTTATATTTATTTTATCATATAGTATAAGGTATGGATGAATGAAGAAAGGTGACGGTTGTCTCTTCAAAGTACCAGGAGTCGTGAGAGGAGATTAGAGATACTGCCAGTTCTTTTCCACTTTGAGGAGATTCATTTCTGATTGCTTTGCTCTTCTTTTTTGTTTGAGTTTTGACATTTTCTTATTTATTTATTTTTTGTGTAAGCTTTCAATCTATTTTATTTATTTTTTGACAAAGAAACTTTCAATTTAGTTAAAAAAAATATAATATAGAATCTAATCTCCAATTAGAGAAATGGTACGGATTCATTTTGTTTTTTTTTACAAAGCTAAGCAAACAACAAAAAGCTAATCTCCAATTAGAGCCTCATGAAGAGGGGTCTCATAGCGTCTGCCCTGAAGAGGAGAGACATGGATTGTAAATTCAGTATTTGTCGAAGCTCTTAGCTTAGCCAAGAAATCCGCACATTGGTTTCCTTCTCTAAGTGTATGATGGATAGAAAAATTTCGGATAGCCAGTAGGTCCTTAATATCCTGAATAAGAACAACATAGATGTGGAACTGCGAGGTATTACCAGAGATGATATTGATGGAGAGGAGGGAGTCCGAGTAACACACCAATTTTTCAATTTTCATGTTAATTGCCACCTCGAGACCTTGGTGAAGAGCAGAGAGTTCAGCCAACAAAATGTCTTGCGAGTTGGAGATGTAGCCGGTTAAACCGGAGAGGTAGTTGTCTGAATTGTTGCGAATAACACCTCCAAATCCTGCCCCGCTGGGGTTCCCGATACAGCTACCATTAACATTAAGAATGGTACAGGTAAAACCATTGTTGTTCCATCGCACTGACCGAATAGCAGAAGAAGCAGAAGTAACATTTTGGAAGCACGAACGGATGATATCAGCTGAGTTATTAACATTGATATTTAACCGAGTTATAGACCAATTTTCGTTACCAAGGCACATCAAGTTGCGGTGCCTCCAAGTCCACCACAGTCTAGCCAGGAAAAGAGTGGAGCGAGAAGTGTTTGTTCCCTCTTTGATCCAGTCATGCGCATAATTTGTCGAGAAGAAATTGGGGCCATTGAAGCCAATTTTGTGCCAGATGACCTTAGAGAACCTGTAATCACGAACACATTGGAGGAAAGATTCTTCTTGTTCTTCACACCGAGAATAAATGGCCGAGTTTGCTATATTCTTGTGGTCGAGCAAAGATAAGGTAGGAACAGTGTTGTGACAAGCTAGCATATAAGAGACTTGTATTTTTCAGGAACTTTCAACCTCCAAATCCAAGACCATGAGATAATATTACTGTTTCCAACTTCAGAATCTGAGAGGGAGAGGAGACAGTTGTATCCACTTTTAGTAGAGTAAATACCATTTTTATTGTGCGGCCAGATATAAGCATCTTTAATGGAGGCGTTAAAACCGATGTGGGTATTACTGATGGTATTTGCAATTGCTGGAGGAAGACTTGACATAGTCATAATTGAAATTGTTTGAACTCACAGCAAGAGTAGAAATTAAATGATAAATAAATTAGTCACATCATTAAATTGTTTTCTCTTTTTTAAAATAACATTTGTGTCCAAATTTTTTAATTTGATTTTGTCTCTAAGCAAGCATTTCTCTCTAATTGCTTTAACGGTCACTTGAACTGCTAAACTTATCAGAATGTATCTTTCCACAGAGGTTTTTTTGCTTACAAAATCTAGTGTAGTTCACTAAATTTTGAGCAATGTAGAGGATTATGAATAAGGATGGTAAAATGGGCAGGTCCGCCCCCCTTTAGACCCGCATCGTCTAAGTCTGATTAAAACGCAATAAGACAAGTCAAATTAGGTGACCGAGTCTAAAATCTCACCCCGCCTGTTTAGTGGCGGACTTACGAGTTCAAAAAACTTTTTTTTAGAGAAAAAATGACCTTTTTTAATGCATTTTTTTTTTTACAACTTAATTGTTACAAAAAACTATGTTGTTTTTATCATGAAAAAATATAAAAGAATCGGCAATAAATAAATTTGTTGTAGAAACAAGATAATTAATAATTAACAAATTGTCGAAGTCAACATCATATTTAATAGCAAAATAAGGAAAATCCGCCAACATAAAACAACTCCACAACATAAAAAATAATCATAAAATAAACCCATCAACCAAAATAAATCTAAAAGGATAAAATAAGTTTAAAAAAAACGAGTTAAGCGAACCGGTCCACCTCGTGTATGCCCCATTTTTTCAACGAGTAAAGCGGAGCGAACCAACTATAAGAAGCGAGTTCAAAACTTCGACTCAGCCCGTCAAAAATAGCAGGCTAAACGGATCGACCCCGACATGTTTGGTCCGTTTTGTCACCCTTAATTATGAAGCCATTCTCTTTATGTAATTTGGGATATACAACACTCGCAAGTTACGCACCACCAACTATTTGTGATAGATCTCATTCATAAATTTGTATTCATTGTCAAAATAAATAGAAATTTAATTTCTCTATAGTATCAAAATTTTGAAATAATATTTAAAATCTTCTCAAGTTAGTATGTGTAATGACTATAAAGAGTTGGTGATGCATTTGATAACCGATAACTAAATTGTTAAAATAAATTTGAATTTTTTATGAGTTTAGTTGATATACATGTGGTAACATATCATTGAATACATGTGAGTTTTTATACATTGACAGGGTATATAAATTAAACTATTTTTTATTTATAAGTTTTTCGTTTAAAAAAATACTAAAAATATTTGATATATTATCTTTGTCCTACAACAAAGTGTATGTTTGCTTAATCATAAAAAAATAAAAATAAAAGGGTTACTTTGCTAAATATGTTATAAATAAAATAAAGAAAATAGTAATTCTATAACATTATCGTTATATGTGTTCAAAATATCATAAATGAAAATTGGAAAATAATAATTTAGAAGTGATGCACATTCCTGTCAAAAAGAAAGTGATGCACGTATTAGTACTCATAGATGCAAATGAAAATAATAATAATTAATATTATTATTAAAATTACTTTCATTTTAGAAAGAAAAAAAACTCAAATGTCACATTTTTTATCAATGAAAAAAACTAAAAGAGCGACTAGAAAACGGAAAGAAAACTAAAGGTTGGAGAACAAAGTTCCCATAACATCAACTAAATAGTAGCTCAAGAGGGGAGATGGATAAGTTGGAATTATCTTGAGTTTGCGAGAAAGCGACATACCAAATTTAGCAAGTCATTATGCACAAGAGTTTCCTTCACACTAAGTATAAGCAAATACAACATCTCAATCCCTCGACATAAATGAATGAATGTTATCACTGAGAGGAACATAAAAGTAAGTAGTTAAGACTAATCCTTTGATGAAAGTCAAAGTTGTTTGAAAATCTGACTCACTAATGATGTCTCAAAATCTATGACCCCAAGTAAGTTGCAATCCATACGAAATAACATGAAGCTCAACAATAATATTAGTAGTATGATCACAACGTCCTCCAAAACCAATGATCCAACCACACCATCCGATGAGAAAAAAAGTGTTATGTTGGGCGATTGCATGCATCTTGAACCATCAACTAAGATCAACTTCATAAGGATCGTTATGAAAATCAAGTTTGAGTTTGTGCCAAACTTGCATGGCCTTCGAACAATGCAACATATGTAAAATGGTTTTCACTAAGTACCAAATCTATAACAAGAAACATATGATGAGATGTGATGAGAGCACTGATCAGTTCGCAACTTGATGAATATTTTTACGGATCTTCTACCCAACCCAATTCAATTAGGTTTGATCGGATTGGATAATCAGTTAGCTAAAACCGGTCAAACCCAACCCTAGTACGCACCAAAATGCCACTTCATGATATAGCCCACAGAATTTCACTTTCTAGAAACTTCAGGGACAAACACGTCATTTCAAACCAAAGACTACTTTACTCAAAACCGTGACGTACCCAAAAACCATCGTCAGTTTCCGTCAACCCGAAACACTTCTTCCCAAATTCCACCTTCACAAAACCCCCAAAATCAAATTCAAAATCCCTAAATAAACAACCGCCATGACCGGAAACGCATCATCTCCGACTCCGTCACCATCACCGGCGCCGTTATCCTCCCCAACGATCTCGCGCTCGATAACGCAAACGGTTAACGGTTCACACAAATTCTTGATCCAAGGGTACTCGCTCGCGAAGGGAATGGGAGTTGGAAAACACATTGCTAGCGATGTTTTCACCGTCGGAGGGTATCAGTGGGCGATCTACTTCTATCCCGATGGGAAGAATCCGGAGGACAATTCGGCGTATGTTTCGGTTTTCATCGCGCTGGCGAGTGAAGGAACGGATGTGAGAGCGCTGTTTGAACTCACGCTTGTTGATCAGAGTGGTCAGGGGAAGCATAAGGTTCATAGCCATTTTGATCGCTCTCTTGAAAGTGGTCCGTATACCTTGAAGTATAAGGGTAGCATGTGGTAGGGTTTTGATTGTTTTGATTATTTTGATTTTTTTTTAATGTGATTTCAAATTTTGAATGTTTTTGTTTTAATCTTGATGATAATTTGGAAATTTTGTTGTTTGAATTTGATGAAGCAACACAAAAATAAATTAAGTGTAACAGAGACGAGGATGTTGAAAATTAGACATGACAAGATTAAAATTTAAAGCATTAGAGAGATAGAGAGAGAGAGAGAGAGTTGGATAGCACCTATAGTAGAAAAGATACTGAAAACTATGGTCAGGTGGTTTGGACATGTAGAGAGAAGATATGTGGATTCTGACCTAAGTAGAGTCAAATCAGATGGAGGGGAGTCAAACTCAAATCACTAGAGGAAGACCTAGAAAACTTGTAAGAGAAACTATTTAGAAAGATAGTAGAGATTAATGAGTTGGATAGAAATATTGTATTTGATAAAACATTACGGTGTTGTTTGATACATGTGGCCGACCCCACTTAGTAGGGTAAGGCTTGGTTGTATGATGAAGTGATGGACAGTGTAGTTTTTTTCGAGGATGAACAGTGTAGTTGTTCTTATTTAAAATATTTACTATATCTGTATTATTACTCCTTTAAAAGATTGTGGTTTATCTCTTTTTTTGGTTGATTATGCTTGATTATTTTGTAATTTGCTTACCAAAAACATTACACAGGTGAATTAGAAGGATTGTTTTTAGTTATATGTGTATATGACTTTATATTTATGGTGTATATATATGAAATCTAACTATATAACCATATGATACATGAAGGCTTCATTGGCAAAAAGGCCCTATCTTTGTTGCCCTTTTTCAGTGAATTTTAGTTACTGGATTAGTCTATGCAGTTTTGTGTGGGGATAACTTGGTTTACGAAAATATGCCTTTATCATTTATATTGTTTTTTAAATCAAGGATAATGCATATGTTTTAAAAAATTGTGAAAGAGCTAAATTATCATTAATTAAAGTGGCATTCACAGTCATTTTACATCTGTCTCTGAGGGGTTTTGAACTCTGTTCTTTGAGTTTGAAAATATCGAACTCTTCCCTCTGAGTTGTAACCTTGTGGACAAGGACAATGCATATGAATGTACAATGTTGTGTCAAGATTTGTAAAAATGTTGATCTTGTTTAATTGTTTTTGTAGGGGGTACAAGCGTTTTTTCAGACGGACTTTGCTTGAAAGCTCTGATTTCCTCAAGAATGACTGCTTGAAAATCAACTGTACAGTTGGAGTTGTGGTTTCTGCTGTTGATTGCCCGCAGCTTAACTCTATTCACGTCCCAGAATCTGACATTGGATCACACTTTGGTGCACTATTGGAGAATAATGAAGGTTCAGATGTTACTTTTGATGTGGCTGGGGAGAAGTTTCCTGGTCATAAGTTGGTGTTGGCCGCTAGATCTCCAGAATTTCGATCTAAATTTTTTGATGGCACGGATATGGACACACAGGAGATTGTTGTGACAGATTTAGAACCAAAGGTTTTTAAGGTAAAACCATTTATTTCTTGGTATTTTTTCTTCCTTTTTACTATCTTCTTTTCATGGTAGTGTTAAGCGTGGCTAGGATCTACTCTCTGTTATCATGTGTTTTTCTGCAGTTTTTTCTTGTTTAATTCTTCTTTTCGTGATAAGAAAAGTTTTATTTGGGGGAAGTACTACTCGGGAGGACATATGTCCTGATTTTCCACTTACTTTTACAGGCCATGCTGCATTTTATCTACAGAGATGCCCTTACAGAAGAGGTGGACGTGGTTTCATCAACAACATCTAGTGATTTTCCAGTTTCGGAGACATTGATAGCAAAATTGTT
The DNA here is from genome assembly GCA_018208015.1 of Medicago ruthenica. Classification (NCBI taxonomy): domain Eukaryota; kingdom Viridiplantae; phylum Streptophyta; class Magnoliopsida; order Fabales; family Fabaceae; genus Medicago; species Medicago ruthenica. Next base: position 10,779,835 of record CM031375.1, on the reverse strand, counting down.
AGCTGCAGCAGACAAGTATGGCTTGGAGAGGCTTAGACTGATGTGCGAGTCTCGTCTTTGCAAGGACATTGGTGTGAGTTCCGTAGCCAACATTTTGACCTTGGCTGACCATTGCCATGCCACAGAGTTAAAAGCTGTTTGCCTAAAATTTGCTTCTCAAAATCTAGCCGGTATACCTACTTACTAATCACTTGTTTTTTTCTGGTTTGGATGGGTAACTGTGCTAACAATTAACATTAACACTGATGTTTTACCTTAAAACACTTGTTACTGAAAAGTGACAAAATATAAAAGAAAAATGCATTCAGCTACAAGCTTCCTCTGCTAGTTAAACAAAGTTGTGCAACATACATGAGTAGGTATGCAGCAGAAACTGTAGATTATATATTCCAAAATAAAACTTACGTTCTTAAAACATTAAGATGATTCAGTATAATTTTACATTTTGGGGATCTTTGCTCTCAACTTGCCGATCTAACTAGTTACGGAATTAATGACATGACTAATTCTATGGAGGGTTTGACCATAGTCCACTAGGGGTTACTGTTTATGTTTCATTCATGTCGGTCAAAATTCAAATGCAAACTAGTAGGAATAAGTGATAGTAGAGATAATACCATGGCAATGCCATTAAACACGAGTACTGAAAAATATATGTGAAGAAAAATTGAATTGACAACATTTGTTTAGTATTTAATTTTTTTTGTGTAAAAGCGTTATTAGTGAACTGTATGCTGCCACCTGTTCAAAAGGAAGTTAAATCTTCTAAGCTTTTACTGGAACTGAAAGACCTTAGTTACTTATTTACCATAACGATGCATTGCTGACTTGCTTTCTTAATTACCAAAAATGGAAAAAAAATCTGACATTGGCAGCTGATGAAATTTAGTGTTACCAACCCTTCATGTGTTTCAAATGTTCTTATTTTGCTCTCTGATAGGTGTTGTTCTCTTCCACTCTAATCATGTGAAATGCTGTTGGATGATTTTGTTTTCTTATCCTTTCATTTTTTTTACCTTTTCAACCTGCTATGTGAAAGACCTTAGTTACTAGTATTTACTATAGCGATGCATTGCTTACTCACTTTCCTATTTACCAAAAATGGAGATAATATTACTTTAGCAGCTGATGAAATTTTGTTTTACCTAGCCTGCATGTGTTCCAAATGTGTCTGTTTTTCTCTCTTCTAGTTTTTGTTCTCTTCCACTCTAATCATGTGAAACGTTGTTGAATGAGTTCGTTGTCTATATCCTTTAATTTTCTTTACTTTTTCAACCTGCAATGCGTAACATGATTTTTGATAAGACAGTATGACATCATTCGATCTATATAGTCAACCCTGCTTAGTGGAAAATGTTTTTGCTGTTGATTTTTTTTTGTTGACCTTGTATGCATTTTGAAACATTTAGACCCATATAAGCTCCTCCTTCCCTCCTCTTGTTATTTTCTTTCCACCACTTTCTTTTTTATTGATTGATTTTCCCTTCTCGATAATTTGGACTTTTTTGTGCTTATATATTTCTATGTCAAGCATTACATGTGTTCTACATTTATTCAATTTATTCATGTACTTTCTGATGTCTATTATGTGCTCGTTTGGTTACACGTTTTGTGGATTCAAACGTGAGTCTGGAGCATTCAAACGCAGTTTTGCTATTTTTGTGGTGTTTGGGTAACTGAAAAAAGTGATTCAGCGAAACTTGATTCAACCCCCCAAACTCACGTCTGCTAGAAGCCACAAATTGGAGCTTTTGCGGCAACTCAAAAGCAATTTGGGAATTCAATTTTTGGTGGCTGATGTGCTCTCCCAAATTACCCATGATCTTCTTTTTCATTTTCCTACAAAATTGTATACAGCACAGCCAAAGTGATGAATTTTTTCGTTGCTCAAATTCTTTTCTCGACCCTGTTTCAGCCTTCATGTTACCCTGCAAGCTTCAACATTCTCTCTCTTTCTTTGAGAAGAAGATGAAATTGAGTTTGTATTTATTTATTTATTTTATTTTATTTTTCACAAAATGGAATTGGGTTCTAAAGACCCGTTAATTTCTCCTCTTATGCAAGCCCATTAAATTTTTGACCGATTCTTTTTTAAGAAAAAACTGTTTGACAACCTTTGTTATTTTTTTATAAGAGACAAAATTTGTTAATTAATATGTGTAAAAAAATTAATATAATATAACTAACTCAAATTAAACTATAAAATTAATATACATTTTATTTTAGAAGTTTTACTAATCTACAAATAATTAAATTGATAATGTAACATAAATTTTAATGATTATATAAATTAGAAATGAAATCTAATTTTAAATAGATATTAATACCCATTTTGGTAATTATGCATTCAAAATCAATTTTGGGCCAAACTATCCAAACAACATGAATTTTTAAGAATCACTTCTAACTCAATGTATTCAAACATAAATCAATTCACATTCAACTCACTTTTACCCAAAATCAATTTTGTCAAACTCAATTCTATCAAAAACAATTCTCTCTACCGCTGAACCAAACACACACTATGTCACCTGAATAGTGAATACAAATGATTTGGTACATTGACAGTCATTCAATGAGGTCAGACCATTGTAGAGAACAATGAGGCCTGCGGGTTTCTATCTGTTTTTCTCTTTTTGTGTTGAAATTTTAGATATAGGTTGGTTGGCCATCTTTTGATCTTCTGTTCTAAATCCATGTTTAATCATGCATTATTAAAACTTTTGGGCATAGAAAATTGTTTTAGTTTTGTACTATCCACATGCTTGATAAGATGGTTCTTTTGGTTTGGACTTGTTGCAGCTGTCATGAGGTCGGATGGATTTGAGTCTATGAAAGAAAAATCCCCATGGCTACAGTCAGAGATCTTGAAGACAGTTGCTGGCTGTGAGGGTGATAGTTGCAGTACAGGGGAAAAATATCAGAGTGTGTGGGCCCAACTTTCAGATGGCGATGACACAAGTGGCAGGAGAGTCAGACAGAGACATTGATATCTGTTGTCTCGCATTGGTATCTCTGATTCTTTTGTAAATGATTGAAAGTGATAATGTTGAAAGAATGGGGATAGGAAAAGGCAAAAGAGAAGGAAAATCTTTTTCCTGCCAACTTCTCTATGTTTCAATAGAAAGTGCTTTAGAAAAAGAAGGTAGACTAGATGCTATGCAGGTTATGTAAATGTCTCCGATGGGGTGTACGTTGTTTAGTGCAGAGTAGTTATTGAAAATGAGCTCTTCTGCAATATACTTTTCGAGAGGATCCAAGTCCATCCATACTTTTGAACTGGATGTCATCGTTACTCGACTTTATATATCCAACTGCTTTGTTCCTTGATATCCTTTGTTCAAACCCTAATGTTTGTAGAACTAGGTTCAATAGAATGGTTGCTATACCTTGTAAAAAATATTCATTTTGTGAACATTTTGTTTTTTTTCTTTCATTAAACCTCATAAAAAATGTTAATGTTTCTGGATGGCAATATGCATTACTACCACGTTAATTCATGTTTAAGTTAGAAGGAAGCTCTACCCAAGTATTTATGTGTTGAAAGATAGCAGAATGGATGTAGTGGTTTCTGCAAACAGATTGATTGCGTACAGTTTTTTCTTATGTCCAATGAAGTGGAGATAATTTCTGTCTCATATTGTCTGCATTCACGCAGTCGGGAAATCAACATAAATAAGGTATCTTGCAACATTAATCTCACTATGGTTGGAGTTTGCTTCTACTGTCAGTTTTGAATTACTTTTGACTGTTGATAATTTCCTTTATGATAGTAGTGATACGGGTGATTGATACAGATATTGAATTTAAAATTTTCCTGCTTGGTGCAATTAGGCTTGAAGTTGAAATGTTCCATTGGACAAAACAGGTTGAGCAAAATTTGTACTTCTTTAAAAAAGTCAGCACTGACAAATTAATATTTGCCTATGACGAGATGCTGCTCTTCTTTGAGTTTTTATAAGAGTACCTTTGAACAAGTTTCTATCTTGTATAACAGAGTGCAGGGTAGAGGTGAAATATATCACTTCCAGTTTTCATTGTTTTCCATTCTCCAAATTAAATCAATTAAAAAGTTAAAATCAAATAATGAAATAATAAATTATATACAAAAGTAAGTGTAGATTTTACCCTTTCATAAAGAGATAAATAGACTTAATTGCATTTTTTATTCTCCTATTTCACTCAATCTGCGATTTTGGTCAGTTTTTCCAATTTCAAAATTGAATTCCAAATTTGAGGCCGTGACAATTATGTATCGTTTAGCCTGATTTTTTTACGGTCTAAAAGTTATTTTAAAACTAAGTTAAAATTAAGGACTTTAAGAAATAAGTTAAAGTTGTTTGGTTACTTTATTTTTTTTAGTTTTAAAGCTCCTTCCATTCAATTTTATGCATTCTAAAAAAAGTACTTTTTTTAATAAGTACTTAATAGTTATTGTGTTTGGCCTACCTTCTCTTTAAAATTGTAGAGAAGTAGAAAAAAAGTCGGGTCAAACGGTACCTTAGTAATAGACTAACATGGCTTATGTTTACACTCACTAGGTGAAGTATTTATTATTTAACTAATTAACTGATGAAGGCATCTGTATCAACTATGATCCATTAAATATATTTGCATTATATATATATACTCTAGTATCTTCCTTCAAAAACAAAAAAAAAATATACTCTAGTATCTAAATAGTTCAAGCCTAGTTTTTTTTATTATACCTTATTTTCACCGGTGGATCAATAGTTCCACTATTGGAACTAAAGTGAGTTGTGGTGTAACTAACGTCTATCTAAAAATGATATCAAACATATCTAAAAGATAGTACCATAAATAAATTACATATTACTTTATTCATAGTTAACATGATATGATGCTAAAATATACAGGAGTTTTAGTGAAGAAACAAATTATTTAGAAACATTTTTTATTGTAGAAGTCATTTTTTTAGGAGTACCGTAGAAATGAGATTGCCTCTTTTTAATTTTTGTAAATGATTAAATCGCTCATTTTTAATTATTGTTAGTTCATTTTATAACTGCAGTTTAAGTAAGGACTAAGACCCTTTCAAAAAAAAAAAGTAAGGACTATAAGACACTAAGGTGTCCCAATTTCTTTCCGACTAAAAATTACTTTTATTTCTCTCAAACACCAAAAACTAAAATAGAACTGGAAATATAATTACTTTTATTTCTCTCACCAAATTCTAAAATAGAACTGGAAATATTTTTCTATTTTTATTTATAAACATTACTTTCAAAATTTATTTTAATAATTATTTATATTTATATTTATATTATCGTTTAGGTTTTATATATGTTTTTTATACATGGACACGTTATTGTTTAGGTATTTATGTTTTTTATACGTGGACACGTTTTTGTCATAGAAAAAAGAGTGTTATGCCTAGTCAAAGGGCACCACTTTTCTTGGCTCCCAAGGAATTCGGAACCCTTTTTATTCATCTTACAACTATTGTTTTGAAACATTCATATAAACTAACGCACACAAGCCACACACAATGGTTGCCATGGAGATGTGTGATCATTGTTGCATGATTCGTCAAACTATAGCTTATTTAAGCGACGGCGTATATTTCAGGTAAATTCATAATCACTTATCTTTTTTAGATTATTTTTTATTCATCTTTCATTTGTACCATGAATTATTGATCCAAGTGATTTTCAATGATTTCATTACAGCTGTTGTACTGACTGTGGGAAGGTTCTAAGTGAGTCAATTCCTAAAAGCTCGAAGACAAATGAAAGTGATAGAACAATGAAGAGAAAGAGAAAGACCATTGGTGTAAAAAAGACTCAGAACGAAAGAACAATACGGGAAAGAACAATACGTAAGTACTCTTTCTTTTGCTCAATTAGTTGAAAGTGTCTCTAAATATCTAGTACTTTGTATCATAAAAGCTTCACGTTGAAGTCGTATCCGGTGTCCGGCGTATGTTCGGTGTCGTGTCCAGCAACGACATGTCACTGATACTTGTTATTTGATTTTTTTTCTTCTAATTATTATTGGTGTCAAAGTGTCTCTGTCTAGGGTCCGTGTTTGTGTCGGTGCTTTATAATGACAAGTGAAATTGAAGGGTTTAAAAAGGGGGGAAATTGAAGACTTGATCTTTGTTTATTTCCTAATTAATATCCCAAATTGTCTAATTTACTATGTTGCAACACTTTATATTGAAGTCGTGATACGGGTCCGATATGTGTTGGTGTATGTGTTTGCGTTAATGCTTTATAATGACAGTGAAATTGAAGACTTTATCTCTTTATGTCCCAATTCATACCCCAAATTGTGGCCTTTATCATCAAGAAGAATTCTTTAGTCTGTAATATAATTTATAATTACCAAAGGAAAACTTGGATATGTTGCACTAATCTGTGCTTTCTAAGGCCTAGTCACATATTCTCTCATATTTAAGTCTATTTTTTAGTTTGTTCAATTCATCTTCAGTATTCATCCTTCATTTTTTTATTCAAGCAATCATTTTCATTTGATCAATAAAATAGTTTAATTGATATTGTGTTGTATTGATACTCTTTGCAGTGACACAAGCATACACTTCATGACAAATAATATTGGAGAAGCACATTCTTTTGACTTTAACTTGATTTATATTTGTTTGACATTATTTAGAGGGATGATTGTTCCTAAACTCTTGCAATAAGTAGTTTCAACTTGTAACACTACTCCTATAACCATTGTTTGGTGTAATATTTGTTCTACTCTTCTATCATGTTATCATAGAAGTCTACCTTCAATTATAAGGAATGTGGATGAAGAAATTGCCTTAAGATTATTCTTTTCGTGGATAAGCTTATTGTTATTGATGCATTATTAAGTATATTTAAGTTTAACAAACACAATCAACTGAGAGTCTGAGAGCTATAAAAACAGGCTTACCTTAATGGAAAGGAGTGATATTACGGGCTTCTTTATTTTACGGCTTTTTAGCCCCCTTGAGAATTTAATAAAGTTCTACTATTCAGCAGAAGTTCTACAGTGGCTGGGGGTCTTTACGATCATGGTAGTTAAAATTCTGATTTGAAACCTAAAATGCTACGATTTTGTGATTACGTTTGGTCTCGGCAATTAAGAGTATACACGTAGTCCTATGCATAATCTACGCTTGTTTCTGCCGATATGCTTATGAATACATTTAAATTTGTGTAAGTGTTTGAAGTGTGATTTAAGGTTTTAATTATCTTACTTATGAGCTATGTTCATTATGAAGTTAAATTTACACAAGTGTTTCAAGTGATTCAAGGTTTTCTGTTTTACTACTGCTATTTTATTCGCATGTATATGGGTTTTACTAGTTTTGTATAATTTTAGAATTAGTGTTACGATTTCACGATTTACAATTTTACTTCTTCTTCCCAATTTTGCACAAAATCTCGATGTCGACTACCTTGCTTATGATCTTATCTAATGAGGCCGTGGAACATTATTTTATGCAATTTCGGAATCTTGCTCACTGTGGAAGAGATTTTAGCCAAAGACTCTTTCAAGATTTGTTGTGGGATGTAGACAAAATAATTGAAGAAATCAATATCACTGTCTAGTGTGTGGAATTGGCTAAAAGTGAATATCAAGAACTTTAATTACACTTTGAATACCAATGGTGTATCAACCCACTGGTGTATCATGGTGGGGGTGATTGTGCATTAAACATGGAACCAGACTTGTGCAGGGTACAATTGTAACAATTGAAATGAAAAGAGCAGACATAACTTCTTGATGGTAGAAAAAATATAGGCATTGATTTATTTTATTTTCCCTTTCTTGGATATCTATCAGTCTGCAGTGGTAATTTTAGTTTGGTTTGGAACTTCTACAATGTGATGTACTCTTTGGTTGCTATTTATATATTGTTTGGCCTTTTAATAAAAATATAATAATATTAATGGTGTATTCATTTCGTTGTGAGCTAATGAGTAAATTTAATACCTTCAAGAATGCTTATGGCCAACTTTACGGACTACGCAACAAGTAAATAAGATCAAGGAGGTTAAGTAGTGCTTAAGTCTGGGAAAGCATCTACAAAAAAGTGAATGATCATATTCAAATATGAGTTATTTAGTTACTTTTAAATATAACTAGGTTGTAGTTGTTTTTTGGGTAAGTTAAAGCGCGCAATAGAAACTAATTCTTAGGAGATAGGTAATCGAGTTCTATTTCTTCCAACATATATTTTTACATTTATAGAGATTGAATCTCTAATCAATTGGTTAAGAGACTTAAATATCCAACACTTATATTAGACTATTTTAGTAACTATGATTGTTTAACCATCCTCGGATGCATGACCTTTTTTCTTGTTAGAGGTCGTCGCTACATGTCATCTCTTCATAGTGTTGAATCACCACTTTGTACATATGATCAATGTATTTAATAAAATCAATTCATTTGGTGCTATGATTGATTTTTTATCGTAGTATAAACTGTCTACTATAAGCCAACACATGAACTTTAACAGAGTCGTGTAGCACTCTTTTTCCTTGTATAAAAAACATGAAAAGGTGAGCTTGCAGCCTGCAGTTTGTTACCCTAGCTCATAAATCACATCATATACTCATTGAACAAAACAATTCTAGTATGATTACAAACTTAAATGTATAGTGTTTAGTCATAAGTATAAAAGTGACTTTGTTTTTAAAAAATAATAATAAACGATCTAACATTTTAAGGATATGCGTCTCTTTGTGTTTGTGTGTCTAAACATTATATATTAGTCTTGTGACTATCTAAGACTTGCTCATTGGACACAAACACAAATAATTAGTTTTTGACCATACACATAAATAAGAAAAAATAAAAGAGAAAATATTTTTCTTTTTTAAGAGACAAATGTTAGTTGTAATTATATTGTTAGAGGATATGAAAAAATGCTAGCACCCAGAATCAAACTCGGACCTCCTTCATAAAGTCGTGCATCATCCCAACCTTTTACCATTTGACTACACCTTCAAAGAAAAGAAAACGATCAATTATTTATTTTTATTTTTACGTGTGTCCAAATATTTTTGACTTGTAGTTGTATTTAATATAAGTTTTATTTTCTCAAATATAATAAGCATCTAAGCCCTCATATCGCCGGATGATGAGATTTTTTTAAGAGCTCTATTTCTTTTAGTCTAAATTGATAAAATTTGGCGGTCCATTGAGTAGTTTAATTTTGATAATTTTTTTCCACTATTTGCTTTTCTCTCGTTCTCTCTAATTTTTGACTAAAATACTCACACATTTCGGATTATATATTCCGAACAAAAAAAAACACGGTTCATATTATATAATATGAAATATGCTTATATATACATGACAATCAGAACCTTCTTCCATTTTAGCAGTTGCAAGTTTTGCTTTTAAAAACAACAAAAAAATAAAGTAAAAAAATGATAAAACCAATCAAATAAAAAGAAAAAAAATATAAATTACCACCAAACAATTCTAAAAATCAAATAAAGGTAATTAAATATTTTTCAAATTTTGCTGAGAATATGAAAAGATTTTAAAAAATTAAAATGGGCCTAAGGGGTTCATGTTCCTTAATCTTTTTTTTTGTTAAATTTCGGAGTAATCCAACGAAGTAGTTTAAAAACTGGATTTTCGAGTGAGACACCATGGGAACAACCAACAATGACATGAAACACAATACACACTGGAGTAGTGAATTATAATGGATAAATAGACTATCTATGTCATAAAACAAATTAAATGTTTGGCTGATACAATTTAGATTAATTAATCCAAATATGTTTTTCCAATGTTTTTTTTGGCAAAAGAGGTTGTATAGGGATCCACTACGTAGTTTAATTTCCGGTGATTTTATTATCGAAAAAACAATCACTTCAGATTTTATAATCCGACATGGTGAAAAATTCATTTTTTCCATAAAAAACAGAGAGGAAAACATCATTTGAGATTATATAATCTAAAACCCCAAAAATATTTTTGGAATTTTAAAGGACGCACGAGAAGAACAGAGTATTGGAAAAGCAATTATTTTTAATTTTGGCTATTACTTTTTTGACCCTACACATTTCTCGTGCGTCTTATTGTTTTACGAAAATGTCCATGGGATTTTCGGATTCTATAATCCGAAATGAGTTTTCCCCATGTTTTGGGGTGAAAAAAAAAGAGTTTTAACCAATTCAGATTTTAAAATCCGAACACCCCAAAAAATAGAGCGCGTTCCTTGCCTTTTTGGATTATAAAATCCGAACACCCTCTAAACACCCTTATTCAGGGAAAAACAGTTCGAATTATAATCTCAAGTGTATCAACATAAATTATGAGTCTGTTTGTAATGTGGATAGACAATTTAAGGATCATATTAATCTCCCTAACTCTCATCTTTTTGTTTTAGGTCATTGTTAGTTGTTCCAAGTCAAAAATCCAGTTTTTGGGTTACTTGATCATTTTTCTTTTAATCTTTCATATTTTCAGAAAAATCCAAAAAAATGTACTAGTTTTATTTGATTTTTAAAATTTGTTGATGATATTTTTATATTTTTGTAAAAAAAAACAGGACGCACGAGAAATAAACAGGGTGGAAAAGTAATAACCATTAATTTTGTAGATTTGGGCCATATGGGCTAGGGATTTGATGGCCCATCTACTATTTGATTTCTAGTTGAAGACTGAACCCTATTTCTTCTCTCCTCACAATTTGCATTAGTACCCTCTGCGCAACCACCGTCTTCCTTCCGAGTGCCGACCACCATCACCGGTCGAATTACAAACTTCCATTTTCATCGGCGAACAACTCAGCTCGTTACTCAACCGAAGGTATTTTCGCTACCTTTGTTCTCATCTCTATTTCGTCCTTTCTTTCAACATTCCCGTCGTTTCCTTCATTGTCGATTCCTCTTCATAATCATACATTGGATTTTTACGATGCTTAAACTTTTAATGTTTAGGTACTTTAAGCTTTAGAGGGTTAACTTGTTTGTTTCCTTGAAATTTGAGTTTTTTTTTTTTTTTCATTTTTCAGCAGTTATACGTTTATTTGTATTAACCGTATAATAATTCCTGCATATATCAAATAGCATCTGTTCCGTTATCAGGGATTGGCAACTATGGTTTTGATTTAATTCTAACTGTGTGCCCATGTGTTATTGAGGAAGGGAACAATTACGGTGTTAGCATTGTAGAAACTGAGAAGACATAAAAGATTAATTTTGGTCGGTGTTGTTAGTAGTCAATAGCGGCCAATAGCGGCGCTATAGCGGCCGCGCGTAGCGTAGCGGCGGCGGACCGCTACGCTAATATGCATAGCGTAGCGGTTTGGAATAGCGGCCAGTAGCGGCGCTAACTCAGCGGAGCGGTGCGGTGCGGTTCAAAACCGCAAAAAAAATTAAGTGAAATTCTGAAATTCTCCTTGGTTTTTTTTTAAAAAAAAAGGGCATTTTTGACTTTTCTTCTACCCTAACTTCTCTTCTTCTTTCCATTCTTCTTCTGCGCCGCATTCTTCTTCTTCTTCTCTTCATCTTTCCATTCTTCTCTCTTCCTCTACGCCATTCGCCGTCGTCGTCGTTCTTTCGCGTTCTCGCCGTCGTCGTTCGTTCGTTCGCCGTTCGCCTTCGTTTGTTCGCGTTCTCTCTCCTGCGCCGCTTTTCTCACCCTAAAACAGTGGTAACTTCTTTTCCATAGCTTTTGTTCTGCTTCTTTTGCTCTGTTCCTGTCCTGTTACTTGTTCTGTTAACTTCTTTTGCAGTGTTAACTTGTTCTGTTAGTTGTTTTGTTCTGTTACTTTTTTTGTCCACAAAAGCTCTGTTTTGTTACTTCTTCTTCTGTTCCTGTTCTGTTCTGTTACTTCTTCTTGTTCTGTTCTTATTTTTGTTGTTGTTTGTTTTGAATTTTGATTAAAACTTTTGATATTATTATGTTAGAGACTTGAAAGCTTTCATAAGATTTGGGTGGTTTGTATGATTTATGAATGTTTCATGAGATTTGAATGTTATATTTAATTTTATATTAGATGTATGTTTGTTTATAATTTATAATATTATTAACGTAATTTGTCCAAAATGTTATCAAATAGCGGTCATAGCGCTATGCGCTATCCCGCTATAGCACTTTTGGGGTCGGCCGCTACGCGCCGCTATCCGCTATTGACTACTATGGTTGTTAAATAGCAGCTATAGTGGTGCTATATGAAGCAGAATTTAGACAACACACTATTTAGTACAAAATGTTAACAAATACTCCAGCTTCTATAGTAGCGCTATAACACAACTGCGTAGCAGAGTTTTAACAATTGCGTAGCAGAGTTTTAACAATCTGCTATTTTCTGCCATCCACGCTGACAACATTGCTTTTGGTGTCTATTTTATTTGGTTTAAGGTCTCAAAGCTTCCTAGATGTGCTATCACACTCAGTTCTATCTCTCACTGTATCAACTTTTGATCGAGTAGATTTGAACAAATTAAGTAGTCAATCTTTTGTGCAAACAAAGAATGATGCACGCGCTCTTATTGTGCAGTTTGTGCTACATATGATGCTCTGTGACTGTGATAAACGTGCTACAAATTGATGTCCTGTGTAATGTCTTTGTTATTTTTGGATTTGTGTGTCAAGTATGTGTTTGATTTTTTTTATTATTTTTATACTACAAAGGGGAGCCTTGACGAATCGGTAAAGTTGTTGTCGTGTGACTGAAAAGTCACAGGTTCAAGTCCTAGAAACAACCTCTTGTGTAAAAAACAAGGTAAGCTACATACAATACACCAATGGCGTGGGACCCCTTCCCGGGTCCTACGATGCGGGAGCTTTAATGCACCGGGCTGCCCTTTTAATCAATGGATCATGTGTTGAACTTTTGGTTGTACTGGATTATAAGGAAGAATTATAAAACTTTTGTCATTTGGAAAAGTGGACGTGTGCGTAATTTCACTACTACTATACTGCCATATGTTTTGATGTTGGATCAAACACAATAATTGGGTTCTAGACAGGGGTATATAGATTTGGTATCTAGCTTATGCCTTATGGTTTTGTTCAGTTTACAATGTGCCTGCATAATGCAGCATTGCATGTACTTTGGTGCCTAATCCACCTCACAGGCTAACCAATGCTTAGCTTAATCAGCAGGTACAGAAACAGCAATGGACGAGAACGACGTATCAAACGAAGTAGTGAAAGGGAAGAAGAAAGGGAAACACGATAAACCAAAACCATGGGACGACGATCCTAACATCGACCACTGGAAGGTTGAGAAATTCGACCCATCATGGAACGAAAGTGGAATGCTTGAAGTCAGTTCCTTCTCCACTCTCTTCCCTCAATATCGTGAAAAGTATCTCCAAGAAGCTTGGCCACTTGTTAAATCCTCACTCAAAGAATTCGGTATCTCTGCAGAACTCAATTTGGTATGTATGCAATAGATACTGATATTGCTTCACGCCTTTTGAATCCCTAATTGATTAACTTCATCTCAATGATAATGTGTTCTTTGTTTGTTACATTCACATTTCATAGGTTGAGGGTTCAATGACAGTTTCAACAACCAGAAAGACCAAGGATCCTTATATTATTGTTAAAGCTAGGGATCTTATCAGGCTTCTTTCTCGCAGTGTTCCTGCTCCCCAGGTTATTCTTATTATTCATTTGGTTGCAGTATATTATAAGCTATAGGGTTAAATATTATTTTAGGGTTTGTTTGGATTGACTTTTTTGGGTTAAGTATTATTTTAGGGTTTGTTTGGATTGACTTTTTTGAGGTCATCTACTAGCATACTGCTTGGCAGAGCTTATAAAAACAGCTTATGGCATATCCATTAGTTGTTTTCAGCTTATTTCAATAAACACCGTAGGATAACATAACTTATAGCTTATATGAAAATTATTCGACTTTATTTTTTGTTATAGAAATAGTTTATACGTCAGCCTTATATGATAATAACTTATGTTATAAGCGCTTAATCAAACTATTTATTCAAACATGTTTTTTTTGGGAACCAAACAACAGTGCCTACAAAATATCATCTTATCATCTTATCCAGTTTAGACTCTAATCCGTTGACATCATGATTAAATATAGACCCTAAATTGTTGACTTCAAGGGCTAAAATTGATGAAAGAAGTTTGGATGGGCTATGCTTGATAAGAGATTATTTTATAGAAGTTAAAAACATATTGGAACCATATCCAAGTATTTATATGTGTGGCTTAATTTTTTGTGTTAATTTTTATTCATGATATATGAAACAGTTGGCTGATTTAGGTGCTTGTATGTTGATTGTGTTTCTCAGGCAATAAAAGTACTTGACGATGAAATGCAATGCGACTATCATTAAAATTAGTGGGTTGGTTCGCAACAAGGTAACTTCAATGAGCTGCCTCTCTTATTTTAGTTATAACTTTACTTACTAGAATTTTGGAGTTTGTAATGCAAATATTTTTGCTACTTTACATATTGGTTCTTAGTTCTTACTGTTGTGATGTTCTCTTGTCCTCCCTTCTTCCTTCGTGGTTTTCTTTGTTTTGTTTTAATCTTAGTAATATCAAAGCCTCTGTCAGATTCTTATTTGGTTTCCTTTTTAGTCCTTTGTGTTATGTTTGCTGTTCAGTTGCCTAACTGGATTGGACTGAGCATATGTGTATTAAGGGTCAAATTCAAAACAGGTTAGGTTATGTGTCTATGAATTAGGGCTGTCCAAAAAACTGCGCTGGGCAACTGAACGAACCACCTTTAATGCATCGAACTATTTCTTTGATTTCACTAACCAAGCCGTGTTTCTCAAACAGTTCATTAACTGCAACCGACCGCAATAACCAAATCAAACAGTTCAAGAACTGAACCATACAACACTAAGTCAGAATCAATGCGAAATCAGAGGGAAAACATCGTTGTCTGGTGCTTGTTAATTCCCAGTTGCAACACAGGGCGAACTTTGTGACGAAATCGAAACTTTCCCCCACAACACATAGTCAAACTTAAACTACACTTCAGCTCAAACTTAGATTCAGTTCGCACCAGTACTTAAATCGAAACAAAAAACACAGAGAAGGAACAAGTACACAGTAGAACAGCTTTTCTAATCGACTAAGCACTCGTCGGGGATTTCCTCTGTACGGCTTGAGACTCTGTTGATGGTAATTGTAGAAATCTCCGTCACTGTAACTGAATCGGTTTGTGTGGAAAATATCACATCTGTTTAGGTACGGCGAGGGCACAAAGTAAACAGTGACTCTCCCATTGAATTGAACAAAAATAATAATACGTTTACGTTTGAGGTGTTGGCACTAGATCTGTTTTCATTGAAATGGAATTTAATTTTATGAAGATTAAAAGATGAGAAGCGTATGAAATGAAACGATGGAGTTGCGATTCTCCTTTCTCTGGAAATAGGTAAGAAACAGTTCGGTTGAAAATAGAAAAGAAATGGTTCGGTTCAGTTTGAAAATAAAGAACCTGTTCACCGAACCATAACACCGGTTTGGTTCGGCCCGAACTATAAACAGTTCAGTTAGTTTTCCAAACTGTAGAGATGGTTCAGTTTTCTTCTTGAACCAAAGCATGAACAGCCTTGATAGTTGATATGAATAATCACATGTTTACCCCTGTTCGCAATTGCAGCTGTGATTTGCTGCAATGGCAGTTGCAATGAAGGAAATCATGTAGTTGTCACCTGCTACCGTACAACAATGCTACAGTGCTTCTGTTTACGATTGACTACCATGAAAACAATAGGATTTACACATATAAGAGAGAATTTATAGCTAGTTGATTCAATTCATTTTTTTAACTGCAGTGAAATTCACCAAACACTTGCAAGACAACTTCCAGTGAAATTCTGTGATGAAGTACACTGAAGTCCCTAAAATTTTGAGTAGAGATCCTCTTCATTTTCTAAAATAAATGGAGATCTCTATGAGTATAGTTTTGTGTGTAAATGTTCAATTAGTGTCACCAATTCTAAAAATGTGTGCATTTATTCTCTTTATTTATTTCAAAACTAAAGTAAGGGACATCTCCATTTCTTTTTTGGGAAATGGAGAGGATCCCAACTCCAAAATTATATAACAAAAAGAACCATAAAACCGAGGAGGTTTTTCCTTCCATGCTCCAATAAGCTCTTTGGACTTATTCTGCATTCTTGCTCATATAGGCTTTGAATATAGCCTTATTGTTTTCAAAAAAGAAAGAAATCAGTCTGATGGTAGGAAGCTTCCATTGATATTTGACTGCAGGAGCGATTCGTAAAAAGAAGGCAACATCTTGTGGGTCCCAATTCTTCCACCTTGAAGGTATGTGTATATATTTATTTTTTTAGCACTGGGGATTGAATTGGTTGTATTTTTTTTTAATTATTATTATTATTATTATTATTATTATTATTATTATTTTATTTTTATTTTTATATTTTTATTTTTATTTTTATTTTTATTTGATATTTGTTATTTGTTACTGCATACCTTGCATACCTCAGTTATTTTAAGCTTTGTAACTCACTTTTCTCTGACTACAATGATGCAGGCTCTTGAAATACTTACAGGCTGTTACATTCTCGTCCAGGTAATATTAATTGTTGCCTCAGATTCTAAAGGCTGGACATTTACTTGCACTAAAATTTGGGTTGAGTCCAGAATCTAATTTTGCCTTTGATTTCACAGGGAAACACGGTTTCTGTGATGGGTTCATACAAAGGTTTGAAGCAAGTCAGAAGGATTGTTGAGGAATGCATGCTGAATAAAATGCACCCTGTCTACAACATTAAGGTTTATAAATTTGTATTTTGTCAGCTTATTTTATAGTATAGATTTAAGGTGTAGAAAATATCTTATTTCTTTTCACATCATCAGATTCTTATGATGAAGAAGGAACTTGAAAAAGATCCCGCACTTGCCCAAGAGAATTGGGATAGGTTTCTCCCAAAGTTTAACAAGTATGGCTTTAATTACTTGATAATTTGTATATACTGAGCATGAATCCTCTGCATCAGTTTGGTTGATGCTTCAGTTCTTTTTCCAGGAAAAATGTAAAGCAAAAGAAGGTTACCTCCAAACAGAAGAAACCATATACTCCTTTCCCTCCTCCTCAACAGCCTAGTAAGGTGAGACAACTAATTTCTCCTTCCATATTGAATTTTTTCAATTATTTAACGTAGACTAGAGTCCTTTTTTCTATCAGATATTTTCTTTGTTTACTTGTGATTAAATTCTAAGGTGTTCTTGGTCATTTATGTGATATTTCAGGTCGATATACAATTAGAAACTGGGGAGTACTTTTTGAGTGACAAAAAGAAATCGGCAAAGAAATGGCAAGAGAGGCAGGCGAAGCAGGCAGAAAAAACTGCTGAAAACAAAAGAAAACGAGACGAGTCCTTTGTCCCACCCAAGGTCTTGCACTGTTTTTTTTTACATTTCCACAAATTTAGGTCATTCATACTGCTTTATAATTTTCTTCATGGTATTTTATTGAACTTCTATCTGCACTCTTTAGGAACCTGCAAATCTGGTGGGTAACTCTGAGGATGCTAGTAATAATGTAGCTGAAATGGCAATGTCCTTAAAGGTAAGAGGTTCTATTGGAATTTTCATTTGGCATGACAATTTTTCTTCTTCTGTTATTGCAAGTTTTCTTTGCCAAACTCTAGTAGTTTATCTTCAATGGACAATTATCTCACTTGAATCCAAACTGGTTCCTCCACAGGAAAAAGCTAGGAAGTTTGGCAAGCGCAAATCTGAAGAAAATATAAATGCTGAGACATATATTATGGGGTCATCAGAACAACCATCAAAAAAGAAATCTAAGAAGCAAAAGTCTTAAGTGTGTTCATCATTCTAGAGATGGAATATGCGCACATGTTGTGAATTTAATCCATAAATTTTGATCCAATATCTGTAGTCTGTAACATGTCACTTCTGGTCCTTCTACATTTTTCCCTTCAGAATCAATGTACACTTGGGTATATCCAATGTCTTCTTGAGTAACTTATGACATATATTTGATTTATTTGCTAAATTTGTTGTTGTACCATTTTGGGAGTTGTGGAAGTAGAATTGAAACATTTTAATCGAAACTTTACTTATTTTCAGTGAATACATAACCAATAAAAAAATGTTATTAGATAAGGGTAAATGGTTTTTGTTCTTGTGAAATATATTTGGTCCCTGCAATTTTTCAGTTTAGATTCCTCAAAATTTTGAAATGGTTGTATTTGGTCCCTATTGCAAGTGTCTTGTACATACATGTTTCTCTTTTCTTTAAGGGATGGCAAAACACAGTGAAGCTCATACCTCAATTTCCACAGGTATCAACCAAGGGCTTAACCTGAAAACCACAAGATAAGCTTCAATCAAGCTCTTGCCTCAATCTCTCTCAAAACTAGACCCTGACTGTTATTTTTTTTCCCCTTCTTTTCGGTTAATTGTTTTAGTTATTTTATTAACAATTTCTAGGCACACCCCATAAATATCCTATTAAACCCAATTTTAATTAAAATGTAATAATAATGCCGAGATTTACCTTGTTCATATAGATTGAGTTTATGTAGTGTTTGTGTACGTAAATTGATTTTTACGTAGCTAAAACATTTTGAGATGAATATGGGAATGACAAAAACAATCGAAGGGTTTCAGATACAATAGAAAATTTATTTCATTTTAAGGATAGTTTGGTCATTTTGGAGTATAATAAGAATTTTTTAGGGTGTGTCTAGAAATTGTCTTTTTTATTTAAACTTTTTTTAAAAATGAATTTGAACTTAATTTGTTTTTTTTTTCCTTCAAATGACGGTGCTTTTTTTGTTGTCATTTGAGTCTCTTTCAATTTTGATTTGATTCGATTCGATTCCAAATGACAAGTATATTATGAGAGAAATCACAAACATATTTCTCTTGTGGCGGTGCTTTATCAATCCATCTAGCTTAAGCTTGTGAGTTGCCTTCACTAGCCAAACAGTGAATATCTATATATTGCAGCATATCAGCACACAAGCCTAGAATATTAGCACCATCATTAGATTATTATTTTCTTGGTTTGTCTTGTATTGAAAAAAATTACTCCCAAAAGTAGATGAACGCGTTGTGTGATTCGCGAGTGTAGCATATCGTGCCATACAACAACACTCATTAATTAAACAGGTTTTTTAATAATAAAACACATTTTTCAAATTCAACATATTAACAATACATTTTACGACACACAGTTTTCATAAACTAGACTTTTGACCCGTGCTATCGCACGGGTCTGTTATAGCGTTAGTCATTTATATAAGGCGTTTTAGAATACAGAGAAATCAAGGACATAAAGTTGAATACAAAAGGTAATTGTATAAATAATCATAATAACGATGATATGCAAACTTATATTTATATGAACAAACTAAAGTACATTCTGAAATATTTCTTTATATACTACATTTGATGTTACATTTGTATCATTTCCCTCGTCATCATGGATCAATATCTTCAAGCCTTCCCTAGAAGTAACTCTAGACAGGGCAACATATAATTGGCCATGAGAGAAAACTGATTGAGGCAGATAGACTCCAACATGCTTAAGTGATTGCCCTTGGCTTTTATTGATAGTCATTGCAAATGAAACAACCAGTGGAAATTGTCTTCGTTGAAACTTAAAGGGGATTCTCTTGTCAGATGGAGTCAATGATAACCTTGGGATGCAAACCTTTTGACCAATATTGCTTCCTGTTATGACCTTTGCTTCAAGGACGTACTTTCCCATTCTTGTGATAACCAATCTTGTTCCATTGCACAAACCCAAAGTCTGATCAATATTTCTCAACAACATTACAGGAATTCCAACTTTCAATCTTATCTTATGATTTGAAATTCCAGAAGCAACAATTGTGTTTAAAAATTCTGGAGTATGCACATCATCTGGTCTGTCAAGACCTGATTTGGCATAATGCGGACAATCATAGCTTAAATATGTTTTTTCTTCACCTGGAATCAAGTCCAAAATGTAATTATTGATTGCATCAACTATTGCATTCTTTGGAGCCAAAATGGCCCTATCTTGAAAGAACGATGAGTCATTGATATTTTCCAATAAATACTTCAGATATTTATTTGCATAGAATAATATAAGATCTTAAAAAATATACACTCTAATCATACCATTATTTAACGGTATAGCACAATCTTCGGTATTAATCGTACATGACATGTCATTGTTGGAATTGAAAGCAGCCCCCCTTAAGTCTATGTCTGAAATTTCAACGGCAAAGATATTAACAAATGTCATTGAGGGTCGAGTTCTACACAAAAAATAAGCAAGGTTTTTTAACACGTTTTTAAACCAAACTATGCGACACAGAACAACAAAACGCAATATCGATAATATAGGTATATGATCAATACCTTCAAAGATTGTGGAATGGAGATTGACGGGCTGGACTTGAGCTACATCGTGTTGACTAAGAGTTTGATTTGAATGGTTTAGGAGAACGCTATTATGCAGTGTGTATTTTCCTGGAGTCAATCGACCATCTTGAAAGACATTTCTTTTTTTAACAGGGCGACAGCCAGTGGACAGGGAAGGAGCTACAGAATTATAAAACCAATAAATATTAGTAATACTTACCATCAATGATCAGCACTATCAAAAACATAAATAAATTTTTTTTTTTTGTACCATTGGTAATGTACGTGATAGGTGTTCTTTCATGGTTGCCAATCAAATTGTCGACATAGTTTGATCTATTTCTACACCTTTTGGTAGAGTAATGATTAGCAGATGTTTGAACCATAATGGATGAACAACAATATGCTTTGATCTCGCCTTCCGGTATGAATCTTGCCTACAAAGAGGAGGATGAGAAGACGTTCATGGTATTTAGCAAAAACGGTTTGTAGTATTATATATAATAATAACACTAATTTATAGTTTTAATCTTGCAAATCCAACAAAAAATCAAACCACACCATAACAGCTTCTATATCTTGTGCATACTAATTTCGCACTCTAAATTGCTAATTAATCTCTTCATGACCCTTAAATGCTTACCATCTGAATAATTAGCAAAACGTTGTCTAATTCCCCTCGAACAAAGTAATACATAATACATTTTTGCCTTTTTCATATTACTTAAGGGAATGGAGATCAGCTTCAAAATATTACTTGTTTGTTCTCGTCAATGTGTTCCTTTGGAAGGAACAATATGTTGAAAACACATAACGATAATTCAATTGACTGATAATATTTGGGTTCGATACATTTACTACGAAAAGAAAATTAGAATGCCAAAATACGCTTGTTCACCATGACATAAATCAAGTTATCATGCATCACGGAGAACAAAATATATGGCTTAAAAGTTCAAACGCAATGATTAAAAATGACAAAACAAAACGAAAAGGACTACGGACGTGGACACCGGCAACACCATTGAAACTGCATAATATTTCAAGAATCTTGACTAATCTTTTTCAACCTTCACACGCACCAGCTTTGTTTTTTTTGTTGTGGATGCATCACATCCAAGCACAGCCATATCATCAAGTGATTCGACACTATCAGCACCCCTCTTTCCCAAGGATTTGCTAGTTGGAGTCACATCAGTGCCCATTGCAGCTGCCAGTTTTGGTTCCCCAGCCTTGGATGCATCACATCCAAGCACAACAATATCATCCAGTGAATCAACACTATCAGCAGCTTTATTTCCCAAAGATTTGCTGGTTGGAGTCCCAATAGTGTCCACTGCAACACCTTCTTCCTTATTGCTCGAATCAACACCTTCAACAATTTCCTGAAAGTTACGACGTAACATGTTATTAGTTTGCCATTGACATAACATAACCAAAGAAGTTCAAAATATCTGGATTGAAAATCAATAAGTGTGACCAAAATACCACACTATTTTTATCAGATAACCCGCAGACAGTTCCAACACATCCCGCATCTTCCTCATCATTGGCAGGCTGCATAAAATTAGGGTGTAAACCATCAAAGTTGTTTGCATGTAATTCATTCACAGACAGTCAAATAAATAGTGGTAGCAAGAAAGGTACACTTAGCCGATGGAGTGATATAAACTGCTGGATAATTTCATCATCCATGGTCAACTTTTTAACTGTATAGCTGCGCCAGTTTCGATACAGATTGGCATGACTGACTTCAACTTTGAACAACATTTGCTTGTCCACAAACATATTGAGATCCAAAGGACATTCGGCCGAGTTGTTCTATACAAATCACGCAGTTAGTACAAACATATTGACAGATGCATATTTTATGTGATACGGCATCAGATCAAATAAAGATCTAGGAGTGTTTTTTGAATTTTACCTCATTCATAGCATCCAAGAAATATTGTGCAGATTTTCCGATGGTTTGCGTCACAACACGGTCAAACAGAACAAATGTGGTTGACCCTGTGTTGTCCATAACTTGAAGATGAAGCTTAAACCTGAAATTATAACATGCATCTACGTTATATAAAACCATTAACATAAACACTCGTCAATTTGCATTTGCGACAACATATATAACAAATTTTACTTGCCTAGGAACAGCTGTCCTTGGTAAGCTGCACTTGTCACAGTAAATCTGTCCATTAATAGTGGTAATCCTAGAAGCGCACTTAGTACATGCTCGATAAAACCACCCGGAATCAGTTTCAAGCTCACATGTTCTCACCAAGACAGTTGCAACACATTTCTGCATTAAAAATGGTACACACATTGATTAAGTAAGCTTTGATACGTACATAGAAAAGGAATAAAATTATAAATTTGTTTACAGACATCACCTCAGACGATTCAATCAAATCCTCAATGGTCATCCTCTGAGTTTGAAGTAAATCATCAGCCAAGGAAATTATAGTCGGACCAGTCATCTGGCTAACACCTTGAGTGAGCTCAACACCCGCACCATTCATCCTGCCATGTTTGATAGGATTATTAATTTAATTCTTAAAGTTTATATGATAACAGTGGACAGCATGAAAGTAATTGTGCAATTATAATACTAAATTCACACCTTTCTACATAGTGAGTGACCTCAGGGATATTAGGATTCAACATCATTTTAGTACCATAAAAAGCATTGGAAATTCCCATGACACCTAACCATAAAAATAAATTAAAAATTGCAATCAGTCTACAAAATCTCAAATATATAATGCGGGCATGGAGTGAAACACAACCATGTAAACATATATACTTTAAGCATTTACTAAAAAATACAGTACCATAATACTTCTTAAGCTTGCACAGCTGAAATACAACAACGAAAGGAATTGATGAGTCATGAGCCTCTAAGAATTGATGCATCTTCACAGCATATTCATCCCAAAGAGTGCAATGAATTCTGTTTCCCCTACGGAATATCATTTTAAACTAATTACTAATCATCCACATACAATTTCAAGGATATAAATGGCTATGCAATACAAAATCAAGAAATCTTACTCCAAGTCTTCTAAAGTGGAATCCAAAACTTTGTTAGTCTTTCCTTCTTTCACAGTTTCTTTTACAGTATCCTTTTGCACAACATGGCCAATAACATCTACAGAACATAATCATATTACATGTTAGCAGTGAAATAATATAAAAGAAGCTGAAATGTTAAATAGTTGTAATAAAAAGATGCAGAAAACTACCAAGTAAACGATCCTCCTTATGAGCAGCCAAAATATCAGAGAAAGACACAAAGCTGAAAACTCTTTCAGGGATTTCTGTAGCATTGACCTTGAAGAAGTTGGTGCCTGCCATAAAGCTTAGCTTGTACTTATGATCAGTAGTTTTGAAAGTGGGGTCATTTTGAGCAACCATCAATTTCTCTAAGACATACGTTGCACCCTCTTCTATTTCACTCTTAAAAATTGGCAGTAGATGTTTCCTTATAGTTGCGTGAATCTTGCCACCCTGCGCAACCAAAATTGATATAAATGCAGTTAAGGATTCACAGCATCATGTCAAAGAATCATGTAAAATCAAATGGACAAAATCTTGCCAACACATTCACTTAATTTCACGAACTATAGTGATTGACCCCTCAATTTCTTTTATAAGAAATACCCCACAATAATTAAATGAAATTTTTTGGAGAGTAGGAACCTACTTACTACATATAAGTAATTTAAATCGTTATGATTTTTAATTTTACAAAGTTATAAGTAATTGAAGTAATTTTTTTATTCTTATAAAAAACAATCAATTAATTTTTGTCACAATTATTTATTTGATTACAATTTAATGATTTTTTTAGAGTAATGATACTTACTACGGTACTAATATCATATTTAAATCATTATTAATTTCAATTTAACACAATAATAAATAATCGTGGTCATTTTTGATCTTATCAAAATATAAATCAAGTAATTTTTTTGACAATTATTTCCTTTAATTACAATCAAATGAAACTTTTAGGAGAGTAAGGATCTATTTTTTTTACTACAGTAAGGATCTACTTACTACATATAAGTAGTTTATCATATTTAAATCGTTATTAATTTCAATTTAACATGGTGATATTTTAATTTTTTTTGTGTCTTTTGGTTCTTATAAAAAAACAAATTAGTAATTTGTGTCAAATCATGATATTAGTATTAGTATTCTTAACATTTCTTTGTAGAGTTGAGATTTTCATGATGTGTAAATATGAACTTATGTCACCAATTTTAAATAGTGTGCATTTTTACATTTTAGTCACACAATAATTATAGTGATTGACCCCTCAATTTCTTTTATAAGAAATACTCCACTCCTATTAGAGATGATGATGATTTCTTGAATTAAGTTTTAATTAAGTTTTGACTAAATTCATTCTTCTTCTTATGTGTCCTTGCATAACAATTATTTCTTCGATTATAATTAAATGATTTTTTTTTTCAGTTTAAAAAAATTAAATGAAATTTTTTGGAGAGTAGGAACCTACTTACTACATATAAGTAATTTAAATCGTTATGATTTTTAATTTTACAAAGTTATAAGTAATTGAAGTAATTTTTTTATTCTTATAAAAAACAATCAAATAATTTTTGTGACAATTATTTATTTGATTACAATTTAATGATTTTTTTAGAGTAATGATACTTACTACGGTACTAATATCATATTTAAATCATTATTAATTTCAATTTAACACAATAATAAATAATCGAGGTCATTTTTGATCTTATCAAAATATAAATCAAGTAATTTTTTTGACAATTATTTCCTTTAATTACAATTAAATGAAACTTTTAGGAGAGTAAGGATCAATTTTTTTTACTACAGTAAGGATCTACTTACTACATATAAGTACTTTATCATATTTAAATCGTTATTAATTTCAATTTAACACGGTGATATTGTAATTTTTTTGTGTCTTATAATTTTTTTTAGTAATTTGTGTCTTTTGGTTCTTATAAAAAAACAAATTAGTAATTTGTGTCAAATCATGATATTAGTATTAGTATTCTTAACATTTCTTTGTAGAGTTGAGATTTTCATGATGTGTAAATATGAACTTATGCCACCAATTTTAAATAGTGTGCATTTTTACATTTTAGTCACACAATAATTATAGTGATTGACCCCTCAATTTCTTTTATAAGAAATACCCCACAATCATTAAATGAAATTTTTTGGAGAGTAGGAACCTACTTACTACATATAAGTAATTTAAATCGTTATGATTTTTAATTTTACACAGTTATAAGTAATTGAAGTAATTTTTTTATTCTTATAAAAAACAATCAAGTAATTTTTGTGACAATTATTTATTTGATTACAATTTAATGATTTTTTAGAGTAATGATACTTACTACGGTACTAATATCATATTTAAATCATTATTAATTTCAATTTAACACAATAATAAATAATCGAGGTCATTTTTGATCTTATCAAAATATAAATCAAGTAATTTTTTTGACAATTATTTCCTTTAATTACAATCAAATGAAACTTTTAGGAGAGTAAGGATCTATTTTTTTTTACTACAGTAAGGATCTACTTACTACATATAAGTACTTTATCATATTTAAATCGTTATTAATTTCAATTTAACACGGTGATATTGTAATTTTTTTTGCGTCTAAATTCATTAAAAAGTAAGAAACAATTTTAAAAAGTGAAATTTGAGAAGTAAACCAACTCAGAGATAAACAACGACAAAGAAGTATCAAGACAAAGATAATCTGACCTTTTCATCAATTAAGATCATATGGATGCTTCCCTGCTCAGTAGGTTGGGCACGGTCTGGTGTTGTCCACATGTTCATTACACGAACCTTCAAATTGAAATCAATCCTTCCACCAACAATCTCTGAGATCTGGGTCATCTTCATTGATTTTCCTACAAAAGTGTCGAATTTGGCTTAGTAAAGAAATGCATAACACATAAACAGAGATATCTAATCTAATCAAATAACTGCGAAATAGCTAAGTATGTTTGTTTCGGTCTGGAATTGACCAGAGATGAATGACCCGAGCCATGACATTAAAATCAGTCTTACCGCACACGATATCAGAGATGGGGGTTGCTTTCACCAATGTCATCCTAAAACAGATGTGATCCACATTAGTTATGATACATAACACAAAAAATGTGAATTATAAATGTGAAGTATATTAATCTCACTAAATTTTAGAACATACTTTGGCTGATTTTTTATTCTAATAGAGAGGATAGATTCAAGGATTTTTGAAGTTATTGAAAACAGAACATGGGCAACAACAAAGGCACATTATAAGGTTTAAAGAAAAACTGCAAAGCCACATCATTATATATATGTTAATAACTTATTTGCCATGACCTGGAACCCCCTTACCTTTGGTTTGCAGAATTTGATATTCCTACGGTAAAATCTCTCTCCAGGTTCTTCTCACTTGTCTCCTTGCTTCTTCTCTCCACAACCCTAGTTTTCCTTTGATCTCTAATCTTTTCTTGTTTGTTGTAACCCTAATTCTCTAATGCTCTCCTCTATTTATAACCTTTTAACTGAGCTAGGTTTCTCTCATAACTATTTAACGGGTTTACTCTTCAATTTTAAAATATATTATTAAGTACAAAAATATATTAGATTTAGTACAAAAATATCTCAAATTGAGTACCAAAATATATCATATATATCATATTCAATATAAAAATAGTATATTAGATTTAATTCAAAAATATCTCAAATTGAGTACCAAAATATATCATATTCAATATAAAAATAGTATATTAGATTTAATTCAAAAATATCTCAAATTGAGTACCAAAATATATCATATTCAGTATAAAAATATATTATTGAGTATTAAAATATATTTCATATCACAAACCAAAATATATTAGATTGTGCATAAAAATATTTTAGCAAAACTTGGGGACTAAGAAATCACTTTCTAACATATTCAATATAAAAATAGTATATTAGATTTAATTCAAAAATATCTCAAATTGAGTACCAAAATATATCATATTCAGTATAAAAATATATTATTGAGTATTAAAATATATTTCATATCACAAACCAAAATATATTAGATTGTGCATAAAAATATTTTAGATTTAATTAAAACACTACTTAATTCCTTCATTCAAACCCCCCTTTTTATAATTGCCGTAGATATATATAAAATAAAAGCAATTATAAGTCACAAAAACCATTAGTGATCCAGTGGTTACAGCTGTGACCTATTAGAAGTTGGTCTGTGGTTCAACTCTCAGCAAGGATATTGAGTATTAAAATATATTTCATATCACAAACCAAAATATATTAGATTGTGCATAAAAATATTTTAGCAAAACTTGGGGACTAAGAAATCACTTTCTAACATATTCAATATAAAAATAGTATATTAGATTTAATTCAAAAATATCTCAAATTGAGTACCAAAATATATTCAGTATAAAAATATATTATTGAGTATTAAAATATATTTCATATCACAAACCAAAATATATTAGATTGTGCATAAAAAAAATTTAGATTTAATTAAAACACTACTTAATTCCTTCATTCAAACCCCCCTTTTTATAATTGCCGTAGATATATATAAAATAAAAGCAATTATAAGTCACAAAAACCATTAGTGATCCAGTGGTTACAGCTGTGACCTATTAGAAGTTGGTCTGTGGTTCAACTCTCAGCAAGGATTTTTTTTCATAAATAGTTAGGGAGAAATGTGTCATTTTGGGTGTTAGGGTTGCATTAGGGTTAGGGATTCATGTAATCAGACTACTTAACATTTATATGTAAGTGATAAACAAAATAAAAAAAAGCTAAATAGAACTTGGTAAAAAAATCAACCTAAATCATCAACGGTCCAAATTTACTTGATTATTTTTTTTAGGTAAACTTATTTCGCTTCATCAATAATGATATGAAAAATACATTGAGGAATTGAAGTAAACGTAAGGGGTTAGACTTTAATATGAACACTCTAGTCTAGACTATGAGTGACCCTATTTACTTGTCTCTTTATAATAATAGCTTATCATTTGCATGAAGAGACAACAATTCCCTACATTGGTTGATAATTACTCCCAGCCCATTTTTGCAAGTCTTGACATCATGTATTGCATTCACCACTATTTGATTGTCGGATTCAAAAGTTGGAGGGCTGTGAGTATAGCTGCAGCTTCTGCTTCAGGAGCTGGTGGTAAAGAGTCATGGTACGAGGTCTGCGCTTTTATGAAGCTGCCTGAGCTATCTATGAAACATATTTCTTACTGCTCTCAAGTTAAAGTTTTGACTTTTGGAGGAACGTTGAGCATAATTTGCATGCCAATGTTATAGGCTGTCTTATAACTGAGTATTGACCATCACTTGTAGCAGTCCAAATTATGCTGTCATTATCAGAACGGGTGTTGAGGGACATATGAAGTACTGCATCAACATCATTTTGGTTAAGGATAAAATTGACAAGATCATACTTCCATGAATTGGTAAGTGGATCAAATGTTGGAATATTTTATTATTTAATTATATTCCGATATCATTATGTGGGCAAATATCGTAATAATAATTATATTAGCTATTTATCAATTGTGAGCCTTAATTGATTAGTGATCAAGTTAAGTAATAAGGCTATTAGATTTCTAATTGGAAAATTAATTAAATATTTAATTAGTTGATATGGACTCAATGAGTGGATGTCTGGATGGCCCATTAACGGAATAATGGGAAACCCTAATGGTCATCCAATATAAAAGAGGCTATGGTCCCCAATACACCGTACACGGCAAAACTCTCTCTTCTCCCCATCTGAAGAGAACTTGAGGCATAAAGGTACCGGTTGAGGAAGAACCAAATCAGCTGCCGCTAACCCTATGTTGTGTGTTTCAGATCATCTTCTTCTTTGGTTATCATTGTTGATGAGAGGGCTGCCATCAAAGCTTCATTCAGGTATTCCTAATCCCTAATTCTTAATATCCTTGGTAAATCAAACATGTTGTAGATCCGATCATAATCATGTTCAATGTTTTGATTGCTTCCGCTATTGATTTATAATGATTGAACATGTTTTATGAATTCTGTTTTATTAAGACCTAAATTTCCAACAAGTGGTATCAGAGCGGGTTTCATGTTTGATTTATTGGGATTAATTACAAATTGTCTGTATTTGTCCATATTTGGATTTAGTTTCTGCCTCTCTCTCTCGTATGAACCCTATTATTGAATTTTGGGTTCATTGTTAATTTCTCCTATTTATATGAATCGTAATTTACCTTTTGGGATTATTTAATTAAAATAAATAATATTGGGGTTTCGTGACAATATTTGATTGGTAGACGTTTGTTGAGCCTGCAATTCATCGATCAATTTTGCGATATAAATTACACTTTCATTAGAAAGCAGTTTTAATTGTCCTTTCCCTTGAATTTGGATCCAGATTATTTCATTCAGTTTTGTTTTATTTAGTTTATGATGTATTTGGGTCTGTCACGTAATCTTTATCATATGCATTTATATAGTGTTTGCGTGAATACCATTGGGAATACATATATTTTGGTATAAATTGGAATTAAAGCTGATATGAATTTGAAGCCTTTCATATATTTTGGATTTGGTTCAATTAGAAATTGATCTTGTCACGTGAATAATTAACTATATTTTGAATCCAGAAGCAAACCCCATATTGGTGATAACTTGGATATATATATTTTTTATTCTTATTATACCTATAGAGTTTGTTGAATGTATATCCAAATTGGTGTGAATTTTGCTTCTCTTTTCACAAAAATATTTTGGTCGCTAGTTTTTCCATACAATTGGACTTTGAAGATTTTTGTGAATACTGTGATTTTAATTATTTGGATTCATCTTTCGGTTTAACTTATTTATAAAGTTTGTTGTGTTGTTATATTTATTTGGTCTTTATTATAGCAAATACAAATATATTGTTAATAAATAAGTATTTGGATTTGATTTGTTTTAAAAATTTAATTTGAGATGATTTTCAAATATCATTATCATATCTTACAATTTAATTTCTATTTGAAATTAGTTTTGATTCACGAAGATTTAGTACATAAAGTTTGTTTTAAGAAGTAGGCAAATAAAGATTAAAATATATTTTTGATATATTTGTTGCCTTTTAATAATGAATCTCAAAATATTATGGACAATTTTTATTTTGTATAGAAAGTAAGGATTGGATTCTTTAATTTTGGAAAATATTGATTCTAGTTTTGTTTGTTTATTTATAAACATATAAAGTTTGTTTCCTTATTTAGGAAATAATTAAGTTTAGAGTTATTCATTATTTTATTTAAAGAATCATTGATATATGTGAATCAATTGTGGCATGAATATTTTTGGCATATAAAGATTTAATTTTTTTATTTGATTTGAAATTGAATATTAGGTTTATAGTGATGTTTGAGATTATTGTTATTAATTTTCTACAATAACATCATTTTTCTTTTCCTCCAATCATACATTTTTGACATATTTCATGCTATTTATGTTTTCGCTTTCATGCGATACCTGTAAATGTATTGTCATACACACATTGGTGTGATTTTTGACTTGCATCTTCTTTCAAATTTTTGTGAACTTGTCTTCACACTTAAGGGTTGCTGAGTGACCTTATGGTTACTTAGCGACATAATGGACTAATTCGGCCTACATTATGTTAGTAGTGCCTTGTAAATTTAAAGACCATTCCCATTTAAAAATATTTAATTTATTGTGAAATGTCTAGTAATTGCAGTTGTTTTGGTTGAAGCAACATGTTGCCAAAGTAACCTCTGTTGCGTAGATTTAATTCAACTGAACTTACAAAATACGTAGTATGCAATTATTCATGCGAGTTGTAGTCGGCCCCAAGGAAGGCACAACTTGGCCGGATAATTACATGCATGTGATAGTAAATGTGTGGTGATTATAAAGTAATTTTCTATGTAAATAATAGGATACCCTAAGGTGACTATTATTTGACAGGACTTATCACCCCATTTAATATATATTAAAATTATCTATTAATTGCGGTTGAGTCGGTTGAAACAATAATGTTGCCCAAGTAACCTCTGTTGCGTAGATTCGACTCAACTGAAGTTACAAAAGATGTAGTGTGTAATTATTTATGCGAGTTGTCGTCGGCCCCAAGGAAGGCACAACTTGGCCGGATAGTTACATACATGTGCTGGTAAATATGTGGTGGTTATAAAGTATTTTTCCATGTGGATAATAGGATGCCCGAAGGTGACTATTATTTGACGGGACTTATCACCAATGTTTGATCATTGCGTTGAGAGTATCGCTTGCAGTTAATTTTTACAATCCGAAGATTGGGAATTAATGGTGCGCTTGGTATCTTGTTAAGGTCTTTTATTTACAAATAAAGATGCACGTTTCTATAATATTTTATTGACACGTGTGATAATGTTGTGTGAGTGTGAACTTATTTATACATTTAAGAGTTTGCATCCACACGAATATAATGGTAAACATATGACAATTATAAGAATTTATTCTTTGTCGAAGTAAATTGTCATTGTTTGATCATTGCTGTAAAATACCACTAGCAATTGATATTATTGTTCAAAGACTTGATATTAATGATGCACTAGGTATTTTTGTGAGTGCTTTTGCTTCTCTTGTTCTCTTTAAGCTAATACAGTTTATGTATCTGTTAATTTGAGTTAAATTTTAAACTCTTAAAAGTTTTAACTTTTAGGAATTAAAGAATAATATTAATATTGTTCTTGGATCTAGACCTTATATAAGGGTGGTGAAACTCGCATACTCTTGCAAATCCAGTGTTTAATGTGAGAATCAAGTTTGACAAGTGAGTATACACCAAATCTTATAGGTCTTATGTGATCATAAAGTTAAAATATCAGAAATCCTATCAGTGTTATTTAAGTTGATAATTTTTTGTCATATTTTCTTTGCTTAAACTAAGGTGCTTTTAAAGCAATATAGAGAAAGACAATCTCTCATTGGAGAGTGATATTTCATTAAGATTATTAGGCAAAGAAAATATTGAGCACATTATGTAAATATTTAATCTTGCTGAGACATTATAATTTCGACTATCAGATGACTTGTTCGAAAATTCAGTAATTTCGACTATCATATGACTTGTTCGAAAATTCAGCATTTAGTATTCTCTTTGCACAATTAAGTTTATAACTGTTAAAGTTAGAAATCATCCTTTAAAGGATCAATTCAAAAAGTGTGCAAATAAAGAAAAGCTGAAGCAAGAGAAAATAAAATAGTGCTCATTCGAAAAATACCTCAAAAGATAAGGGCAAATAAAGAAATGTAATCTTGACTGACTTATGTCCAATGATGTTGAAAGATATATCAATTTAGAATGGACAAAGTCGATAAAGATAGTTTTATTCATTTTTAAACTAATTTTAGATTGTCGTTACTGGCTTATTTTTTGTATTTAAAAGACAATTTGGTGAATCATTATTTGAATTAATTTTTTGTTTTAATTTCTCTTTGACTAAATCAAGATATTTTGAGTTTTATTTTCAAATGATGATTCAATGTATCTTTTAAGTTTAGTTATTAGAGTCAATTCAGTTATGACTTGTGACATTCTATAATTGTTTAAGGGTTTGAAAACTATAAGTTTTTCGTCCCACAAATTAAAGAAATTTTGAGACATAAATTGTTAAGTTTCCTTGAGGATATTGAGTTTGGGGGAGAGATATGGTAATAGAACAAAATTGAATGAGGAAGAATTAGTTCTAAATTAATTCATATAGTTACTATTATTATAGTATATTTGGATCCTCATGAGGACATTATTGTTCTTCCTCTCCATCAAGTTAAGAAGTTAATTCATATAGATCAAATTCAACACCCTCAAGAACTAGGGCTTCTAGTATCATAAAGAATTGACTGAAAAGAGAAATTCTATTTATTTTATTTGAAAGACTCTATTAAGACAGTCATGATACTAGTTTGTTTATTATAATTTTGAAGCTGCATAAGATGGATTTCAATATAGTGTTTCTTAATGGTGACATTAATGATATAATATGGTGCAACGGAATAAAGCTTTTGTGTCAATTGATACAAAGTAGATGGTTTGCAAAGTCGTGAAATCCACTTATAAGTTAAGAAATTTGTCTCTTTAGTGTTACCACAAATTCTCATAAAGTAATTGTCTCATTTGGTTTTGAGATAATATTAAGTAGAGTTGTGGATTTAGTAAGCTCAGTAGAAGTAAATTTATATTCCTATTTTAATGTGTCAATTTTATTTTATTTAGTCAACTATGATATATGTTAGTAATGTGAAACCAAGGAATTCTCTAACAAAAGTTAGTGATGAAAGATCCTGGGGACACCTCTTTTGTATTAGGCATTTCAATGCTTAGAGATTCTTCTCAAGGTATTATTCGGATATCACAAAAGAGTTATATCAGTAAAGTTGAAAATAAATTGACATTAAAGTTAATAAATTTTTGGATGACCTCAATCATCGAGAGAGACTTTTCAGTCTCAAATATTGCCCATTAGGAAATTTATGAATTCAGAAATTTAAGTATTTTCCTACACTTTTCCTATAGGATTTTTATGTATGATTTTATTATATGCATTTGGAAATAGCGTATATAATAAGATTGTTTGGCAGATATTTGAGCAATTCAAAGTTTGAATTGTTGAAAATGCGACCATAAGGATTCTTTAAAGAGAACAAGAGAGCTATTCTCACATCAGGGATCTGACAATTTGGAGATCATTAGTGTGTTAGACTCTGACTTTTGGATGTGTGTATATAATACACATCCTAACCCAGGAAATGACTGTAAGTATTTATGTCACTTGGTTGCATAGTAAAAAGGTATTAAAAAACCATTTAAGTTATACAGTGACATAATGTAGTCATATAATGTTTTAATAACAAAGTTTATAAGGTTCATCCCCTTATAAATTATTGTTGTTAATTGATAGAACATTAGAGACAAACTTTATGCTAGGTGACCCACTAATCAAAGACATGACACATAAAGTCTTTCATATGGTTGTTGTCATTAAGGATGTCATAGATTAGTGGGAGTCTCTTTTATTCTATGTTCTATACTTTTGTTTTGATATCGATACAGACTTTATGTTATGATTTTCTGTAGAAATAAAGTTCATGAGGTTATGTTTATTATAACCATTTCTGTATCAGTTTGTGCAAATATTAAATTTGCAAATCTTCAGTTTTGATCTCACTAAAGTTTTTAGTTGGACCAGTTGGAAATAGACATGATTTAGAGATCACATTACATGAAATTTCCATGTCACTCATCCATATTGATCTATGTCATCAAGTGCATTGATATGGTGGTCGTCGGGGTTCCGTCACGTTATACGTCAGTGACGATAGCTGCGGGGGGTCTCATTATTAATGTATGAGGTGGACCAGATTGTAGAGTTGAAATCTAAAGATAAATAGCATTCAGACGCGCGCCTAAAGAATTATGGTATAATTATTAAGATATGTAGCCCAAGTGGGAGATTGTTGGAATATTTTATTATTTAATTATATTCCGATATCATTATGTGGGCAAATATCGTAATAATAATTATATTAGCTATTTATCAATTGTGAGCCTTAATTGATTAGTGATCAAGTTAAGTAATAAGGCTATTAGATTTCTAATTGGATAATTAATTAAATATTTAATTAGTTGATATGGACTCAATGAGTGGATGTCTGGATGGCCCATTAACGGAATAATGGGAAACCCTAATGGTCATCCAATATAAAAGAGGCTATGGTCCCCAATACACCGTACACGGCAAAACTCTCTCTTCTCCCCATCTGAAGAGAACTTGAGGCATAAAGGTACCGGTTGAGGAAGAACCAAATCAGCTGCCGCTAACCCTATGTTGTGTGTTTCAGATCATCTCCTTCTTTGGTTATCATTGTTGATGAGAGGGCTGCCATCAAAGCTTCATTCAGGTATTCCTAATCCCTAATTCTTAATATCCTTGGTAAATCAAACATGTTGTAGATCCGATCATAATCATGTTCAATGTTTTGATTGCTTCCGCTATTGATTTATAATGATTGAACATGTTTTATGAATTCTGTTTTATTAAGACCTAAATTTCCAACATCAAACAAATGTGAGACTTTTAGACCCTGCAACTAAGGGAGAGTATGAGTTATAGCTCGCAGGGACACAATGTTTGATCGGAGATCAATCCAAACATTGATTTGATTACCCGTGCCAATGTGCCATCTATAACCTAGGGAAATTAACAGAATAGAACTCCATATAATCTTCAACGTAAAGCTTGCACTATGGCCTAGATTCGCATCCAAGAAACCCAACTTGGAAAAGTATTTAGCTTTTGAGGACCTGTGTGAGTAGGGAGTTAGGATTTGTGGTAAGCCTTCAATGTCATGGAAATTCAGTCCATGTAATGAACAATTTTTGGGGTTGTTTATTAATGGAGGAGAAGAATTACTCTAAAAGAGACTAAAAACTATAACTACAATATTCTAACAAACTAATTTCTTCATTCATTCATTTGATAATGACTAAAATGACCAACCCATTATTTATAGCATTGACATTCCAATGACTCATCACAAAAAGGATCTCTCTAGATCCTTCTAGAACATGGTGACTCATCCACTAAAATATTTAAGGCTTAATTACACTTTTGGTCCCTTAAATATTTTTTCAGATTTCATATTGGTCCCTAACAGAGAAGGATTTTATTAATTAGGGGACCAATATGAAACCTGAAAAAATATTTAAGGGACCAAAAGTGTAATTAAGCCTAACGTTTTTTAACACAAACTAACGGAAGGAACCAAAGTGACTAAAAGAGAAGGATTTAAGGGACCAAAACGTTACTTTTATTAATTAGGGGACCAATATGAAACCTGAAAAATATTTAAGGGACCAAAAGTGCAATTAAGCCAATATCTAATACAACTAACTCATCATAATCTTTACCTACTTGGACTACTCTATTATATTGGGTCTATCTTAGGTCATTACATTCCATTGGCCTTCCACAAGAAAATTGTTGTTTAGACTTCAAAGAATGCTAAGAAACACCACGAAATGACCGTTTTAACCTCATCGGTAGTTAACTACCGCTGGTTAGTTTCATCGACAGTAAACTGCCGGTACAATCAGAAGTTATACAGAAACAACAAGAACAGAATTACATCAGTTATTGAAAAACATCAAAACCATCCATATTTCCTCCAATCCTCTCCAGTTCCATTTTGACGAAAATCAACCAAATCATCTCCACAAAACCACAAGTGGTATTAATCATTTTTAATGATAATGTCAGTTAGTGTAGGTTTATTTTTGTTAATTTTGGTAGATTGCATGTGGTTAGGGTTGATGTAGAAATTGAAATTTTGGTTAGTTTATGATGTTAAAAATGAATGTAGTTGTTGTGAATGCAGTTTAGATTATGTTTAAGTTCAATGTGAATGTGTAGAAGTTCAATTAACACAATGAGGAGTTGTTTCATACTTTGCACTCAAAGTGTTTGATAAATTGCCTAAATGAGAATTGTTTAGATTTTTTAGTTAGTTTATGATGTTAGATTGTGTTGGGAATTTTGATGGGAATGTTGTTTTGAATGATGTTTATATTATGTTGTGAATGTTGTTTAGATTGTGTTGTGAATGTTGTTTATGTTGTTGCCTAAAATGCATAAATGACCATTACATTGATTTTTGTTTTTTGTTTATGTGTAGATATGTCTGAGGAGGGCCCAAATAGAAGGACCAGATGTGGTAAACAGACAATGACTAACAGCGTCAGGCAGGAAAGGGTGGCTACAAACCCTAATGTGCCTAAGAGGGAAAGAGGCTGGAGGCCCAATCCCAATGAGGGTGAAGATAGTTCACAGCCGATACAGTCACAAGTGGATGACCCGACCCAGTACCTGAATTATCAGGATCAGTTACACGATGCCATAGATGGTGGTTACGAAGCCCAACAGTTTGATGATGTGGTTGAGGGTGACAACGTTCATCATCAGGGTGAGGATGAGGTGGCTGAGTCAGATGAGGATGACCTTGCGGCTGAGCCAGCCCCACATCAGTTACCTGATTTGCCTCCCTTTCCTGGAGGGCCTGAGGATTTATTTGTGATGTCCTCATTCGCTTCTCATGTTGCATTGCCGCTGTGGTATAATGCAAATAATGTAAGTGTTATTTTAATTTTTATTTTTTATGCAAAATTTAAAAAATGATATGAACACATGATCATGTCTGTTAATTTTATTTGTCTTCAATTATTGTTCGCATAATTTTTTAAATATGAAGTATATATAAAATAGATTTTTTTATGCGAAGTATTTATGTTTTAATTAATTTTTATAAGTGCTTACATTGTTTTTATGATTTTGATTTATCTGTGTTGTTTTTATGATGTTTTAAATTTTTATGTTGTGTTTTTTATTATTTCAGATTCGTAAGACCTGTAAAGTTAAATGCATTAATCATGGGCCTAAGGTGACAGATCTTCGACGTCCACCAAAGAATCAAGTATGGTTTTGAGATCCGGTAAGGGCGAGTGGTCTGCATGATTTGCTGTTTACGGGGTACCCTACGGTGAATCATGCTTTGCTTATGGCTCTTAGCGAGAGGTGGCATGTCGAGACTAGCAGTTTTCACATGCCTATAGGGGAGATGAGCATCACATTAGATGATGTGGCGTGTCTACTGCATGTTTCCATTGAAAAGCGGATGTTGAGCCATGCAAAGAAGGTGACTCAGCTTGTTGGAGTGGAGTTGATGGTGGCATACTTAGGTGTTTCACAGGTTGTTGTTTGAAAAAATGCAGTGATGAATATGGTGCTTACATTAGTTATAAGTCGCTAAAGGACCTTTATAAGGAGCACCTCACTGCTGCTACCAGATTGGCGAACACACAGACGAGGGAGGAGTTAGAGGAGAGAGGCATAGACTTGCCTGTGTGAGGAGTTTCCTCTTATATCTGCTTGGATGTACGTTGTTTGGTGATAAAATCAACAAACATATCGAGTTGATATACCTGCAGGTGACGAAGGATCTTGGTTCGATGAACCAGTACTCGTGGGGAAGGATGACATTGGCATACATTTACCACAGTCTAGCTGAGGCCGCTTTGCCTAGAAAAATCGATTGGGGGAAGCTTAACAATTTTGAAGGTAATAATTTTAATTTCTTATGCTTGTGTATCTGAATATAATGTGCTTATTTTAATTTCTATCTTATGCTTGGGAATAACTTATAAATGTGTTTTGTTTGTGCAATGATGGTTTTTGGCGCATTTTCCAGGAGTTTACCTAGCTAATGATAATGAAGATTATCTCCCAAATTATCCTTGCACTACTAGATGGATTTCACACAGGGGTCATGGAGAGGCGAAGCCCTACCGTTTGACGCTTGATCGTTTGGAGATGGATGATGTATGTTGGATGTCGTACGAAGGGCATATGAAGATCCAGGAGTTTGAGGAGATATGCTGGTATTCAGACTGGATGATGTGCGGTCGTGACAAGGTGTATCGTCACTTGGCTGAGCAGGTTAAAAAGCAGTACAGGTACATGCATGACATCCCCAGACCTCCGACATCTGTTCTTGCTATACGGGATGCTCAGGTTGTGCAGTCTTTTCTCGACTTTCGTGTTCACACCATTCATCAGGATCAGTGTGGTCAACAGGTGAATGTGTCATGGCGGTACGAGGACGGATATATGGTATGGTACGGACATGTGTCTCACCCAAAGATTTTGCCACCTATTGCGGGATCTCCTTCGAGGCCAACAAATGAGGAGCATATCATTGCACAGCAGCAGCAACACCAGACTGATGAGTATTTGGGTCAGGAGGGGATGGGCACTGAGCAGTTGTATCACGCCTTGCGCGATGTTAGGGAGAGGTTGGCACCCGTTTTAACCAGGAGGCGTAGGAAGTCAAGGAGGCAGCAACATGACCAGGAGCAGGAGTGACTATTCAATGTCTTCGATTTTCTAGTTTTACTATAAAAACTGTAATTGTCGAACATAATTTTGATTAGAATGTTTAAGATCTTGATTGTATTTACACCCATGTAATGCACGGAGAGAAAATTAATTATAAATACATTATTTTATGTACCTAACTTGTTATATCTAATATAAAATATAATTATATTAAATAACATATAAGTATCAGTGGAAATGCATAACAAAATGTTAACATTAACACACCAAAAAAATATATATATTTGATTTTGATACCATATAATATATCATATAGCCCCTTTGTTTTTGAATGCATCACAAAGGTTACATAAAATTTCATAGCATATCTAAACTAATATATTTATTGAACTAATATATTTTTTGTTATTAAACCTTAGTTCACTATCAACGGGGGAATGAAAGGAGGCGGAACAATTTTCTTTTCGATAAAAAAATGAGTTTGGGTCATGTGTTAATCTTGTAAAATGATGTCATTAATGTATTTGATCAGATGATTTAATTTGCATGTTTTCTTGTCAACTTTAGTAGATTGCAAGTCTTCAAATTTTTTGAGGAGCTAACTGTTATTATATTAAATATTTATCCTCTTGACTCCATCTAACGACGTGTAAAATCTTTATAAAGTCTCCGGTCACATAAAAAAATAATGATTGAATTAAATTTAGAAAGCTTAAAAAAGCACTTGAACAACATATAGAAGCTCTGCATTGAATTTATAGAGACTACAAAAATATGCCAATAATGTCGGCATACCATAATGAAGATACTTTCAACTAATGTTGTTCGAATATGAAAAAAAATGGAACTGTCACACACACAAGATAGAGTGATGCTCCCTCTTAGGTCTCTTAGAAAGTGGCATGTGTCATTTGTTACTATAAGTAGGTCTCTCCATTAACTTAGCTGCAATGTGCTTGTCCAACCTCTTGAAATCTTTCTCTGATTTTTCGACTGAGAAAAAATTGAAAAGATAAATTAAACATTTTATTGAAATAACAACAAAACACCACCAAACAAAAGTTGTGCACATGTGGCTAAATACAAACAGAAAGTTTACATAACATAATCAAACACCTAGCAAACACAATAAAGAAACAGACAAAATAATACTAGTAGAGATAGAGATGCCAATGGTAGATCGACACTAAGAAATTGACCCTTCCGTTCCGACCATTTAACTTAAGCCACGTTCTTTTCTTTTCAATTTGCGGGGATATCAAAGTTGTATGATTTGACACAAACCTATTCATGAGTTTAGAGATGCCAATATATTTACATGCAAGTTACACAGTCAATGCCTCTAATTTGTTTTTTGTTTTTTGTTTTGGATCGTGTTGTTTTTGGATTTCCAACTGTTGTATTTGGATTTCCAAGTTCTATTTTGAAATAGAATATCTACCGTAGTTGTTACTAGGTTGAGTCACGACCAGGTCGCTCTCTTTAAGACGTTTCGTGGCACTGTCCAAAATTGTGCAAGGCAGACTATCAATCACGCCGCCTCCAGGATAAAACAAGTCCAGCTACAACTGTGCGGTTAACTACTGCACTGTAGAAAACCGTTCGAGATTTACACCTCCAATATGGTACTAAGACCATTCTTTAATACTGAAACCACTTTCTAATATGGTACTGTGACCACTCTATTATGGTGTTAAGACCACTCAAATATGGTGTTATCATCATTCTAACTTTTAAGTTCTCCAAAATGTATTATGGTACTACGACCACTCAAATATGGTGATACCACCATTCTAACTTTTTAACTTCTCCAAAAATAGAAAAATATCGAAAGAATATTTATATATACCGTTAAGATCATTCTTAATTCCGACGGGACATTATTATTTCAAAAGGGACTATGATCTTAAAAGTACTCTTTATTCCGAAGGGACATATATTATCGAAGGGACTATGTTTTAAGACCTTTCTTAATTCCGAAGGGACATTATACCGAATAAGGACTAAGGTCTTAAGAACACTCTTAAATCCGAAGGGACAGAAAAATGAGATAAGGAGAAGAATAGCTCGTTAACACAAGCTGGAGGGAGAAGAGAGAAAGAGTTCTCGACAACTCAATAGAACTCTTTGGTGTAATTTTTGAACTGAGTGGAGTCCTCTATTTATATAGAGATTTTGTAACTGTTTAGCTAAAATTGCGGCAACAGTTACTCTAATGGATAAGATCAAAAAGAAACTTAACCACTAATCAGTTCAACAATACTTGTGGATAAGATCAAAAAGAAACAAATCCACAAAGGTGGAGGAAACAAACTCATTGGATATGAATGAAGGAAAAATAGAAAGTTCAGTTGAATTCTCAAACCTTATCACAACCAACATAAACTAAAATTATGGGAAGTGATATCTGTGAATAAAAATAATAATTACTATTATTTGTATCATTATCAAGTATTTAAAATTAAATACCACAATTTAAACACTACTAATGTGTGTGTTTTATTTTATGTGGGACCCCCACTCTCTATTTTTTCAATTCACATCACACTAGCTCAAAGTCTTATTACTTGGTGTTTAATCTTTCAATTTCCTTCCAACTTCACTCCAATGTTCCAACAATCCCCCACTTGAATTTAAAAAATGGTTTCAATAATAACGTCAAAACGTTTCTATAAGGTTGCTAATAAACAAAGATGTCGCCTACAACTTGAACCTTTGCATAGCGAATACTATTCCGATTCAACAAGAGTTGCTTACAGCATTGAACTCTATCTCAGACATAGAGTCCGCACACAAACCTTTTCCTAAGGTGTATTCTAAAAGCCTGTGCATTTATGGCCCTGCACGTTTATCCCAGTTTTAACGAACGCTCTAGGTATTCTGCCTCAAAATCCCATAGGAACCGGTCTCAGTTCCACATTTG
Source organism: Medicago ruthenica (assembly GCA_018208015.1). Lineage (NCBI taxonomy): Eukaryota > Viridiplantae > Streptophyta > Magnoliopsida > Fabales > Fabaceae > Medicago > Medicago ruthenica. The sequence continues at coordinate 10,737,612 of CM031375.1, read as the reverse complement.
TATAGGTGAGTCTATCAAGAGTACTCCTGTAGCTATGTACTCCACTCAACATAGAGTATAGATCTCATTAAGAGTTTCTATTATCTCATCCTTCTGTCGCTGCAGGATTCATGCTTTCTTAATTTTCTCATAACATGTTCTTTCACTCATGACTTGTTATTACCGCTTGAACCTATTTCTTGGGATCTCCAGTCATTTAGGTCGGGTTACCATCACTTGTGATCTTTAGGCATTAGTCCCATCTTATTGGATGTGTTTATGACTTTCTTTCTAGTAATTCCTTTCGTCAAAAGATTGACTAATTCTTTATCAGTACGTACATGATCTACTTTAACCGTTTCTTTTGAGAGTAGCTAGCTCTCTAATTTGTTATGTGTTCGTGCCTTAATTATCGTCTCTTACTATTGTAGTAACGATTCTCAATTTTGTAATAGCTGCAGTACTATCACAATGAATTAACACTTCTGGCAACGGTTTTACCCACTAGGGGATCTCAACTAGCAAGCATTTTCTCAACTTGCTTCTTCACTAGTTTTCTCTAGTGTTCTCATCTTAGATCATTCCAGTGTGGATTGAGTCAATATCATATGTTTCAACAAACAAATCCTCCAGTGATGCTCAATGTGCAGCCACTGGTCGCTTAAGACTCATCTGAAGGATGTTCTATTTTGTATCTTGTACCATTCAAGTACAACACGATACTCCTCATAATGTAATCCTAGAGTCATAGTCTTCTTAAGGCACCTTATGACTCTTTCAATAGCATGTTAATGCTTCTCACTTGGTCTACTAGTAAACTTGCACAAGAGTTCCACGACATAGGCAATGTCGGGTCTAATACATTCAGTGACATATCTAAGGACTGCCAATGATGCTCGCATATTCTATTTGTCTAACACCACCTCAAGTGTTCTTGAAGAGTTTTACACTTGAATCATAAGGTGTGCTTGCAAGTTTACAGTCAAATAATTACATTTCTTAAGATCTTCTCAACATTGTGAGATTAATTAAAAAAAATTCTCCTTTTTGATCCAGTAATCTTGACACCAAGAATTACTTCAACTTTGTCTAGGTCTTTCTTATCAATGTTGTTGATAAACAATGATTTCAGATAAATTATAGCATGAATCTTTGAACCAAATATGAGCAAGTCATCTACATAGAGACATATGATCGTGCAAATGTTATTTCCATATTTGTAGTGAATACATTTGTCACTTTCATTCACTTTATACTCATTCGATATCTTTAGGTTGTCAAATTTTCCATGCCATTTCTTAGGAGGTTATTTTTAGACCATGCAAAGATTTTTCTAACTTGCTGACCTTGTTTTCTTGTCCTGAATCGCAAAACCTTCTGGTTGTTCCATATAGATTTCTTCTTCTAGTTCACCATTTAATGAGGCAACTTTCACATCCATTTGGTGTACTATCAATTTATGAATAGCGGCTAAAGGGACTAGCACCCTTATGGATATGATTCGATTGACTGGTGACTGAGTGTTGAAGAAATCTATATTTTTTTTCTCTTTGCCTAAACCTTTTTCTACAAGGTGAGCCTTGTATTAAGCAACCGAACCATCAGGTTTTAGTTTCTTTTTCCAAAATCCAAATACAACCGATTAGTTTGCATCCAGGAGGCAAGTCAACTAAGAGTCGTGTTTCGTCAGATGATAAGTGCTTAAAAGTAGTTATCTTTTGATATATTTTAAGGCACTTATGTTACTTGTTTTACAAGTTATCTTAGGATAAGCTCATATTTGTGGTTAAAATGCTAAATTTGTGATCCTATGTCTTACCCCATTTAATTATGCAGGAATTTCATGCTTGGACCTGAATTGAGCAAAGAAATTGAAGTTTTGTTAAAGCCATCGCTACAAGCGCAAGCCTCATCGCTACAAGCGAGGACAGGCAGGGAATTTTAGAGCTTCATCGCTACAAGCGATGGACCAGGCGCTTCAAGCGATGGACCAGGCGCTTCAAGCGAGGATAGGCAGGGAAATTTGAAGGTTCCATCGCTACAAGCGATGGATCGGTCGCTTCAAGCGACCAAGGGCGGTTTAATGCTCTATGCTGACGTTGAGCTTTCCCATTGGCCAAGAAGTCTGCCGTCGCTACAGCGACCAGCTCATCGCTTGTAGCGAGCGTGTGAAAAATCAGTTTTATAAAAGCTTTTTAGCTCATTTTTCTGGGCAATCAGAGAGAGAACTTTGAGAGTTTTTACTTCCATTTTTAGGATTTCTTTAATAATAGTTTAGGACTTAGTAAATAGGGCTAGAAGCTATGAACTTCATGGAGCAAAAGTGATTGGATTGTGGAATCAACCAAAGACTTTGGGAAATCAAGACTTAGGCTATGATCTTCATCTTTTCTCTACTCTTTTGTATAATTGTCATGAAAATGAACAACTAACTTCCCTTTGTTGGGATTGGAGGTATTCTTTCTAGCTTAGATGTAATCCATGATTATGTAAATATATGATTTTAGCAATTTATGTGTTTTTGAAGTTATTCTTGATTTTCATTCTCATGCTTGATTCAATTGCTATTGACAAATACTTTTGAATCTATGTTTAGAATAATCTTCTATCAAAATAAGAAAACCTAGAAATGGATTTGGGTTTTGATAATCGCATAAAGTGTCGGAACGTAATGCTTTCGAATCGTTCGATTGATTGGGAAATCATCAATTAAACGATACGATCGATCTCACGATGTCATTTGGGAAATCAATGACGTTGTCGAGCGATACGTGATATTTTCGCTAAAACGCTAAAATTCATATGCATAATTTTTAGATTATATTCGATGCAAGATTGATGAACTCCTATTCCAACGCTTTTATTCCCTATTACTTGTCGTTTTAATTCTGTTTTTAAGTTCAATTAGTTTAACCAACCAAGTAAAGAAACCCTAACTCAAAACGATATCGATTGTTGAATGGTTCGAGATAGCGCACCTAATCCCTGAGGAGACGATAATTGAAAAATACTTACTTTTGTTACTCAACTAACAAAATGGCGCCGTTGCCGGGGATTAGTGTTTAGATATTTTGAGCATCGCAATAATTGGGATTGTTTTGAGCTTTTGTATATATATCGTGTTAATATTTTTCATTTCTTTTGTACATTATAATTTGTGTGAGCATTAACCCTCTTTGTTATGCAAAGAAAATTTTCTTGTTAGTTACACTTGTTTCAGATTCTCAACATTGAAAGAAGTCATGGCTGATCATCATGATTATTTCAACTCCTATAATCCATACGAGTATGAATCCTATCAACAATTTCAACAATATCCGTCTGAAGATGAACATATGTTAAGAACGGAAAATACTTTGAATTTGTTCATGCAACAATCCATGATTAATATGCAAAATACCGACCAAAGATTGAGAGCGTTATCAATCCAATTGGAACTTTTGCAAGTGCAATTAAATTTTTCATCAAGAGTCATTGATGTTCAGACCAACAATCAATCCGTTTTGGAATTCGGAGAGATTGTTGAAGACCATGTTGATGAGAGTGAGGAAGAGACGACGTTTGAAAGATGTGGTATAAGAACATTAGTGGAAGAATTAGAGATACCACACAAGGATGAACTTCCTCAAGAAAGGTCAAATTCTGAAGAGGCCAGTGTTGTTGATAGTGAAGAAGAGATGGATATTGAGAAGACGGAACAATTTCTTAACAAGGAAGAAACTTGTAAAAAGGAGGGGATGCAAGTGAGCAAGGCGGAACTTGAGCTTGTACAAGATTGTATTTGTTCCGTGCTCAACTTACTCTGGATAGGGAGGTTATGGACTCCACATCAGCTATACTGCAAGTTCATGGAATTCCTCCCAAAACAAAGGAATACTAAGGCTGATGTGCTTTCCGTCTCATTTTGGCCACCCTAACGAATCAGGCGTCGAGCTAATGACGTTAACCAAGCGCTTGTTGGGAGGCAACCCAACTGTGTAGGTATGTTGTTTTTAATTTGTATTTTAGTACTGAACATCCATTAGTGCATGTAGGGATAGTGGCAATAATTGAAAATTTTATTTTTCTGTTTACTGTCATGGTCGCTACAGCGACAGATTCCATCGCTATAGCGATGAGCTTCAGACTCTGTCGCTGTAGCGACGTATTGGTCGCTCGTAGCGATGATGTTCAAATCTTGTCGCTGTAGCGACGCATCGTTCGCTTGTAGCGATGGCTTCAGAAGCACCGTCGCTGTAGCGACGCTGGCCGCTTGTAGCGACAGAAGGAAAAACTGACATTTCAGTTTCCAATGCCACTATAGACCCTTCATTTCCCTCCCAACCACCCATTCATTATCCTATCAGTTTTTCTTTCTTATTTTCGCATACCATAGCACTAAAACACTAACCATTCCATCTCTGCAACATTTATTACATTTTTTCTGCATTTTTCGTTTTCTTGCTATAATTCTTGCATTTGATCTCTGTTCATTGTGTTATCTGCAAATCATCTCATCCAGGTATGATTTTCGTGAATCTCTGTTTCTGTTTGTTAAGCTTTAAACTTGAATGAATGTGCCAGCATGCTTTTAGAAATTAGGGTTTACGGTTTTCAATTTTCAAACTTAGGGTTGTACTCTTTTGAAAAACCCATGATAATCTTTAGTTTAGGCTGTTAAAAATGAACTAAAATCATCAAACAAACTAGTCTATCATCATCTTTTTCCAGAAATTCGTATTTTGAAAAACCTATTTTGTAAAAATTCAAAATAAAATTGGGTTTTTGATGATTAGGGAGTTTTAATGATTTTGATTCATTTGTTTTAGCTTTAACATTGATTTCGCATGCCACAAGTTGTTTAGATAGGAGAAAAATCAAATTTTTAAAAATGGGTAGTTCTTGGCTATTCAGCGCTTGAAGCGCAGAACACCAACAATTTCTGGGCTTCATCGCTACAAGCGACCATTCTGTCGCTGTAGCGACGAGCTCCAGAATCAGTTTTATTTTTTCTTTATGTCTAATTCTGACTTGTATCCTACATGTTTTTGTCTGTTTAATGTTATTTTGTAGGCATGACACCCAAAACATCTTCTGTAACACCCATACTAAATTATCTAGAATATTTAGCATGCGTATTAATCTGATATCGGATACATTAAAATTTTCAATAATAAATACAATATAGAACTACTGAATGAGTACAAATAGCTCGTTTATACAAATATCCAAATATCATTTACAATTACATTCTCCTATACATAGATAATCCTTCAATCTCCTGAGCTTGTCCTTGACGAGCATCTGCACTCCATCCAGCATCTTCCTGAAGATCTTCATCTGTGAACCACTTGGCAACCTGAAAACCTGCACCAGAAGGATAGGGATGAGACATAATGTCTCAGTGAGCTCCTACCCTACCTACTGTTGGCAACCACAGGGAACCTAGGGTCGCCGTGCCTACCTCGGCAATCTTGGGGAAAACTACGATCGCCAAGTCTTATCTTTACTTATTTCGCGATCAAGGGGAAACCTAGGATCGCGTCATGACTTTATCTTTCTTATACTTGTCATTTACATAATCTTATGCATTTCATACTCTATTCTTATCTTAGTCTTAAACGTAGTGATCTTGGGGACATCCTATGATCACATCGCGTTCACTAGGAACTATTCATCATGTCTCGTATAACATATAAAAATATACATATTCGTTTCATATTCGTATTCATCTTTACATATCATAAAGTTAGAAGTTAGGGTTGAACAAACAATCATTATCTTGGTTCGTTTTACGGAGTGCATCCGGGTGGAGTAACCCCGAAGTACATCTCCCATCATACCGGTGAAATTCCTATCATATCAGGCTAACACCGGACTCCTCTTATCTTTGTGTAGGCAACCCTCTCGGTGAAGCCCCATCCGGCATAATCCGGAGCCTGCTGGACACATCTTGCATGTAGACAACCCTCTCGGAGAAGTCCCATCCGGCGAATCCCGGAGCCTGCTGGACATGCTTAAATCTTTTAACATACGTGTGGACAATCCTCTCGGAAGAGTCCCATCCGGCGAAACCCGGAGTCTGATGAACACGTTTAACATCGTCTTATAAATTACGTGTGGATAGCCCTTTCGGAGAAATCCCATCCGGCATAATCCGGAGTCTGATGAACACGTATGATCTTATCATTAAATTCTTAACTTAAGTTCATATACATATCTCATACGTTCATAAATCTTGTGCATATCTAATGCCTTCTTAATTAATCATTCTTAAATGCCTAACCTATGAATAGGTTCCTTTCTTAGAGCAATAGATCGTTCTCGTTAATTCTCATTCTTGTTCGTAACTAACGCACTCTTAATTACTCACTCTTAATCACTTAACCTATAAAAGGTTCTAGGCTTGGATTCTGAATTAATCTTGACTTACATGTACTTAAATGAGTGTAGGGATTTCACTTACATAGAGATAATCCCCATTACTAATCCCTTTATATGTCTATATAACTTAGGGCATAAGTATTCATCTCCTAATGCCATGCCCATTCTTCATCCTACCTTAATTCCAATCCAAAGCTCACGAACAAAAAGCTGAGGAAGGTGAAAATCGTAGCTCGATTTTGGAGGATCGGAGCACGATTTTTGCCGAAAGTTTTCATGAAATCAGGGCATAAAATCGTAGCCCGATGCCCAGAAATCGGAGCACGATTTTGGCTTCAGCAGCACTCATAATTTTGCTTCCTAGACTAATCCAAACATCCCCAATCATCAAAACAGCTTATGGGAATGAATTTACAAGGCATAAGGGTAGATAATAACATGATTAAGCAAGGAAATAGTATTCAAGGGATTAGGGCACAAATTCTCAACCTTGAATCAACTTGTAAAATGAACTAAGACTACACAAATGGGTTATACAACCCTATGGAACTCACCTTGATTTAGCTAGCTTTCTTTCCAAGCTTTCCCTTGCTTCTTCTCCAACCTTAGCTTAGGTTTTCTTTCCTTCTTGATCCATTCTTCCTTTCTCTTGTTCTAGCTTTCCACACAAGCTTGCTAGCTCTTTCTCACATGGATTTGGAATGAAATCTTGATGAGTGAACAAGGAGAGATGAGGGCGTGTGAGTAGAGAGGAAAAGGGAGAGAATATGCTGATTTTGGGAGAGGAAGAAAGAAGAGGAAATAACAAGAAAAATATCTTGTTTCCCTTCTTAAATTCATTCTTCTTCTTTCAAGTATTTACATGTTTGCCATTGCCAATTAATTACAAAATCGCCAAGCTTGCTTCATAAGTTTCTAACGCTAATAACTGATACTTTAAGCGAAATATTACACTTGCCATATAAATAAACCCATTATCTGACAATTTACCAAGTTGCCCTTTACTTAAAACACTTCTGATACATCGTCTCAATATTAATAATATTCGAGTCTTTGGCGGGATGTTACATCTTCAAAAAGGCAACGCAACGTTGAGGGCTCGTCTTCATGGCCAAAACCTAACCCTCAACCCCACGATCCAAACCGGTTTCTTAGCCTGCGTAACCAGGAGCGTTACGCCGAGCTTAAAACCAGAAGAATTTGGTCGGAGAAAGAGTTCAAGATAGCTGAGGAAGGAAGGTATGCCGGCATTGCTCATATGCTCAATGAAAGGAACTGGGGAATCCTATGCAATCCTCCAAAGAAGATAAACTATGACATAGTGCGAGAGTTCTACGCCAACGCCATACCAGCAGACCCCTCTGACCCATTCACTTGGACTACATTTGTACGAGGGCGCACCATAGCTTTTAACAGACATGCCATCAACTCCTATTTGGGTAAGCCACTAGTTCTTTGTGAGTCAGATGACCCATTAGAGTCGGAGGAGCTGTGTGCCTTCCACCAACATCAGGCAAGGGGAAACTGGGACCACGAGTTGATCGCACGGGAGATATTCCAAGAGGGGAAGACTTACGATGTGAGCAAGGCCTCGGGTAAGCCTTTTAGAGCCTTAAGGGATGATATGACTACCCCAGCTCAGGTTATCCTCACCCTTATATTGTATAACATTAGGCCCAAATCCCACACCTCTTCCACCACTCTGGACGTCACACCCTTACTTCATTACATCCTCAGCAACCAGCAGGTTGATGTTGCGAGAATCATAGCTAATGAAATAAGGATTGTGGCAGAAAGTGGTATCCTGCCACCCGGAAAGCCAAAGTGCCCATTGCCGTTTCCTGGCCTAATCATGGGGCTTTGTAGAAAAGCCAGGATTCACATGCCCAATCAAGTCGACGAGGAAATCAAAAATCCTATTGATGATAGATACATCAATAGGTACTGTTCTTACAAGACCACCCCCTCTTCTGCTGGACCTTCTTCTTCTGCTGGACCATCATCAGTACCACCCACTGCACCCCATGACCCAAGCCAACCTCAACCCCCAACCTTTCCACCTTTAGACTTTTCGAGTTGGGACCCATACCACATGACTGCATATTCTCATATTATGGCTCAGAATGAGTCAAACCATCGAGCCCTGACGACTATGCAGAGTCATATGCACGAGGCGGGCTACTCCACTTGGACTCCAGCTTACTTTCAGGAGCACATTGCATGGCCTGGGGACAGGCCATTTTATCCTGGAGGGGACAGTGCAGCTGCACATGGTGGTGATGATGCAGCTGGAGGTGATGATGACCACGGTGATGACTCCTCTGAGGCCACACGGAGCATTGACCACGAGGCTACATATTTGATGGATTCAGACATGGATTCAGATTGTGATCTCTTTGCAAGCTGCAGCAGTTTCTTCTTTCTTTCGTTTTATTTATTTCTGAACAATTTCATTTTGTTATGTTTATGTTTATGTACCTTGTTTATGTTTATGTACTTTGGATAATTTACTTTGGTCATTATGTTTAGTATATTATGCTTAATTTTAAAATTTTGTTATTTATTTTTGAAATTTACCCAACAAATGGAAAGAAAGATGATCAAAGATTCAAAAGCTAAGTGCTTGTTTGAAAGCAAGGCATTGAGCTATGAATCAGGTGAGTGGTAATGATAGGAATGAGTGATAAAAGCGCGCAGCTAAGGTACTCGTTTTCTTGTTTTTCTAGGTATATTCTTGAATGTGAATGAGTCCTTTACACACAAATTTAATTTATTCAGTTTTATGCAAGCACATGTTTATGATTGAACCAATTAGAACTAGCCGAAATGTGAGGAATCCTCAACCATTGTATATATATGCAGGAGACCAGCATTTCTTGTTTAACTCGATTATTTTATGTTAAATCTATTGTTGTTTTAAATTGTATGAAAGCATTGAAATGATCAAGGCAATTTTTTGAATATGAGTGAAACACTTGACCATATAGCCTACCCTGTGAGAAGTGAGAATCTGTTAACCCCTTTGAGCCTATTGAATCAGAGTTGTTAGCTATGAACTGTCAACTTTCATAAGCTTAATTGCTTAATGAAATTGCCAGAGTTTGTAAAAAAATTCAGTTCATAGTTAACTCATTATTGAATTCTGATATTTACTTTCTTTTGAACCCTTATCCATCGTGATTATTGACCTTTGCCAAAATGATAAAGGAACATTCGATTAGGGTATCATTGAACCAAGTTGGGGAGAAAAAGGGAGGTTGTGTTAATGTCAAGTAGTGGTGAATTGTGATAATTGATCTTGACAACAAGAAAAAGAGAAAGAAAAAGAAAGAAAAGAAAAAAAAAGAAAGAAAAGTAAACCAAGAAAAAGAAAAGAGAAAATTAGAAAAGGTTTGCAATAAATCAAAGAAAAAGTTGTCAAGATCAATCAAAGAAAAGAAAAATTTGTAGTTCACCAAGAGTTGTATTTGAATAAGGAGGAAGTATGTAAATAGAATGAATGTTCCTCTTGCTTGGCCATTTGAATTCAATATTCCACATATGACAATTCTTTTGTAACCAAGCCAAATTACAACCCTTAAAGACCTTGTGATCATTTGCTTTTATGCTTTTAGAAATGATAATTAGATGGACACATAATTTGATTGGAATGTTATCATGTTTGCTGGATGAGTGTTCATACCCTCACAATAGATTTCAATGTGTTCATATACTTAATATAGAAGTGTGTTAGGTTTGGTTCAAATTTAAACATGTTGTTTGTTAAGAATTGTCTGAGTTGATGCTTTGTGTTTAGAACTAGTTCACATTCATAGTATGTATCTCGTTTAATGAGAAACTTAACTTTAGCTTGCGCAGTCACGTTTGAATCATTCATCTGATACTTGTTTCTTCAAACTTTTGATTCTTTTGCTAATTGCTCAAAAACTTTGGTTTAAAGCTGTGAAAATTTCCTTTTGATTCTTTGGTTTGAGGACAAACCAAAATGCTAAGTTGGGGAGAGTTTGATAAGTGCTTAAAAGTAGTTATCTTTTGATATATTTTAAGGCACTTATGTTACTTATTTTACAAGTTATCTTAGGATAAGCTCATATTTGTGGTTAAAATGCTAAATTTGTGATCCTATGTCTTACCCCATTTAATTATGCAGGAATTTCATGCTTGGACCTGAATTGAGCAAATAAATTGAAGTTTTGTTAAAGCCATCGCTACAAGCGCAAGCCTCATCGCTACAAGCGAGGATAGGCAGGGAATTTTAGAGCTTCATCGCTACAAGCGATGGACCAGGCGCTTCAAGCGAGGATAGGCAGGGAAATTTGAAGGTTCCATCGCTACAAGCGATGGATCGGTCGCTTCAAGCGACCAAGGGCGGTTTAATGCTCTATGCTGACGTGGAGCTTTCCCATTGGCCAAGAAGTCTGCCGTCGCTACAGCGACCAGCTCATCGCTTGCAGCGAGCGTGTGAAAAATCAGTTTTATAAAAGCTTTTTAGCTCATTTTTCTGGGCAATCAGAGAGAGAACTTTGAGAGTTTTTACTTCCATTTTTAGGATTGCTTTAATAATAGTTTAGGACTTAGTAAATAGGGCTAGAAGCTATGAACTTCATGGAGCAAAAGTGATTGGATTGTGGAATCAACCAAAGGCTTTAGGAAATCAAGACTTAGGCTATGATCTTCATCTTTTCTCTACTCTTTTGTATAGTTGTCATGAAAATGAACAACTAACTTCCCTTTGTTGGGATTGGAGGTATTCTTTCTAGCTTAGATGTAATCCATGATTATGTAAATATATGATTTTAGCAATTTATGTGTTTTTGAAGTTATTCTTGATTTTCATTCTCATGCTTGATTCAATTACTATTGACAAATACTTTTGAATCTATGTTTAGAATAATCTTCTATCAAAATAAGAAAATCTAGAAATGGATTTGGGTTTTGATAATCGCATAAAGTGTCGGAACGTAATGCTTTCGAATCGTTCGATTGATTGGGAAATCATCAATTAAACGATACGATCGATCTCACGATGTCATTTGGGAAATCAATGACGTTGTCGAGCGATACGTGATATTTTCGCTAAAACGCTAAAATTCATATGCATAATTTTTAGATTATATTCGATGCAAGATTGATGAACTCCTATTCCAACGCTTTTATTCCCTATTACTTGTCGTTTTAATTCTGTTTTTAAGTTCAATTAGTTTAAGCAACCAAGTAAAGAAACCCTAACTCAAAACGATATCGATTGTTGAATGGTTCGAGATAGCGCACCTAATCCCTGAGGAGACGATAATTGAAAAATACTTACTTTTGTTACTCAACTAACATCAGACTCTAGAGAATCCATTTCATCGTTTATTGTTTTTTTTTCTTTTCAAAAGTTAGCATCCAATGAAGACAAAGCTTCTTGAAGGCCAGATGGATCCTCTTCCAATATACAAACCATATAACTAGGTTTATACTCTTTAGCAATTATAGCTTTCTTACCTCTTTGAGGTTCTATAACATCTCGTACGATGTTTTCATCACTGTTTCTGATTACTGGAATGTGATCAGATGCAGTGCCCCCACTAGCTCTCAATTTAAAAAGAGAAATTACTTTGCCCCCACTAATGGTGTGCTTTCATTAGTGCCCCACTAGTGCCCCCACTATTCTTTATTTAAAGGGTATTTATTTACATAGAAATCGGTATCGTTTAATTCTATGCTCACTTTAGCATTTAAGTTTTAAAATTTATATGCTTCGTTATTTATAGCATACCCACTATGAATACACATTCATAGGCTCTACTAGTGAGTTCAACTTTCTTGGGGTCTAGAATCCAAATATAGTCCAGACAATCCCAAGCTAAAAAAATAAGACAAGTTGAGTTGTCTTTTCTTCAAAACTTCTTAATTAGAAATTTTGTTCTTAGACTAGAGTATTCTATTTAACATGAATTTCAATTTTTGTTATAAAAATTGAACTTATCAAGCGTATCAATTTTATTTTTCAAAATTTATAGTCATCAATAAATATGATAAAATATATTTTTATCATTTCTAGTTTATGTGTCATCAAGTTCGCACATTTCATAATTTATTAAGTTTAGAGGTTCAAATTCTCTAAACACTGATTTATATGAACTTTTGGTTCATTCATCTTGACTGCAAAAAATAAAAATTTTCTAGTCATATAACTTTGGAATTAAGTCCAAGTTACTCAAGCTTAAAATTAAACGCTTGTTCATATGATAAATTTTGACATGTCAAATATTAAAATCACACAACTTATAAAATAGAGGGAGAATTTAATTTTGAGCATATCATCAAAGGTGCAGTCTTTTCCCCACAAGAATGCATGGAGCACAAGTCTCTCTTTAAGTCCGAGTCAACTCAGTCTTATTCAATAGAAATCTGAAATTCAGATTCTTTCTTATTTTGGAGCATGCATCACGTCCTAGAGAATAATTTTCTTTTTGGAAGTGATTTGCAACTTCACATCTCCAATGCCAACGAATTTAATGTTGTTAAAATATCCTAACAACACTTTGTTATTTACAGCAGTAGCATATGTTTTTGAACATAGCATAACCATAGCAAACATGGCGCGAGGCGCTAATGTTTATCCATCATTTACTTAATTCACCAACTAGATTGATTTAACTAGTCATATCAGTGAATTTCTTTTTAGTTAGGTTAGGCAGCGAAGCAACAATTTACTTGCGGGACATATTACATGGTTTCTCACAATTGTATTAAAAATAAATTGTGAACCAGTGTCATTTCTTGATGGTGGCTGCTGATTTTTATTTAGGACCATTTTGGGGTTCCTATTCTGTTGGCAGTTAGAGTTACTTATTCACAGTACGGTTCTGATTTTTGAAAATAAATTTCAAACATATTCAAAGTCGCATATGTGAATTTCTTAGTGTTTTTGTTATAACAGCAAACACTTCATTGTGTTCAATATATAGATGTATTTCTATAGCCTGATTTATCCTTCTTTTATTTTTGGGACAACGAAATCTCAATAAGTAATTTCTTCGGTAGACATGGCAGATGGAAACGTCTTAAAATTGTTGTTTTTGGATTTCCAAACTGTTGTATTTGGATTTCCAAGTTCTATTTTGAAATAGAATATCTACCGAAGTTGTTACTAGGTTGAGTCACGACCAGGTCGCTCTCTTTAAGACGTTTCGTGGCACTGCCCAAAATTGTGCAAGGCAGACTATCAACCACGCCGCCTCCAAGATAAAACAAGCCCAGCTACAACTGTGCGGTTAACTAATGCACTGTAGAAAACCGTTCGAGATTTACACCTCCAATATGGTACTAAGACCATTCTTTAATACTGAAACCACTTTCTAATATGGTACTGTGACCACTCTATTATGGTGCTAAGACCACTCAAATATGGTGTTATCATCATTTCTAACCTTTAAGTTCTCCAAAATGTCAATATGGTACTACGACCACTCAAATATGGTGATACCACCATTCTAACTTTTTAACTTCTCCAAAAATAGAAAAATATCGAAAGAATATTTATATATACCGTTAAGATCATTCTTAATTCCGACGGGACATTATTATTTCAAAAGGGACTATGATCTTAAAAGTACTCTTTATTCCGAAGGGACATATATTATCGAAGGGACTATGTTTTAAGACCTTTCTTAATTCCGAAGGGACATTATACCGAACAGGGACTAAGGTCTTAAGAACACTCTTAAATCCGAAGGGACAGAAAAATGAGATAAGGAGAAGAATAGCTCGTTAACACAAGCTGGAGGGAGAAGAGAGAAAGAGTTCTCGACAACTCAATAAAACTCTTTGGTGTAATTTTTGAACTGAGTGGAGTCCTCTATTTATATAGAGATTTTGTAACTGTTTAGCTAAAATTGCGGCAACAGTTACTCTAATGGATAAGATCAAAAAGAAACAAATCCACAAAGGTGGAGGAAACAAACTCATTGGATATGAATGAAGGAAAAATAGAAAGTTCAGTTGAATTCTCAAACCTTATCACAACCAACATAAACTAAAATTATGGGAAGTGATATCTATGAATAAAAATAATAATTACTATTATTTTTATCATTATCAAGTATTTAAAATTAAATACCACAATTTAAACACTACTAATGTGTGTGTTTTATTTTATGTGGGACCCCCACTCTCTATTTTTTCAATTCACATCACACTAGCTCAAAGTCTTATTACTTGGTGTTTAATCTTTTAATTTCCTTCCAACTTCACACCAATGTTCCAACAGATCGTTCCAATACGGATAAGGGGTTTCTTTGAAGTATTCATTTGTCGTAAAAAGGGAATTGTACCAATACAAAAAAGTTTGATCACAAAATTCATCCATTCACTTGTAAGTTGTTGTAAGGGATATTCTCATCGTCCATTAATAGTTCAAAATTTGTACAATTGTAAAGTTACTACAGTCTTAAGACTAATCCATATTTCACATGGACTAAAACTATTTTTAACATTACTAATAAATTATTACTAAACGTTCATGTCTGTAACTTATTTTATTCATAAATAACAAGAAAATCTATTAACTCAACTGAAATGGTAAAATTAGTAAGTCAATTTGTACTTTTACAGCCCTCACACCAATTCTGGTTGATCCGATCAGTCCAACTCAAATTTAGAACCTTACAGATACATGTCATCGGTGTGGGAATAGTACCACTAAACATGCGATTATCGTTAATCAAATCAACAAGAATCTTCCATGCGCAACCAACTGAATATAGGTTTAGATAAGATGGGGATCCACCATATTCCAAAGCGTCTTCCAATCACCTTCCACACACAAAGAGGTCTTATGCTGCAAATTGTAGGCAATCTCAACTATAAATTGATGAGTTGTAGTGCCTCCCCAACCAAGAATATACTAACCATTAGAGTCTGAAGGAGCCGGTAGGACTAAAATCTAATTCAAATGTTTAGTGGCAAGTCATCCATCAAGAAGTTCTGATCCCGTTCCCCATAGAGATTCAAAGCATGTGTTGACATACGTTTGATTGACTAAATAGAAGATAGAAATGTTTTTCGGGGCCCATTTCTCCAACAAAACATTAGTACATCTCCTATCCACAAGATTTAGAGCTAATAGTGATATTAAGATTTTTTTTAAGAAGGCAACTAACCTATCGAAATTGACACCGGAGAGAATCGAACCTCAAACCTTGAGAGAAACATACTCAAAGGTTTTAAGTCAACATCACCCGTGGGTTTCTCTTAATGGTATTTGTTCCAATGAACTCTATACCAAAGCTTATCTTGTTTTTAAATAAGATTACACAAATACTTTCATGAGGAAAGACCCATTCGTATGTTGATTCTGATTAAGACCAAGTCCATCATTCATCTTAGGTAGAAAACAAACATCCTAGTCCTGGTCCAACAAATTGAGCTTTATGCCCCTCTTATGTGTCTCCACACACAAAACTTTGTCGAATATTGTCTATTTCATCACAAATCTCGGGGATCTTAGTTTACTGCATGTGGAAGTAAATACTAGAGTTGGAGGCATACTTTGAGAGAGTGATCATGTCCACCAAGCTTAAGTATCGTTGCTTCCAACCACTTAATTTCTTCTTTTAGAAAGCACCGAGAAAAGTGTTGAAGTTGTTTAATGTAGTGTTGCTTAATGCTTACGTAATGGAGATGGATATGTCTATTAGAGAAGGAGGCGGTTAAGGAGAAAAATACTTAAGTAGAAGTATGGTAAAATAGAAAAATGCGCTCCATGTTTACAAAACAATCTTTCACCGATGGAAGATGCTCAAATTGATGGAGAAATATTATAAGCTTGGGAAATGGGGTAGTATCTAACAATGGTGGTGGTTTAGTGGTGGTTTAAGGCAATTGTGTTTGTTTGGAGGTTATTACAGGACCGTATTGTAATGCGGGATGCTTTATTTAGAAAAGGAATAGTATTACAATTTTTGTGTGTGTGGTAGATGTTGTGTTTTCTATTTTGCTTGTAATTGATATGTAATTATGTTAGGATCAATAACCTTATGTGTAACTAAGACTTGTACCTGCACGAAAAAATGTATGTTCATAAAAATATTTGTAACAATAAAATTTCGAACAAAAAAAATTGTGTGTAAAAATAAGAGTTAAAATCCTCTCTATTTATCAAAAGAAATGGATGAGGTTATTTAGAAGTGTGGCTCCTAGCATTAAGTGGATCTCACCATTATTAATTATTTGAAAATGTTTTTTTTTTAAAAAAAAAAATTGTGTCTTTCTCTTTTTAAATGAAAGGAGTCGAGATACTTCTAAATGAAGACAATCCTAACCCGTCAAAATATATACCACAAAGTTTGTGTCAATATGATTTTCTTTTCATTTTTGTTGTTTTTTTTTGGTGAAATCTTTTCATTTTTGTTATTACCACATCTTATAGAATAAAATTCACATTCACATCAACAAATTTCATCTTAACTTTAGAATGAAAACATCTCAAAAAATAAAGTGAATTCTTTCTTACATATTTCTAACTACTTCAATCAAAATTTCACATTTTTAAAGATACAATTTGTAGTATCCGTCTTTACAAGATACAATTATTTTCGGCACATCGATAAGACATTATAAAAGAAAAAAAAAATACATTAGCACCTCCGATCGTTTTTGTTTTGAAAGAAGCACCTCTGATTGTTCTTAACTATGCTAACAAGAATAATCATAATCTTTTTTTTATATAAATACCTGTAAAACAGTTTATTCAAACAGACTTTAACCCAATTCATATTTTTATTTTTATTTTAAGAAAGGATAACTCATTTCATCCATAATAATAGAGGGAATACAATACAAAGTATAGTAGAAAGTACTGACATTAACGTGTAATCTAGACGTTCTAGCAAGATTATGAGCGCCTATATTATCTTGTCTCCTAATATAAACTAGAACATAACTAGCGTTAAATGAAAGCAAAGCCTACAACTTGGGAGTAGACTTCCTAGTTCATTCACATAATGGATAATGGACGTTATTATTCATTGTGTGAGATATTGGAACGAACTCTAGGGTAGCTTATGGTTCGACAGGGAATAAGCATGAGGTCGAAGATTGTTCGCATGCTGCTGTCGAAGTAGTGCGTGTTGTAGTCGAAGTTGTTCTAACATGCATTAGTTGATATTGCTAGGTTTGTTAG
The DNA here is from genome assembly GCA_018208015.1 of Medicago ruthenica. Lineage (NCBI taxonomy): Eukaryota > Viridiplantae > Streptophyta > Magnoliopsida > Fabales > Fabaceae > Medicago > Medicago ruthenica. Next base: position 10,720,100 of record CM031375.1, on the reverse strand, counting down.
CATATCGAATTGGGCCTGTTTGTTATGTCCAATTGTTTAAGTTAGCTTGTACCCTAAGTTAGCTTGTAATGGGTAATTGTGAAAAAGCCCATTAGTTAGTATGTTAGGTTTATTATAAATAGCATACTAGTCTCTCATCTTAGCACGACGGCAAATCCTAATTTAGGGTGAGAGGGTTATTTGTTATTCTTGTAACGCTTGTAATCTTGTTTAAAGAGAAAGTAAAGAATAGCAGTTATAACCAATCCTTTGTTGTTCTTCTTGTTTTTCCAATTCGTTTTCCGTTATACTTTGTTCTTGACATCGTTTTTCACAACAAATTGGGTTTTTTTTTGTTATAACTGCTATTCTTTACTTTCTCTTTAAACAAGATTACAAGCGTTACAAGAATAACAAATAACCCTCTCACCCTAAATTAGGATTTGCCGTCGTGCTAAGATGAGAGACTAGTATGCTATTTATAATAAACCTAACATACTAACTAATGGGCTTTTTCACAATTACCCATTACAAGCTAACTTAGGGTACAAGCTAACTTAAACAATTGGACATAACAAACAGGCCCAATTCGATATGCTAACAAACCTAGCAATATCAACTAATGCATGTTAGAACAACTTCGACTACAACACGCACTACTTCGACAGCAGCATGCGAACAATCTTCGACCTCATGCTTATTCCCTGTCGAACCATAAGCTACCCTAGAGTTCGTTCCAATATCTCACAAATCTCCACCTTGGAACAAACTCTAATATCAAAGAACCAGCTAGCTTTCTTCATGCAGCTTTACCAACTGCATACAGTGGAAAAACTTGCAACTTGGCAATGTCTTGGTGATCATATCAGCAGCATTGTGATCTGTCGAAACCTTCAGCACTTGGACTTCTAATCCTAATTTAGTTAGTATGTTAGGTTTATTATAAATAGCATACTAGTCTCTCATCTTAGCACGACGGCAAATCCTAATTTAGGGTGAGAGGGTTATTTGTTATTCTTGTAACGCTTGTAATCTTGTTTAAAGAGAAAGTAAAGAATAGCAGTTATAACCAATCCTTTGTTGTTCTTCTTGTTTTTCCAATTCGTTTTCCATTATACTTTGTTCTTGACATCGTTTTTCACAACAAATTGGGTTTTTTTTTTGTTATAACTGCTATTCTTTACTTTCTCTTTAAACAAGATTACAAGCGTTACAAGAATAACAAATAACCCTCTCACCCTAAATTAGGATTTGCCGTCGTGCTAAGATGAGAGACTAGTATGCTATTTATAATAAACCTAACATACTAACTAATGGGCTTTTTCACAATTACCCATTACAAGCTAACTTAGGGTACAAGCTAACTTAAACAATTGGACATAACAAACAGGCCCAATTCGATATGCTAACAAACCTAGCAATATCAACTAATGCATGTTAGAACAACTTCGACTACAACACGCACTACTTCGACAGCAGCATGCGAACAATCTTCGACCTCATGCTTATTCCCTGTCGAACCATAAGCTACCCTAGAGTTCGTTCCAATATCTCACAAATCTCCACCTTGGAACAAACTCTAATATCAAAGAACCAGCTAGCTTTCTTCATGCAGCTTTACCAACTGCATACAGTGGAAAAACTTGCAACTTGGCAATGTCTTGGTGATCATATCAGCAGCATTGTGATCTGTCGAAACCTTCAGCACTTGGACTTCTAATCCTAATTTAGTTAGTATGTTAGGTTTATTATAAATAGCATACTAGTCTCTCATCTTAGCACGACGGCAAATCCTAATTTAGGGTGAGAGGGTTATTTGTTATTCTTGTAACGCTTGTAATCTTGTTTAAAGAGAAAGTAAAGAATAGCAGTTATAACCAATCCTTTGTTGTTCTTCTTGTTTTTCCAATTCGTTTTCCATTATACTTTGTTCTTGACATCGTTTTTCACAACAAATTGGGTTTTTTTTTTGTTATAACTGCTATTCTTTACTTTCTCTTTAAACAAGATTACAAGCGTTACAAGAATAACAAATAACCCTCTCACCCTAAATTAGGATTTGCCGTCGTGCTAAGATGAGAGACTAGTATGCTATTTATAATAAACCTAACATACTAACTAATGGGCTTTTTCACAATTACCCATTACAAGCTAACTTAGGGTACAAGCTAACTTAAACAATTGGACATAACAAACAGGCCCAATTCGATATGCTAACAAACCTAGCAATATCAACTAATGCATGTTAGAACAACTTCGACTACAACACGCACTACTTCGACAGCAGCATGCGAACAATCTTCGACCTTATGCTTATTCCCTGTCGAACCATAAGCTACCCTAGAGTTCGTTCCAATATCTCACAAATCTCCACCTTGGAACAAACTCTAATATCAAAGAACCAGCTAGCTTTCTTCATGCAGCTTTACCAACTACATACAGTGGAAAAACTTGCAACTTGGCAATGTCTTGGTGATCATATCAGCAGCATTGTGATCTGTCGAAACCTTCAGCACTTGGACTTCTAATCCTAATTTAGTTAGTATGTTAGGTTTATTAAAAATAGCATACTAGTCTCTCATCTTAGCACGACGGCAAATCCTAATTTAGGGTGAGAGGGTTATTTGTTATTCTTGTAACGCTTGTAATCTTGTTTAAAGAGAAAGTAAAGAATAGCAGTTATAACCAATCCTTTGTTGTTCTTCTTGTTTTTCCAATTCGTTTTCCGTTATACTTTGTTCTTGACATCGTTTTTCACAACAAATTGGTGCGGTGAGCGTGGAGAAGATGCCTTCAACAAAGTATGAGATTGAAAAGTTCACCGGAGTGAACGATTTTGGTCTGTGGCGCTTGAAGATGAAAGCCCTACTGGTTCAGCAGGGTTGTTTAGAAGCTTTGAAGGGAGTCGCAGCCATGGATGCTGCGTTAACGGAGAAGGAGAAGACGGCCATGATAGAGAAAGCCCACAGCGCAATCTTGTTGAGCCTTGGTGATAAGGTTCTACGACAGGTATCAAAGGAGACGACGGCAGCAGGGTTATGGGTGAAACTTGAAAGTTTGTACATGACCAAATCGCTGGTAAATCGACTCTACCTGAAGCAGGCTTTGTATTCATTCAAGATGAGTGAAGACAAAGTGTTGGCTGAGCAGTTGGATATGTTCAACAAGCTGATTCTTGATCTGGAAAATATTGATGTAAAGATCGATGATGAAGATCAAGCGTTGTTGCTGTTGTGCGCTTTGCCCAGAACACATGCTCACTTCAAAGAAACTCTCTTGTATGGAAGGGAGTCCCTGACCTTTGAAGAAGTTCAATCAGCCTTGTATTCGAAGGACTTGAACGAACGAAAGGAGCATAAACCTTCGACTGTTGGTGAAGGTTTGGCCGTCAAGGGAAAATTCTTGCAAAAGGGTGGTAAGTTCGACAAGAAGAAAGGTAAAATAATCTTGTTTAAAGAGAAAGTAAAGAATAACAGTTATAACCAATCCTTTGTTGTTCTTCTTGTTTTTCCAATTCGTTTTCCGTTATACTTTGTTCTTGACATCGTTTTTCACAACAAATTGGTGCGGTGAGCGTGGAGAAGATGCCTTCAACAAAGTATGAGATTGAAAAGTTCACCGGAGTGAACGATTTTGGTCTGTGGCGCTTGAAGATGAAAGCCCTACTGGTTCAGCAGGGTTGTTTAGAAGCTTTGAAGGGAGTCGCAGCCATGGATGCTGCGTTAACGGAGAAGGAGAAGACGGCCATGATAGAGAAAGCCCACAGCGCAATCTTGCTGAGCCTTGGTGATAAGGTTCTACGACAGGTATCAAAGGAGACGACGGCAGCAGGGTTATGGGTGAAACTTGAAAGTTTGTACATGACCAAATCGCTGGTAAATCGACTCTACCTGAAGCAGGCTTTGTATTCATTCAAGATGAGTGAAGACAAAGTGTTGGCTGAGCAGTTGGATATGTTCAACAAGCTGATTCTTGATCTGGAAAATATTGATGTAAAGATCGATGATGAAGATCAAGCGTTGTTGCTGTTGTGCGCTTTGCCCAGAACACATGCTCACTTCAAAGAAACTCTCTTGTATGGAAGGGAGTCCCTGACCTTTGAAGAAGTTCAATCAGCCTTGTATTCGAAGGACTTGAACGAACGAAAGGAGCATAAACCTTCGACTGTTGGTGAAGGTTTGGCCGTCAAGGGAAAATTCTTGCAAAAGGGTGGTAAGTTCGACAAGAAGAAAGGTAAAATAATCTTGTTTAAAGAGAAAGTAAAGAATAGCAGTTATAACCAATCCTTTGTTGTTTCTTGTTTTTCCAATTCGTTTTCCGTTATACTTTGTTCTTGACATCGTTTTTCACAACAAATTGGTGCGGTGAGCGTGGAGAAGATGCCTTCAACAAAGTATGAGATTGAAAAGTTCACCGGAGTGAACGATTTTGGTCTGTGGCGCTTGAAGATGAAAGCCCTACTGGTTCAGCAGGGTTGTTTAGAAGCTTTGAAGGGAGTCGCAGCCATGGATGCTGCGTTAACGGAGAAGGAGAAGACGGCCATGATAGAGAAAGCCCACAGCGCAATCTTGCTGAGCCTTGGTGATAAGGTTCTACGACAGGTATCAAAGGAGACGACGGCAGCAGGGTTATGGGTGAAACTTGAAAGTTTGTACATGACCAAATCGCTGGTAAATCGACTCTACCTGAAGCAGGCTTTGTATTCATTCAAGATGAGTGAAGACAAAGTGTTGGCTGAGCAGTTGGATATGTTCAACAAGCTGATTCTTGATCTGGAAAATATTGATGTAAAGATCGATGATGAAGATCAAGCGTTGTTGCTGTTGTGCGCTTTGCCCAGAACACATGCTCACTTCAAAGAAACTCTCTTGTATGGAAGGGAGTCCCTGACCTTTGAAGAAGTTCAATCAGCCTTGTATTCGAAGGACTTGAACGAACGAAAGGAGCATAAACCTTCGACTGTTGGTGAAGGTTTAGCCGTCAAGGGAAAATTCTTGCAAAAGGGTGGTAAGTTTGACAAGAAGAAAGGTAAAAGTCAGCAAAAGTCTTACAGTGGCGAGGCATCTGGTATTCGATGCTATCATTGTAAGAAGGAGGGTCACACAAGAAAGGTGTGCCCTGAACGCCTGAAGGATCATGGAGGTAAGGATAATGGCAACGTAGCCATTGCACAAGATGACTTCGAGTCATCTGATGTTCTTGTGGTTTCAAGCAGCGACTCAACGAGGGAGTGAATTATGGATTCTGGTTGCACTTGGCACATGACCCCAAACAAAGACGTGTTCGAGGAACTATGTGAGCAAGATGGTGGATCTGTATTGCTGGGAAACAACAAAGCTTGCAAGATTGCTGGTGTTGGATCTGTGAGATTCAAGCTCCATGATGAGTCAATAAGGTTATTGACTGAAGTTAGGTATGTACCTGATTTGAAGAGGAATTTGATTTCTCTTGGTGAATTCGACAAGAAAGGATATGTTTTCCAAGGAGAAAAAAGTATCCTTAGAGTCATGAAGGGATCGAAGGAAGTCTTGAGAGGCGTGAAGAAACAAGGCTTGTATGCCCTTGAGGCTGAAGTTGTAAGTGGTTCGACAAATGTTGCATCCACGAAACCTTTGTCGAAGACAGAAATTTGGCACATGAGATTGGGCCATGTCAGTGAAAGGGGTCTGGTCGAACTAAGGAAACAAAATCTGCTTGGTGGAGACAAAGTCGAAAAGCTGAAGTTTTGTGAACCCTGTGTACTTGGAAAATATTGTAGAGTGAAGTTCAACAAAGGTAAACAAAGAACACATGGATCCCTTGATTACATCCATGCTGATCTTTGGGGGCCTGCAAGGTGTCCATCACACTCAGGAGCGAGGTACTTTCTATCCATAGTTGATGATTATTCCAGAAAGTTATGGGTATTCATCCAGAAGACTAAGGATGAAACTTTTGAGAATTTCAAAAGTTGGAAGACTCTGGTCGAAAATCAAACTGGCAGGAAGGTTAAGAGGTTGAGAACCGACAATGGCCTCGAATTTTGCAATGAGGCGTTCGACAGCTTTTGTGCTGCCTCTGGTATTGCAAGGCACAGAACTACTGCAGGTACTCCACAACAAAACGGTCTGGCTGAAAGGTTTAATCGAACTATTTTGGAAAGAGTTAGATGCATGTTGACTATTGCTGGGTTAAAGAAGGTGTTTTGGGCTGAGACTGTTTCGACAGCAGCATATCTGATAAATAGATGTCCTTCGACTGCGTTAGATATGAAGACACCTGAAGAAGTTTGGTCGGGACATCCACCAGATCTTGACAAACTGAGAGTATTTGGCTGCGTAGCCTATGCTCACATTAGGCAAGACAAGGTCGAACCTAGAGCTCTAAAATGCATGTTCATGGGATACCCTGAAGGAGTCAAAGCTTATAGGCTATGGTGCCTAGAGCCAGGTCACAGGAGGTGTATCACCAGTCGAGATGTAGTTTTCCATGAAGCTGAAATGGCTTTCAAGAAAACTGATGATGTTGATCGAAGTGCAGAAATTTCTGTCGAAGAGCTGGAACAGGGAGAGATTCCTGTTGAGGTGGAGCATGTTGATGCTGAATTGCGTATCCCAGATGAAGTCGAAGAAGAAGTAGATATTGAGGAAACTGTTGATGACTACTTGTTGGCAAGAGATAGGCAGAGAAGAGTCATCAAGCCACCTCAGAGACTTGGATATGCAGATCTTATAGCTTATGCCTTAATCTCTGCAAGTGAGGTTCTAGACGAAGAACCTAGAGACTATAAGGAAGTTCTGAGGAGTCGAAATAAGACTGAATGGCTGAAGGCCATGGATGATGAGATGAAATCTCTTCATGATAATAACACTTGGGAACTGATCGAGAAACCTGTTGGAGCAAGGTTAGTCAGCTGTAAATGGATTTTCAAAGTTAAGGAAGGAATCGAAGGAGTGGCGTCGAAAAGATACAAGGCAAGGTTGGTCGCTAGGGGTTTCACTCAGAAAGAAGGTGTCGGTTTCAATGATGTGTTTTCTCCTGTTGTGAAGCACAGATCCATTCGAATGTTGCTTGCCATGGTGGCACAGTTCGACCTTGAACTGGAACAAATGGATGTAAAGACTGCGTTCTTGTATGGTGATCTAGATGAAACAATCCTGATGAGGCAACTCGAAGGATATGTCGACTCTGATTATGCAGGTTGTATGGATTCCAGAAAATCTATTTCTGGATATGTTTTCACTATGTTTGGCACGGCAATTAGTTGGAAAGCAACACTTCAGAAGGTTGTAGCATTGTCAACTACTGAAGCAGAGTATATTGCCCTCACTGAAGCTGTGAAAGAAGCATTGTGGCTTGAAGGTTTTGCTAAGGAGCTGAAACTTCAAGGTCGAATTGTCACTGTTAAATGTGATAGTCAAAGTGCAATACATCTGTCGAAGAATTCAGCCTATCATGAGCGAACGAAGCACATTGATGTGAGGCTGCATTTCGTCAGAGGAGTAATCGAGCGTGGAGAAGTCCAAGTGCTGAAGGTTTCGACAGATCACAATGCTGCTGATATGATCACCAAGACATTGCCAAGTTGCAAGTTTTTCCACTGTATGCAGTTGGTAAAGCTGCATGAAGAAAGCTAGCTGGTTCTTTGATATTAGAGTTTGTTCCAAGGTGGAGATTTGTGAGATATTGGAACGAACTCTATGGTAGCTTATGGTTCGACAGGGAATAAGCATGAGGTCGAAGATTGTTCGCATGCTGCTGTCGAAGTAGTGCGTGTTGTAGTCGAAGTTGTTCTAACATGCATTAGTTGATATTGCTAGGTTTGTTAGCATATCGAATTGGGCCTGTTTGTTATGTCCAATTGTTTAAGTTAGCTTGTAATGAGTAATTGTGAAAAAGCCCATTAGTTAGTATGTTAGGTTTATTATAAATAGCATACTAGTCTCTCATCTTAGCACGACGGCAAATCCTAATTTAGGGTGAGAGGGTTATTTGTTATTCTTGTAACGCTTGTAATCTTGTTTAAAGAGAAAGTAAAGAATAGCAGTTATAACCAATCCTTTGTTGTTCTTCTTGTTTTTCCAATTCGTTTTCCGTTATACTTTGTTCTTGACATCGTTTTTCACAACACATTGCATTCACAATTGTCTGAGAATCACTTTCAAATGTCTAGAGCAATTTGAACGGCTTGTTGAATAGGAGTAGCTTCACATTCACCTACGGTTGCAATCGAGGGAAATATCATGGAATGTGCTTGAATAAAATGTCCAAAGTTGTCTCGAAAAATAAAACCTACACCAAATTTACCTTCAACTTCGAAATGAGCACAATCAACGTTGCACTTCAACCAATCTGCTTGCGGTTTTATCCAAGTTGAAACAGTAGTTTGTGCATCATCATTAACACGGTGGCGCCACATATATTCTCAAATCGTATCCAAAGCTAAAACACAAGTTGTCTTAACATTAACAGGTTTTTCTTTCCACAAAAAGGCATTGCGCGTGTGCCAAATATTTTGCAAAATAGTCACAAATCGAGCACGATCTTCCACGTCAAAGGTTGCAAGAATGGTGAAGATAATAAATGAAAAACTACCACTTGCTATCATGAACGACTATATTTTTCCCCAACGATTTGTTTCTTTCCAGCAATCAATAGCAAAGTTGCAATACAAATATATAAAATATATTTTACATACATATATTCGCTATTTGCTAAATAACGTTTTAAGTAAAAAAAATTAATGCCAAATATTAATATCTTAGCTTTTGCTGTGAGCTAAGACAAATATAGAGGGGGGTGAGCTTGGGCACCGACCCCTCCCTCTTTCCTTCTAATAAGTACATCATCCGTCTCAAAATATAAGCAAAAATTGGTCAACAAAAGTTAATGTATTTGGTTCAAAATTTGTACCAAATACATCAATTTATGTTGACTCATTTTTGCTTATATTTTGGGACGGAGGGAGTATATTAGTATATATAGTAACATATACATTTTATATATATATATATATATATATATATATATATATATATATATTGAGTTATAAATGATTAATAACTTATATATAATATTCAATATAAACATTATATATATATATATATATATATATATATATATATATTATTAAATTATTACAGTTAGATATTGAGGTTAATTTATATAAATGGATGGTGTAAATTATTTTACACATACATTTAATTAAATTTTGTCAAGTAGATTTTTTTAAAGATATGTTACGAGTTAACCTGAAAAATGACATTATAGAATGATTTGAAAGGATGCAGTGTAAAAAGATAATTATATTTGTCGATATATATGAATTAAATTCTTAATTTTACTAGCGGAAAAACGAGCACTAACGTACCCGTTTTTTTTACTTTTTTTATTGCGCTAACGCATGTAGATTGTCAACGATATTTGATAAAAAAAAATTGTGTGTAAATTACAGGCTATATTTTATATAAAAAATTATATAGATTAAAATTATAAGTATATATATTTGTGAATTTCAAATGCAACAAACTTAACAAACCATATTTATCTTTTTCAATAACAGTAATAATATAACAAATATAACAAAAATTATTATATTTTTTAATAACACCAACAATAAATTAATATATTATAGGAAAAATTGTTTAATGGTGTAATTGAAACAACAAAAAAAGTCAGTCCAAAATCTCCGTAAAATCCTCTATTATGTTTATATATAGTATAGATATAATAATATTTGCGAATAACAGTTTTTCAGCCACTTGTTTTAAATATTTTTGGATCCATCCCTGTTGGTGTTTTGCACATTTACATTTTATTTTCTTATGACAACCATGCAAACATGCTTTTAGAAATGATATTATTATATACGTGATAAAAAGATAGAAGAACATGATTTTTTTTCTTTCTTTGAGAGAAGATAGTAGAACATGATTGACTATTACAAAATTTGATCAATTATGATATCAAATGAAAAGAGTTGGTTCTTTTTAATGTGTCGAATCTTGGTTCACACCATGTTCTTGGAAGAAACACTCGCATGCGTCACATGATTCATCTAACTATATCATGGCTCATTACTAGGGATGGGAATAGGCCAGGCCGGCCTACAGGGGCCTACGACCTAGCCTATGACAGGTCAGGCCAGGCCAGGCTTTTTTCGTAAATAGAGAAGGCCTAGGCTTTTTTAGAAGCCTATTTAGCTTAAAAGGCCAGGCCACAGGCCATTCAAAAAGCCTCTTAAGCCTATTATGCCGGCCTATTTAAGTAAATATGATTAATATTATTTATTATTATAATATATTTTGTACTTTGAATTAAAATATAAATTCGTTAGTAATTTAAGTTTATTAGTATACATTAATTTTTAGCATATACAAATGTATTATTATAAACTAGAATTGAAATATGATGCAATATATAGTTAAATTCCCTAAAAACTCATGTTGATTACTAAAAGAGAGTTTAATCTAATTGATCTATTAGTTCGCTAGTCTATTTAAACTTAGATCACATTGCTTACTTAAAGATGTTCATATGATATAGGCTTTTAAACAGGCTAGCAGGCCTTATCAGGCTTTCAGAAGGCCAGGCTCAGGCCTCAAAAGTAAGCCTATGACAGGTCGCAGGCCAGGCTTAGGCCTTAAAAAATTTGTCAGGCCAGGCTTAGGCCTTGCAAAGCCTAGCTCGGCCTAGCCTATTCCCAACCCTACTCATTACACTTAATTTATCTTTAATTTATAATTCATTATTAATAGAGCATTATCACCAACTAGAATGATAGAACACATTTTATGTTTCTCTTGAAAAAACACATTTTTTTGTTTAATATATATATTTAGTAAGTCTTGCAATCAATCATGTGGACTCTTGTCCGTTAAAGATAAAATCATGTCGACACTTATAAATTAAAAAATACAAAATTTCCTTTTTGAGAGGAATACCAAATGTTCTTATACTCTAATAAGATCATTTCTTGCGTTGGCAAAAAAAAAAAAATCATTCCTTGTAACGTCCCAAAAAAAAATACAAAATCATTGTTAATGAAGAAGGGTTGAATACGGTCTTTGAACCAAATCTTTACAAACATTGACGACCAATATCACTGTCCTTAAATTTAAATAAAGGTTTAACTCAATTTCAAATATCGCTTAAAAAAAAAAACTCAACTTCTAATTTAAGATTGCTAAGTTCAACATTTTGTTATGGTTATTTGAATTTAAACCTAAGATCTCATGCTTGTTATTCCATCTATCAAAAAAACTTAGGGTGTATTTGAGAGATTGTAGGGAGGAGATTAGAGGAAAAAAGAAAATATTTCATCTATTTTAAAAGAGTCAGGTTGTAGAGAATGATAAATAAAAGTTTGTAGCTAACATATTTTTAATTTTAAGAGTAACATAAATTAAGTTTGAAGAATTTATCTAAACCATCTAAAACCTCCAAAAATTTTGTCATATACAAATTTTTGAGACCTCCAAATTAGAGAGATTTTACGGCAGAAAGAAAAGTAAAAACTGGAAAAATTCTCCCCTCTCAAAATCCTATATTCCTTTTTTCCTTCTACTTTCTCTTTTCTTTCTCTCCACTTTCTCCCCCACACTCTTAAGCTCTCAAATAGATTTTAGGATCCTCTTAGCGTATATTTGATTCCACTTATAAAGAGGTTAAAATTGATTCTAAGTTATGTAGAATTGATTTTAATATGTTTGATTGTTTTCAAGCAGCACTAATTTTGTCTTCAAAATAATTCCTACTTAAAAATGGGATCTGTATTTTTTTATTTTAAAATTAGGTTCAAATGACTTTTACATGATTGTATCCAGACACAAACCATTTTACTCCAATTCATTTTTAGTCAAAATCAAATTTATATAATCAATTCCCTCAAAATCAATATTGATCCAATATTTTTTTATGAGAAAAAAATAAAGATAATTTTAGTAAAATTTTGAAGAATAGATCTATCTACCTCTAAAGTCCTAAATCATACTTTAGTAGTTTAGTTTAATACTTCCCCACCCAAAAGCCACTTTAAGAAAAGAAAAACAACTTTTTCTTTTATGAATGTTCTAGTTATAGTTCTAGTGAGTACTGAGTGGTCACACAAACTTTACAAAATAAAAAACTTATAAAAAATTAAAAATAATCAACCCTCTAAAAATAAAATAGAAAAATAATCAAATAAAATAACTAAAAAAAAGCCAACTTAGTAAAAAAAAAAACTAAAAAAAAGCCAACAAAAACAAAGAAACACCAACGAATATGGGTCCGGTGGCAGCGCAGCAACTTCGCTGGCTCAAACAATATAACCATTCATTCATTCTCCATTCTCTCCCTCCTCTCTCTCTCTCTCTCTCTCTACCCTTCTTTCTCTCTCTAAACCAATGGACCTCCATCGCCGGCAGCAGCAAACCACCACCGGCGCCGTCGCGACCAACCCTCATTTCCACCGTCTCAAATCACGTGCCCCTCCACCATCACCAAAAGCCTCCGATGCTCTCCCTCTCCCTCTCTACCTCACCAACACCATCTTCTTCACGCTCTTCTTCTCCGTCGCGTATTATCTCCTCCACAGATGGCGTGACAAGATCCGTAGCTCCACTCCTCTTCATGTTGTCAATTTCACTGAACTCGCCGCCATTATTTCCCTCATCGCTTCTTTCATTTACCTTCTAGGTTTCTTCGGTATCGATTTCGTTCAATCGTTCGCTACACGCGCTTCTCACGATGGTTGGGACCTCGATGACACCGTCGTCTCCACCACCACCACCACCACCAATCAGCCTCTCCGCAAACTCACCTCACCTGAACCCGCATTATGTTCAGAGGAAGATAATTCAATTGTAAACTCCGTCGTGGAAGGTAGCATACCTTCCTACTCACTCGAATCGCGGCTCGGAGATTGTTTCCGAGCCGCTGCGATTCGTCGGGAAGCTTTACAACGAACATCAGGAAGATCTTTGGAAGGTTTACCATTAGAAGGATTTGATTACGAAGCGATTTTAGGGCAGTGTTGTGAAATGCCGGTAGGGTATGTTCAAATTCCGGTGGGTGTGGCGGGACCATTGTTGTTGGATGGATTTGAATATACGGTTCCAATGGCGACAACAGAAGGGTGTTTGGTTGCTAGTACAAATAGAGGGTGTAAAGCTATATATGCTTCTGGTGGTGCTGAGAGTGTTGTTTTGAGAGATGCTATGTCTAGAGCACCTGTTGTTAGATTTTCTACTGCTAAAAGAGCTTCTCAGTTAAAATTCTTCTTGGAGGATCCTTTGAATTCTGATACCTTGGCTGTTGTTTTCAACAGGTTTGCTTCTTCTTCTTTTTTTGAATTTTGATTTTGAATGGTTTTGTACTTAGTGAAATTAGTTTAATTTTGTTTGGATAATCAACTTAATTAAGCGTTTATCATATAAGTGTTTATGTATGAATGATTAATATAACTATTTTCATATATTTGTAAGTTGTGTTCATAAGTTATATCAGAGAATTTGTCTAGAGAATTTGTCATAAGTTGTTTTCATATGTTCTTCTAAACAGTGTTAATGTTGGTTGATTAGCTCAAATAAGGTAATTCAAATTGGCCCTTATTATTGGTATATGAAATGAAAGGGATAGCTTTGTTGGGTTGGGTTGTACTGTCACGTCATTTTCATTGAGTGATGAAAATCTTGCATGTGGGAAGATAGCCAATGTTTCTAATAGTGAAGTTAAATTATTGGCATTTGAAAGGAATTGGTTAGTTTCTAAAAATACATGTACTGACAATCAATGTTTTAAATTTTTTGTCGTGTAGCGATGTATTGTGAAGATTTTTGGTTAGATCTGCAGCCTCAATTGTGACCACAATGTGGTGATATTTAAAGCATTTGAAAAAGTAGAAGTGCTGTTTTTAACATGTTGTTGCGACTTGAGATTTGAATCCCATAAAGATTCATTTCCCGCGTTGTGATATATTGCAAGGAATCAATAGTCAAATATGAAACCTCAGTTACAACCACAACATGGAGACAGTAAAAACTTTGATGTCGTGGCATAAATTTGCAGACATTTTCTTTTACGAAAATCCCATTGACAATAATAGGTGTAGATGTGGTTAATTTGATCATTTACTCTCTTAATTTATCGCATTTATTTTGTTTGTTGATTTGTGTGTTTTTTTTTTTTCATTTTACAATCGTTGACATCAATGTTTTTTTCGATGTTTAAATTTATTAATTGTTTTTGTGAATTTGAGTGAAGAAAATAGAGGATTGGATTTTGAAATTGAATATGGTTTATTGGGTTTTTATACAAAAAAATATAATTTATGGTGAGTTTTGGTGTTTGTTTGCTGTGGTTTCAGGTCGAGTAGATTTGCCAGGCTTGCTAGGTATTCAGTGTGCTATGGCTGGGAAGAATCTTTATATGAGATTTACATGCAGTACGGGTGATGCCATGGGGATGAACATGGTCTCCAAAGGGGTGCAGAACGTTCTTGATTTCCTTCAAAATGATTTCCCTGACATGGATGTTATTGGCATATCTGGTAATTTCCGTTGCCTTTTGGATGGGATTTCCTTGTTCCTTCTTTAGTTAAGCCTGCATGATGTCATGAATTCCGTTTGTTTTGCTTGTGCTATCACACATTGTCCCTTTCATGGAAGTGGTCCAATTACATTATTTTTTTACACTTGTTTTTTTCATGAAAGTTGTCCAATTACACTTTCTTATCTTTTTCATTGTCATCCTTAACTTTTATCCTTCTTTTATTGTTATAGGTGTTATATGATTTAAACTGGTGATTTATTCCATAAATTCAATACATTGGTGTTATTGTAGTTTCACTTATGAATATGAAATTGTCAAATTGAATTCTCATCTGAGCTTGATTTATTTGTTTTATCTGCTTTTTGAGAAAAGGGTTATGCAAGAGCATGGTGTGAAAATTGAACTTTGGCAAAGCTCTCGAACTTTCCGCCAATTTATTTGTATTTCTAGTTTGATCAAATTGGTAATGTGTACTAGCATTTATTTCTTTTGTCGTGTCAAATCCTGTTTGATATTTAGTCCTTCCAGTTAACCTGCATCTTTTGAAGGTGTTACTATCTTAATGTCCTTATTTGGTTATTTGATTCCTGTAATCACGGCATGCGAAAATAATTTTAATGGGAACATTGGACCAAAAATATGATGGTTGTTTGTACTGACTTGATTCTTTAGGAAATTATTGTTCGGATAAGAAACCTGCCGCAGTTAATTGGATTGAGGGACGTGGGAAATCAGTTGTTTGTGAAGCAATTATCAAAGAAGATGTGGTGAAGAAGGTATTGAAGACTAAGGTGTCTGCTCTAGTGGAGCTAAACATGCTCAAAAACCTTGCTGGTTCTGCTGTTGCTGGCACTCTTG
This sequence comes from Medicago ruthenica, assembly GCA_018208015.1. NCBI lineage: Eukaryota > Viridiplantae > Streptophyta > Magnoliopsida > Fabales > Fabaceae > Medicago > Medicago ruthenica. The sequence continues at coordinate 10,704,752 of CM031375.1, read as the reverse complement.
GTGGATTCAATGCCCATGCTAGTAACATTGTTTCTGCCATTTTTATAGCCACAGGGCAAGATCCAGCTCAAAATGTTGAAAGTTCCCATTGCATAACAATGATGGAAGCCGTAAACGATGGGAGAGACCTTCATATTTCAGTGACAATGCCTTCCATTGAGGTGATTTTGCATCCCTAGATTTTATTGTAATCTTAAATTTTCCAATTTAATAGCTCTAGGCTTAAGGTTTTATTCGTTCTCTTGTTTTCTCAGGTGGGTACAGTAGGTGGTGGGACGCAACTTGCATCTCAATCTGCTTGCTTGAATATGCTTGGTGTAAAGGGTGCAAACAAGGAGTCACCAGGATCAAATTCGAGACTCTTGGCAACTATTGTTGCTGGAGCTGTTTTAGCTGGCGAGCTGTCTCTGATGTCTGCCATTGCTGCAGGGCAACTAGTCAACAGCCACATGAAATACAACAGATCATGCAAAGATGTAACTAAAATCTCATCTTGAGGGTGAGGCCTTGGTGGCAGTCATTGTTTATGGTGTCTAAAATAAAATATAATAGTCTTTTTCAGCGCAGAAACCGGAATTTAGGGAAGGAAAATAGAAGACATTGGATTCAATTTGATTGTTGGTACCCATATCTGGCTCTGTGTTGCTATGTGTAATATTTTGATAGTACCTGTTTGGTTGTCCTCTCCGGACACTCCTTTCAGCCGAGTCATTGGTTGGGTGTTAACATTCTCCATTTCCTTAACCAAGACATTGGAGTGTTGTATTATAACTCTTTTCCTGATATTTATGTTTAGTATATATGTATCAATGTACTATTGTCTCCGATACATTTATTACCTTTATTTTATGTAATTGTGGACCAGTTAGTTAGCCGTGTGGTTTGATGAATTTCCTTTTGTCGTACTTGTCCACATAGTACCCATGAAATGAACTTGACCATGTCTTTCCTATGATTTCTCATTCAGTCAGTATGGATGTTGGTGTTATTATTCTGTTGTCTTTTTCATTTGTTGTTTCAAACTTTGTAAGGTGACGTAATTCATTGGCACATTGCTACTTCTGTTCAAGCATAAGAATGATTATTTTTTTAAAGACAAAGCATAAGAATCATTATTTAATCACCCACAATCCTCTTTGAAATTCTTGGCAGGGCTGGTTCTGAACCGTAAAACAGAGTAGAACATAGTACAATAGTTCAGAAGCAGAATAACAGATAAAAGACAGAAAGTAAAATGGCACAGATGATTTGTTAACCCAGTTCGGTGACAACCACACCTACATCTGGAGGCTACCAAGTCAGGAAGGAAATTCACTAAATAGTATCAATTCAAAGACCTAAGACAACAACCCCGGTTTCACAGTCTTCTCACTTAATCACACTCTCCTAAAAACTCAGTACGTCACTTTTGCTTAAAAGCTTCAAGTGATTACAACTCAATAAACACAAACAACCAACTCTAAACAGTTCAAGTGGTGTACAGAAAACAAAGCACTAAGGTTACAGACTCAAAACACTAAGTATGACTCTCTTCTGTTTTGAATTAATTTCTTCAATAGCAGTGTCCTCTATTTATAATCTTCAGCAGCACCATAAATTCGAACCAAATCTTCAAAGATATGTTACCAAAATTCTTTTAGAAGCAAATAGAAGCAATTATATTTCTCAAATATATTTTCCAAAGATTCCTTTGAAAATATATTCATAAATAAAAGAATCCAATCTTCAATAAAGATCTTCACGCAAAATTCTTCTTTCTTCTAGAAACGCAACGTGGATAATTCTTCAATTAAATCTTCACATAAAGATCATGTTCTGAAAATACACAGCTCCAAGGCACACAAAATAGAACGCAGAAAACCAGCTTCTGAAGTTACTTCTGAAGTCTGTGTCTGAAGTTCTGCGTCTGAACATTTCAGCTTCTGAAGGTTGCTTCTGAAGGTCAGCGTCTGAACAGTGCGTCTGAAGGTCAGCTTCTGAAGTACTGTTCAGCTTCTGAAGACCCAGCTTCTGAACCAGCTTTTGAACCAGCTTCTGAAAATGCACACACTGAGTTTTAAGCTTCTGAAGACGTGCTGCTTGTATATTTGATTTTAGCAAAACATGTAGCCAACAACCAAATATCCAACAATCTCCCCCTTTGGCAAATTTTTGGCTAAAATCAATTTCTTCACAAAAAACAAGTTCTTCACTCAACAAAGCACGCAACCATGAAGAACAACACAAATGTAGCAATAACAGAGTCAGCATCGGATGATTCACTACTGTCATACCCCAATTTTTGACCTAAATTTCTTTTTCACTCGTCTTTTGGTTCGAAATTTTTGTTGTCGTTTCAGACGAAATTTCGACAGAGGTATTTTAAAATACCTCATTTTTTGTTCCGAAGGCGGCAGTTTTTTATTTTTATTTTTATTTGTTACTTATTATTCCTTTTATTATTATCTTTATTATTTACCTTTTTTATTTTTACTTTTTTTATTTTCGGATTTTTTTTATTTCATTATTTTATTTTTAAAGGGTTGACTGATTTTGTTTTGATGATTTTTAATAACCATTTTAATGGTTGCTTTTTTTAGTCTTTTGCTGATTAATTGTGTTTATTGTCCATCATTGGCCTTTAAGTCACATTAATTGGCATTGCTTAATAAAAGAGAACACAGAATCAGTAGCAAAGGGAGGAGCCAATTTTACCAACAGAAAAACTCAAACACTACACAAAAATCATCAGCACACAAGCAGCTCCCTCCACCACATAACATCACAACCTACCATCAAAACCACTCAACCAAAACCGTACGGCCACCATCGTCTCACTCATCACCACTCACAAACTCACGCAAACCTCCCTCATCACAACAACCACCCAAACTCACGGTTTCCACCACCATAACCACACTCACCCACTCCCTTACCAACAACCGCCACCAACACAACAACAACACAACACTAACCTAACCAAAACCATTCACGCCCTCTCCCCAAATATCCCAACACCCGGTATCCTCCATCACCCACAAACTAAACAAAACCGCCCCCATTTTGCTTGCTGCACTCCCCTCTTCCCTTTTATTTTTGTTTATTATCATTTCTAGCATTTTATCTTGTTAATTTCTTATTTATTTTCATGCATTTTGTTTCATTGCATTTACCTTATAGGATTTCATGCATTTTTTTCTTATTATTTTCCTTTTACTTTCATGCATTTTTATTTTTATTTTATTTCATGCATTTTAGTTTTATTCTAGCATACTTATTTTCATACCTTTGCAATTTTGTTTTTTTCTTTCCTTGTTTATCATTTTCTCATTTTTATTTTCATTTTATTAGAATGTACTTAGGATCAATGTAACAAAAATAAATGAGAATATGCACTGACACTCACACTTTATTTATTCTGCTTTACGTCTTTTATTTATTTTTATTTATTTCGCTATTCAAAAAAATGCAAAAAATATTAGGTCAGTTTAATTTCAAAAGGGTTTCGTGGTGATCCAACGTCACCACGGAATTTCCTCGCGTATTAGCTTTTAGTTACTTTTAGTCTTAGTCAATTAAAAACAAAAAACATGCAAATAATAATGAAAAAACACAAAAAAATCTTTTCTTAATAAACCTTGATTTTCAATCAAGTGTCCCCTTTTTTTCTTTTATTTTCTTTAAACAACCATTAATCCACTTTAATAATACTTGAATCATTTTCAAAAATTAAAAAACACAAACCAATCTCCTTTTGCCACTTGGCTTTTTATCTTTAAAACCCTTTTTTTTAAAACCAATAAAAAACACAAAACAAATCAACCGTCATTTTTACCCCGAACTACGAGGTTTTGATCCCTCACGGGTACGTAGGCAGAGGACCTTGTCCTTCCAAATCATAAAAAAATACAATAAAAAAAACATTTTTATTTTTTCTCACTACTCTAATTAATTCTTTTCTTTCTTTTAAAAAATAAGCAAGTTATAGCCCAAAATAAATAAATAAAATCAAGAGGTTCTCGTAGAGTACTACGAACGTTTAGGGTGCTAACACCTTCCCTAAACGTAACTAACCCCCGAACCCAAAATCTTTAAAATTGTGGTAATTTAGAACTTTTTTCCACTTTTCTTTTGAAAAATTAAAAGTTCAGTCGTGAAATAAAATTAGTGAGTCAACGCTAATCAATAGCTTGATCTCCGAAAATCACCGCGACAACTACATTTCACACATATACTCCCCCTGAACAGATCAGCTTCTGACAGGAAACACACATACTCCCCCTGAACTACCTCTGAACAGATACTCAGGAACAACTCCCCTTGAACACAGAGACTCCCCATGAACTACTGAACTGCTTCTGAAACAATCAAACTTTTCTCCCCCTTTTTAGCCAAACAATTTTGACAAAACAACCAACAATCACCAGGAGCAGAGAAACACAAGAAACAGCAGATATAGACCAGATGCACTCAAACAGAGGAAAAACAACCACAGATGATATAACTATCCATCACAGACCAGCATACCACAGAACCATCATCAAAATTTTTATCAGGATCAGAATCACACAAACAGTACCCACACACAGTCTCTTAAGAAGATCAAAACAAAACTGCAGAGTACATCACAATTGCAGACCAGAATCACAAAATGCAACCCATAACATAAAGCCAGCATATAGCTTGCAGTCTTCAGACTCATCATCAGACTCTGCATCAGACACAGCAGACTCTGCAAAGTCTTCAAAAAAGACAAAAACCTAGTTGACCCCTCAAATCTTCAAATTTCTTGGCATTTAAGGCTTTTGTAACTATATCAGCACCATCTTCATCACCCTCATCACACTGAACATAGGGCATGATGTTTTGAACATCTTGCTCAACATGATCCTCAGACTTACTAGGATCCACTTCCTTTCTTATTAGTGCCTTCTTCTTTGGGACAGGGATTCACTACCTTGCTCCAGACTTTAGATGGTCCAGCAACAAAACTCTTCTTTGCAACAGGAGTGGACTTGCTGTCAGCAGCAACAACCTTTCCTTTCCTATTCTTCAGCCTCTTGTCAACACTTTCACATTTTGGTCTCCATTCCTTCCTGACATTGACTACAACAGGTTTAGATTTTCTTTTCTGAAGGTACTTGGGGTATCCATGCAGTTTGAAACAGAAAGGCTTTATGTGCCCCTTTTTACCACAGTGATGACATACCCAAGGATGAGATGCCTTTTTGCTCTTAGATCCCTGAGGTTGGTTCTGGTGTTCCAACTTAGGTTTATACATCATATGATCACATGTTTTAACAGCAGCAATGAACCTTTTAGCTGGATTTTGCTGTTTGTTGTTCAAGACCCTATCATTAAACCCAATTCCATTTGGTTTCCCTTGATTCTGACTCTCCAATATCTCTTCTAACACATCAGTACCATAATTCATCATTCTGACTTGCTTCTTCATATGATCAAGTTGAGAGTTCAGCTGGGTTACCTCATCTTTGAGATCAGAGATTTGTGCTAGATGAACACTTCTTTCAGCATGCAACTGACTTATAGTATTCTTCTGATTTTCCAGCTGCTTGCAAACTTCTTCATAAGTGGCCAGTTCTTCACAAGACAGTTCTCCAACACTTGACTCGGTATCAGATGATGTTTCAGAACCTGATGTTGCTTCTGAAACCTTGACTTTATCACTAGACATGCATCTACCAGTTAAAGCAAGATCATGTTTGGCTGATTCGTTCCTCACTTCTCCTTCTGAGTCATCATCTGACCAAGTAGCTGCCAAACTCCTCTTCTGTTTCTTGAGGTATGTTGCACATTCTGTCCTAATGTGACCATATCCTTCACACTCATTACACTGAACACCTTTGGATTGATCAGTTCTTGTCTTCTGCTTCAGAATCTTCTTAAATTGTTTACTCAGCATCACAAGATCCTCTGATAAGCTTTCATCATTTGCTACAAAAGCAACAACTTCCCCTTCTTATCAGTTCTGGCTATTTCAAAGTTCTGAAGAGATCTTATCAATTGCTCAACCTTCATACTGGAGATGTCATGTGCTTCCTCAATGGCAGTCACTTTCATGTCAAACCTCTTAGGTAGGGATCTGAGGATCTTTCTCACAAGTTTTTTATCAGATATTCTTTCTCCAAGAGATTCAAATGAGTTGGCTATGTCCAGAACATTCATGTAAAAATCTTGTATGTTCTCATCCTCCAACATTTTGAGATTTTCAAATTTGGTGGTGAGAAGTTGAAGTCTGGACAGTTTTACCTTGGATGTGCCTTCATGAGTAGTCTTGAGAATCTCCTAGACATCCTTAGCTACAGTGCACTGCTTGATCAGTCTGAGCATATTCTTGTCCACTCCATTGAATATAGCATTCAAGGCTTTGGAGTTTCCAAGAGCTAATTCATCTTCTTCCTTGGACCACACTTCTTCTGGTTTCAGATCAGCAGTCTTATTTCCATCTTTGTCAAGCACAACAGGATGTTCCCAACCCTTCAGAACTGCTTTCCAGGTCTTGCTATCTATAGATTTTAGGAAAGCACTCATACGAGATTTCCAATAATCATAGTTGGAACCATCCAACAGAGGTGGTCTGTTTACAAATCCTCCTTCTTTCCCCATTGTGCAAGAAAATATCTTCCCTGGAGCTCACCCTAAAACAGGCAGGGTGCCTGCTCTGATGCCAATTGAAATTCCTGGCAGGACTGGTTCTGAACCGTAAAACAGAGTAGAACAGAGTACAATAGTTCAGAAGCAGAATAACAGATAAAAGACAGAAAGTAAAATGACACAGATGATTTGTTAACCCAGTTCGGTGACAACCACACCTACATCTGGAAGCTACCAAGCCAGGAAGGAAATCCACTAAATAGTATCAATTCAAAGACCTATGACAACAGCCCCTGTTTCACAGTCTTCTCACTTAATCACTACCCGTATAGATTTCTACCTAGGAACTCCTAGATATAAGATCCCACTTACTTCCTACTCAAGTAATCACTGCCCAGTGATTATCAGACTCTTAAACAATCAAAGATGGAGACACTCTCCTAAAAACTCAGTACGTCACTTTTGCTTAAAAGCTTCAAGTGATTACAACTCAATAAACACAAACAACCAACTCTAAACAGTTTGAGTGGTGTACAGAAAACAAAGCACTAAGCTTACAGACTCAAAACACTAAGTATGACTCTCTCTTCTGTTTTGAATTAATTTCTTCCATAGCAGTGTCCTCTATTTATAATCTTCAGCAGCACCATAAATTCAAACCAAATCTTCAAAGATATGTTACCAGAATTCTTTTAGAAGCAAATATAAGCAATTATATTTCTGAAATATATTTTCCAAAGATTCCTTTGAAAATATATTCATAAATAAAAGAATCCAATCTTCAATAAAGATCTTCACGCAAAATTCTTCTTTCTTCTGGAAACGCAGCTTGGATAATTCTTCAATTAAATCTTCACATAAAGATCATGTTCTGAAAATACACAGCTCCAAAGCACACAAAATAGAACGTAGAAAACCAGCTTCTGAAGTTACTTCTGAAGTCTGCGTCTGAATATTTCAGTTTCTGAAGGTTGCTTCTGAAGGTCAGCGTCTGAACAGTGCGTCTGAAGGTCAACATCTGAACAGTGCGTCTGAAGGTCAGCGTCTGAACAGTGCGTCTGAAGGTCAGCTTCTGAAGTACTGTTCAGCTTCTGAAGGTCCAGCTTCTGAAGTACTGTTCAGCTTCTGAAGACCTAGCTTCTGAACCAGCTTTTGAACCAGCTTCTGAAAATGCACACACTGAGTTTTCAGCTTCTGAAGACGTGCTCTTGTATATTTGATTTTAGCAAAACATGTAGCCAACAACCAAATATCCAACACTCTTGCATTGTAATTAGGGGTAATAATCCACAATGTAAAACTTGTGAATTGACGTATACTATCTACACAGTTTCCCTGCGACAATTTTTGGGTCTAAACTCAAAAGCCGGGGTTCACCAATAACTTGTGGGTTGTTGAGGGTAATAGAACTAATTTTACGTAACGTTTTTCACAAGTGAACTAGCTTAGCAACCAAACCATCTACTTCAATTCAACAAACTGTGATGACCACAATTTTCATCAAACATCTACACGGTAAACATGTCAACATGATGTCAATAGGAGCTTGTTTATGGGAGTCCAATTAAAGTGAGTGTGTAAAGGCAAATATTTGGACTTGGATCCTCTCCTAAAAAACACCCACCATTACATGTTGTATTCGATCTGTCACCAATTTGAGATATGTCGGTCCACATTAAATTTTAACTAAATTATTAATAATAAATCTCCAATATTGGTTCAAAATCGGGCAATTGATAACTAAAATTGATGATTCATATATGCCAACAACTGATGATTCATAACAAAAACAGCAAAAAAACATGACAAATATTCTAGTGGCACATGGAAGGGGCCAAGTGAACAAAGGATTCTTAAAGTTGACAGCAAGTCGGAGAAGCAACTTGCTTACCAACCAAATCATTGAAGGCTAAAAGATTCAAATTTCTAAGAGAGAGTATTTTGGAGATAAATCCTTCAGGTGTTTAAATTAAGGGGGCGTTGAAAGTGTGATTCAAATAGGAATGATGTACTTGGAGAGTCTTAACCAACAATTTCATGAAAGTGTATCATTCACTACAATTTCTCTATTTTTTCATATTGGAGTTTGTTTGAAGGTAGAAAATTATATTCTTGAAATGATATTTCTCATAATAAAGTTTTTTGAAAGAATTTCTCATAATAAAGTTATTAGGAACATTATTTTCAGATATAATTCATTGAGTATATTTTTTTTTTTCTAATATCATTGAGTATTTGGTAAGCATTTAGCACTTTTAAGAATATTACATTTCCAAAAATTGAGAGTACTCGCAGTCCGTATATAGCATCCTCCTCTGGAGCTTGCCAAGCACTACAATCAGTTAACACTTTTGAATTAAATACGTTCGAGCAATGGTGTTGATAACTACGCAGCCATACACTTTGCAAGTAATCTAGTGATGCATGGAACTAAGGAGTAAAAATTTGACCCCTCGGATTAGTCGACTGATACCGAGTTTTAAAAAAATAAGTAAAAAATTTGAGACAATGTTTTATTTCTTAAAAGGGTTGAACAAAGGCTTCTTAAAGTAGAAAGTAAGTCAGAGAAGCAACTTGTTTACCAACCAAATCATAGAAGGCTAGAAGATTTAATATTCTAAGAGAGAACTTTGGAGTTAAAAAATCCTTCAGGTGACTAAATTAAGGAGAGCGTTGAAAGTGTGATTCAAATAGGAGTGTTGTACATGGAATCCTACCCAACAACTCCTCATACAAGTTGTTCATTAAAGTGTATTATTCCCTCCAATTTCTCTATTTTTTTTTTTTATTTCTTTCTTCCCCTCCTCTGTTGTTTGAGTTATAATGCCATTAAACATATGATACAATTTTTTTTGCGAACCGGATATCCCTGCGCGTAACTGCACACTAATGTCTAATCCATCAAAATAAAAACTGAAATGAGTGACATAACTTTTATTCAATAGATTTAACATTGCAATTACATGGTTAGATTCGAAACCATGATTTCAAGTAAGCCGGAAGACTTCTTCAAAAAAAAAACAAGTTAAGTCGAAAGAGATTTATTTCCATCTTATCCAATCGATTGTGAATGAGTGTTTGCTCCAACATAAAAATATTATCAATTATTTATTTTAGTTTTATGATACAATCTTTTAACAACAAAGCTCACGACCAAACTTCAGATTACCAAGACCCATTCCACTATGAATAGGAGGGCTAACAATGAAAAAAACACTTTAATGAGATGATAATAAATATATTCCAATTTAACTTGAGGTTTTGAATTCGAATTCAACTATGAGAAATCAACTCTTACACTCTATTTGGTAGGGTAGAAATAGGGAAGAGAGAGTGAAGGAAGAGAGAAGTTGAACTTCTCCGGTTTGGTAGTGAAGAGAAATAGAGGGAAAGACAAAGAAGTTGTGGGTCCCACACAAAATTCTTTCTCCTCATAGCTGAGAAGAAATAGAAAGAGAGAAGGGATGTTTTTTGTATTCCTATTATACCCCTCATTTCTCTTTTCATTCAATTAATTTTGTATGCTTTATTATACTTTAGTTTTTAGCAAAAGTAGAGTATGTCGCTATTTCGCAAGTGTACGTGGTACGCTGTTGTTTAAAGTTTTCATAAAACATTTACGAAATATTACACTTTTATTTTTGGGGAAATACTACACTTTCTATTGATAAAAAAAATTCTAAAATTTATATAAAAAAGATATACATTCCATTTAAAATAAGTAGTTAAATTAATTAACTGAATTTAAACAAAAGAATTAAATTAGATTGAATGAAAATGTTATTTTAATAGGGGCATTATAGTACTTTTAAATATAAACAAAACTTCTCTTTCTCTATTTCTCTCTGGTAGCAAACAATCCATCAAATTTACTCTATTTCTCGCCTTTTTCTCTCTTCTCACACTCTCTCTTCACAACTTCTCTTTTAAACCAAACACACCCTTAAGAAAGAGTTTTGTCATTAACTACGACATGAATTGAAAGAAGAGTCTACCCGGTTATACAAAAACAACACAATGACACATTTATAAGAAACTAGATCTTTTGCCCGTGCGATGCACGTGCTTATTATATTTTTGGATTACAACCTCGAAATAGCTTATGATAATCAGAAATATTAGAAACGGGTTGAGATAAAATGTTGCTACCATTCTTCAAAAATAAAATAAAATGTTGCTACCAAGAAAATATTATTGTAGTAAAGAAAACAGGTTATGATATGTCTTCACACCCTTGAATTTATCTTTAAAACGTGGTTGCTTTGTTTTTTTTTTCTTCCAATTCTTATGTAAAAGAATTTCAAGGGACACTTAAATATAAGCATATAGTATAATTAGGATTAACTCCTACGTCTTCTCTTCATATGTTCATCAGAAGTCTAGTTAAGCTCCTACTCAATTAGAAGTGTTATCTTGTACATCAAGTGTATTTCATCACATTTAAAAAACACCCTCAATTGGAGATGTGTAGAAATGAGAAAATCTTAGATGAAGAGTGAGAGAAGAAAAACAATTTATTATGAAGGAAATGGAGAAAGAAAGATGATAAACATGAGAAAGAATTGAAAAAAAAGGGAGGAAAATTAAAAATAAAATAAAATATCAGAGAGATGATTAGAGAGAGAGAGAGAGAGAGAGAGAGAGAGAATTATATGCAAGATAACGTGAGCGATGGAAGAGAGAGATATCAGATTGAGATGTTTAGAAATGATTGACACACCAAAGAAAAAAATAGCTTTCGTTGGAAATCATTGTATATTTATTGTCGTGCTTACACGCATGTTTATTGTTGAGTTAAGTGCATCAAAATAGTTGAAACATTTTGGAATTAGAATTGCAATAATATTAATATTAACAATTCTCATAAAAAAGAGAATATCAATCATAATTAGTAGGATTCAATGAGAATTTGAATGGTTGAGATTTGTAATTAATGTGGGTGATTTAGGAGGGAAAACATCGATTAAGGGGATTAGGGTTAGGTTAAGTTGTTGCAAAACTTGATAGGCTTTATATTATACCAAAATATATCATATTCAATATAAAAATAGTATATTAGATTTAATTCAAAAATATCTCAAATTGAGTACCAAAATATATCATATTCAGTATAAAAATATATTATTGAGTATTAAAATATATTTCATATCACAAACCTATAACCTTTTAACTGAGCTAGGTTTCTCTCATAACTATTTAACGGGTTTACTCTTCAATTTTAAAATATATTATTAAGTACAAAAATATATTAGATTTAGTACAAAAATATCTCAAATTGAGTACCAAAATATATCATATTCAATATAAAAATAGTATATTAGATTTAATTCAAAAATATCTCAAATTGAGTACCAAAATATATCATATTCAGTATAAAAATATATTATTGAGTATTAAAATATATTTCATATCACAAACCAAAATATATTAAATTGTGCATAAAAATATTTTAGCAAAACTTGGGGTTAGTCATTAGGGTTGTCAAGACTACCTAACATTTATATATATAAAGATAAAGATTATTTATATCTTTGAAAGAAAAAAAAAAAACCATTGTAAACACATAGTTTTGGGTACAGAATGGGTTTTTGGGCCTTAGGCCCAATAAAGTGAAAATGAAGCCTGGGCTGAAAATAGACACATACCAATGATACCATTTTGTCCAGTGAAAACATTCACCTTCACATTCACACTGCAAAAAAGAAGGAGCCAGAAACTGCTACTCGAAAAAACTTCAAATCTTAAACCCTAATAACTCTCTCTCTTCCTCCTCCATCATCATCTTCAACCATGTCTTCCATGCTGGTAAGCCCTCTCTCTCTCTCTCCAACTCTTATTCGTTACGCGTTTCTCTAACTTTACTTAACCTAACTCATTTCTGAAAATGCGGTTATGGAAAACAGCAACCACAGATCATACTACTGAAAGAAGGTACAGACACATCGCAAGGGAAGCCACAACTCGTAAGCAACATCAATGCTTGCACCGCCGTCGCCGATGTCGTTCGGACCACCCTAGGTCCTCGCGGTATGGACAAACTCATCCACGATGATAAAGGTTCTGTCACCATTTCTAACGACGGCGCTACTATCATGAAGCTTCTTGATATCGTTCATCCCGCTGCCAAGATCTTAGTTGATATTGCCAAGTCTCAGGACTCTGAGGTAAACTCAGTAACTAATTCACTAACTAACTCCGATCTCATCTCATCATTTTGCAGAAAATGCATTTATACTGAAATTGTTTTTGATTTATCTGTTTTACTCTGTGCTTAGATCGGTTTTCTTAAAGGTGATTTGTTATATTTAGTAATTGTATTTGTTTTGTTCATATGGTTAAATTTTTTGGAATTAAAGACGTGTTTTTGGATAAACAACTTAAATAAGCACTTATAGGATAAGTGCGTGTCATATTAATGTTTATGTACAAGTTATTACTATAACAAAAAATTAAGTAAACACAAACTTTTTTGTTTAAGGTGTAAGTTGTTATGATAAGCTACCCTAGAGAACTTATGGAAATAAGTTGGGAACTACTTATCAACATTTAATAAACTGTTTCCGGTAGCTCTCTCAAACAGTCAGACAAGTGCTAGTATTTATGTACAATACATTCTATAGTAAAAGAGTAAGGCCTGTTTGGATAGACAGCTTATTTGTAGCTTATAGCACAAGCACTTATCATGATAAGTGCTTATGTATAAGCTTGCATAAGCTAGTTTTATAGCAAAAGATAAAATAACTTTAAATTGTTTTTGTGTATTCTACAAGTTGTTTTTATAAGCTATATTGAAGAACTTATGAAAATAAGTTGAAAAAAGCTAATGAAAATTGTCATAAGCTGTTTTCGTAAATTCTCCCAAACAATCTCACAAAATGTATGCCAGTAGATAAGCTCAAATAAGCCAATCCAAACAGGTCCAAGTAAACTTGAACTTTTTCTAATAAGCTATAAGCTGTTATAAGATACCCTAGAGAACTTATGCAAATAAGTTGAAAACTACTCAAACAATTCATAACCTGTTTCCGTAAGCTCTCTCAGACAGTCTGTCAAGGGCTTATTCCAATAGATAAGCTCATTTTAGCCAATTCAATTAAGCTCTAAGTGTATGTTTGTTTGAATATGAATAAAGTATTGTTGTGAATGTGAAGGTTGGCGATGGAACCACCACTGTGGTATTGCTTGCAGCTGAGTTTTTAAGAGAAGCAAAGCCTTTCATTGAAGATGGTGTTCACTCTCAAAATTTAATACGAAGTTATAGGACTGCATGCTCCTTGGTACGTACTTATATCTCAAGTTCTTAATTGTTTTTATCATTATTAAGTTCCATGAGTTATGTTTCTGACTTGTTTTTCCGTGTATATTAATTTATGTAGGCGATTGAGAAGGTTAAAGAGCTAGCTGTTAGCATTGAAGGAAAAAGTTTGGAAGAGAAGAAAAGTTTGCTCGGAAAGTGTGCTGCTACAACACTTTCTTCAAAGCTTATAGGTGGAGAAAAGGAGTTCTTTGCATCTATGGTTGTTGACGCTGTAATTGCCATTGGGACTGATGATAGGTTAAACATGATTGGAATAAAGAAGGTAAACTCTATTGCTTATTTTACAATGTTGTCTCCATTTGCTACATTATCTCTTTTATATTGGTAATGCATAATTCTTTTTCAATAGAAAAGAATTATTTAGGAAAATGATTGCAAACGAGGAGGAAGGATCAATGTGCTCTGAAATAGTAAAACATACCAAAATGAGTGCAAACGAGGAGGAAGGATCAATGCATAAATGTGTACGCGCACTTCAGTAAATGAAGTTAGAGTTAGAAATTGCAGTGTGTTTGAGTGTACTTCTGCAGGGTCAAATTAGAGGATTACTAGAATAGTTGAACTAGTATGTTTTATGATTGGTTGTACATAGAATTTTGAGTGTACTTTGGAATGAAATATGCTCGAGTGTGCTTTGGAATGAAGTATTAATTACATAGAATTTTATATCTGGTTGTTAACAACTTCATTAGTCAGTGTTGTGTTCATAGTAGTCAATAGCGGATAGCGGCGCGTAGCGGCCGACCCCAAAAGTGCTATAGCGGGATAGCGCATAGCGCTATGACCGCTATTTGATAACAGAACAGAGCTTTTACGGAACAGGAACAGAACAGGACATAAGAAGTAACAGAACAGAGCTTTTGCGGAACAGGAACAGGACAGGACAGGAACATAACAAAAGAAGTAACAGAACAAAAGCTATGGAAAAGAAGAAGTTACCACTGTTTTAGGGTGAGAACAGCGAACGACGGCGAACAAACTACGAAGAACGGTGAACGACGGCGAGAACGCGAACGTGAACGGCAAACTGCACGAACGGTCAACGAAAAACGGCGAACGATGTAGAGGAAGAGAGAAGTTGGATGCTGTTGTGTTTTGGAAAATTGGAACGGCGCAGAAGAAGAATGAAAGAAGAAGAGAAGAATAGAAGTTAGGGTTGAAGAAAAGTCAAAAATGCCCTCGTTTTTTTTTTTAAAACCAAGGACAATTTCGGATTTTCTCTTAATTTTTTTGCGGTTTTGCACCGCTACGCCGCGCTAGCGCCGCTACTGGCCGCTATTCCAAACCGCTACGCTACGCGCGGCCGCTATAGCGCCGCTATTGGCCGCTATTGACTACTATGGTTGTGTTATCTAGACACTTTGTGAAAAAAACGTTTGATGGCATGATTGAGACCTGGATTTTTATGTCTTCTCTTTTTGATTTCTTTTCCTGCGGTTTATTCCAGTGGATATCATTTTAACGAATGCAAGTTGCATTTGAAGATTTGTAAAGCTGCAACTTCATTAGTGTCAAGCCATATAATCGCCATTCTAATAAATTGCCACTCGCTGTGCCTGTGCTATACATTTCATTCCCATTTCCCGATGTTGACAACATCATGCAGAGAACTATGAAACACCTTCTCAATTAATTTCCCGAACAGTTACTATTTTTGCAGTTCTCCAAATATGTGGTTGCTTTTACTAAGTTCTCCCATTTCCTAACATTGTAATTAAGTTTCAGTGAATTTTCTTCTCATTTAGAAATATTTTTTATTTGCTGTAAGAGTGAAACAACATTGCCAGTCCTTGATGTTGTTCCCCCCTCAATAAAGGTTACCTAGTTTTCATGTTGTATTGCAATTAGATATTTCAGGCATCAATATTTACCCACAGATTTGTAAGTAGATACATTTCAATTGATAGTAGGCACATTTCAATTGATTTGCATAATACTGTTCCTGCAAATATGTAAAAAATATTGGATTGTTCATAAAATGTGATAGGAAGTTGGATAAAAAATAGTTGACTAACTGATGCACAAGATATTGTACAGGGAGTGAATTAAGAATTTTGCGAAGATGAATGGCCACTTTTGAGCAGTGGTTGCTCCTAAGAATAAAGAGAAGTTTTTTTTTTTTTATCTGAATTCATATATCCATTTCACTCACTACCCATGAATAAGTAGGGGTTGGATTTTACACACGCATATTTATCTAAGTTGATAACTGTAAGCTACGGTTACAACTTACAAAAAGTAATTTGAAAAAGAATAACTGCTACTAAATATTATTTACTTATTCCTTAAAAGTAATAATAATTAACTACTTAGACTATAGCACAGTCACAAGTATGTGCCTTGCCATTTTACTTGTTAATTCCACGGACTTTTTTTAACCCAATTGACCCACCATTTGTTTGAACCGTATCATATATGTTTTTGTTTTATGGTTAGTGTTAAATGTCCTAAGCAATTTAGTTTTCTCTAGGTACTTTTTTTTTTGTGTGGTAGTGCTGTTATAAAGATTCAGGTTTTCTTCTACAGGTTCCTGGTGGTAACATGCGCGACTCATTTCTTGTCAATGGTGTTGCCTTCAAGAAGACATTTTCATATGCTGGATTTGAGCAGCAGCCCAAGAAGTTTCTCGATCCAAAAATACTATTACTTAATGTTGAGTTGGAGCTAAAATCTGAGAAAGAAAATGCCGAAATAAGGTGCCAATATTTCAAATTTGTTTGTTTTGTGTTCGTTGATTTTGAGGTTCTATTGAAGAGTTGCTTAGTTATGTGACTTCCTTCTCTTATTTCTTGTGTTCTCTACAGATTATCAGATCCATCGCAGTATCAATCAATTGTTGATGCAGAATGGAATATTATTTATGACAAATTGGATAAATGTGTCCAAAGTGGTGCCAAAGTTGTTCTCTCACGCCTGGCTATTGGTGATCTGGCTACACAGGCATTAATTATTTTTTCATTTATTTTTCCTCATTAGATCAAGTTTTAGTTATAATGTTAGAAAGTCAATATTTTGTTTGACTTATAAACTTCCACGTATATTAATAAGTAGTTTAATTTGAAACTTGCCTTTGAAACAGTATTTTGCCGATAGAGACATTTTCTGTGCTGGCCGTGTAGCAGAAGAAGATCTTAAAAGAGTTGCTGCTGCAACTGGAGGAACTGTGCAAACATCTGTCAATAACATTATTGATGAGGTTGTGTATTATTAGTGGGATTCTGCATTGTTTGCACTCTTTGTGATTTTATGTGTTGCAGCTGATTTTTTTTACTTATTTGCTTGAAGGTTCTTGGAACTTGTGAGATTTTTGAGGAAAAACAAGTAGGAAATGAGAGATTCAACATCTTCAATGGATGTCCATCTGGCCAAACAGCCACCATAGTTCTCCGTGGTGGAGCCGACCAGGTCTGTTACATGTGGTGCAATAAGTGGTCATGAAGCTTGTAATTAAACATATTTAATAGGATCTGCCATTATGAGCACATATTAAAGTTTTGCTATTTTTTCACAGTTCATAGAGGAAGCAGAGCGAAGTTTGCATGATGCAATCATGATTGTTAGAAGGGCTATGAAGAATTCAACTGTAGTTGCTGGTGGAGGTGCTATAGATGTATGTCTCCACTCAGAATTTTGCTGTGCATTTCATTGGATTATGATAGGGACTGTTAAATATTAAAACGTGGTTATTGTTGACAGATGGAAATAAGCCGGTACCTAAGGCAGCATGCACGCGCAATAGCTGGAAAGTCTCAACTTTTCATCAACGCCTATGCAAAAGCTCTTGAGGTAAGTTTTTGTAAACTAGATATGGTCTATAGTGGTATACATGTCCTAATATTCTATTATTTTAGTCATATAGCTTTAAATTAAGGGGCTGCAGCGGCTGTTTGACAAAAGTGGTCTAAAGTTCAAACTAACAGGATACTAACAATCATCATTGTCTTTTTTTGCAAAATTTCTAATCAAATTTTCAACCATTGTAGAAAATTTTCAGGTTTCCAATAGGTTTTTTAATTTTGGTCAGAAACTGTTGATCATATGCTTTCAGTGTTGTCAAGAGCATAATTTGAACAAAACGCCATTGTCTGCTATCCAAAATATGCCTATCAATCTTGTCAAATACCGACTATAGGGTTACAACAAAACAAAACGTAATTTGACAAAACCAATATTTTCCCAGATCTGCAATTGAAAACACTATGCTTTATTATTGCATTATCGTGTAGGAAGGGCGTGGCATGAGAGAAAAGCTGCCCCTTTTGTGTATGAAATTTTCTTGTTGCTATTCAACCCAAAGTTTATTGCATATAATGCCTTGTGATTTTGAACATTCTCTCCACTTATTGGGTTGGAGGCTTTAATTTTTGTACCTTCTATCAGAGGCCGGTGAGCATAGGAATATCGAATACAATAGTTTTCCAAGATATACTTTTTTTCACTTTTGAAATCACTATTTCAGGCATCTGGTTTCAGATGCATAGTTTACTTGATTGTATTTTGATGCAAACAAATTTAATGTGTTATTGCAGGTTATTCCCCGGCAATTATGTGACAATGCTGGATTTGATGCAACTGATGTGCTGAACAAACTAAGACAGAAACATGCGCTTCCTTCTGGTTGGTTGACCTTCGTTTTATGTACAAGATTGCTTACCTACTACATATACCTTCATTCGGAGACGCTTAGAAGTAGGGCTGCAATCGAGCCAAGCCTAGTTGAATATAAGATAATTGGTGCTGTTCAATTGAATACAAGTTCAAGCTGGGGGTTATAATATGTTGAAGGCCTGGCCTCTCAAGCTCTCGTGAATAATAAAAAATAATTTACATATTTACAGACACACATACATACTAACAACAATAATTAATTACCTATGTCCACATAATTTTTTTTTAATAAAGTATTCATTTAAATGAAATAACTCACGAATAGGTGAGTTTATCAGTCGTAGTAAATTTAATTTAAAAACACCATTTTTCTTAAGTTAAGCTGCTTGTGAGCTGAACATGCTTAGAAATTAGATTCGTGGATTCAGTTCAGTTAATAACATATGTTCAATGTTTTAGAGTGTTTGTTTAAAACAATTTGCATGAACAGGAATAGCTGGACCCACTTTCAGAATGTATAAACTACATTGAAACATGCCATCCAGTATATGTTGATTGGATAGACCACTTTATTTATTTACTCTTAACCATTGTTTCACTCCATCATCATAGAGAAATTTATTCAAGGGCTTACTTTTAATTACAATAACCAAACCATGTTGTTACATAATTACAAGCCATTTAGTTCATTCAAACCCTTACTCAGAAGCAAACCATATTGTTGTTATACAATAATGTAATCAGGCTTTAGTTTGTTCTGTCATACTTGGTATTTATCTTTGCTAATGTCCTATGCACTTTGGTGGCTTCAAGTATGTAGATGAGAAATTTGTATAATTTGTAGATTCTCTGACCTTGAATTCATGTGTGCCTGTGTTTGGGTGTACCTGACGTATCTGTAAAGGCATTTACTATATAATTTAATAAACTTCTGAGTTCTTCTGATGGGTCAGAAGTTAAAAACTTGCTTTTACATGCCTGTTGAAGGTGAGGGTGCTCCATTTGGGGTCGACATAGCCACTGGTGGAATTGCTGATTCATTTGCCAACTTTGTCTGGGAGCCTGCAGTTGTAAAGGTAACACACATTTATTTGCATGGTTTGCATTCCAATTCTAACGTTCTATGTGGATGGTGTCTAAGTAAGTTAATAAATTTGCAGATCAATGCTATAAATGCTGCTACGGAGGCAGCTTGCCTGGTCTTAAGTGTGGATGAAACAGTTAAAAATCCGAAGGTAAATATGTGACCATCTCTATCATTTTATATTTACCGATGATTGCGCTTTTGTTTTGGTTAATATTTCCTAGGGTATCTTGAAATTTCATTTTAATTTCACTTCCTGTTTGACACATTTCTTTTTGTAAAGGATTTTCTACTTTAAGGGGGTAATTGTATATAAGTTTTACCTTTGGATATGTGCCATGCTATATTGACTCTTTCCTGCATGCAGTCCAATTGTTCTCAACTTTCCTTGTTGTCTTTTAAGCATTGTTTACATATCACCTGGTTAGAGTATAGAGTCTAGTTGTCTTGGTACTTTTTCCATGCAAATTTCTTTTACTCAGTCTTGAAAACTGTCTCCTGCTCACCATCAAATAGCTTATTTGTTGTGGGGTAATTGTGATTAGTTCCTTAATTCACGCGGATTGGGATTCCTTAGTTAAGAGAAAAGACAGAATGGTGTTTCCATCCTCAGCAGGATTCCATTTCCAGAATGATATTTTTCATCGTCCCAATTTGACCTTATTCCTTCTATAAAAAAAAAAGTTCTCTTACTCAAGATAGTTGAATTATTTGTGTTTCGAAGTTATTGCACCCTTCCCCGTTTCCTCGCTTAATCATTGAAGCATGCTATTTTCTTACTACATCCATGTAGTAGCTGTACCAAGAATTGTGTATCTGATACTTTCCAGTTTGCTTTGATATTAGCACCATGCAATTTATATTGATAGCTCCGATGTTTCTCACTCATATTATGTATTCAAATGCTCCTTCATTGATTTAATGAGAAATACTGTAGATTCCATTAAATTTTTATTTGATTATATGCCATGTACATTGTACAAAGGATGCAATATTTATGTTTACCTGATTAATTGTTGCATAATTAATGGGATATATAAACTGCCTGTAGTCATTTTTGGTTGGTATTCTTGCGATGATTTTAGTTAGGTCCCTCATTGTGACTTTTGAACTTTACATTGATTTACAGAATTGTGGTCATGAATGTCTTGTATATATGACCATTTTTTATGTACATTAAATAATTTGTTTTCATATTATTCTCTAAGCTTGTTAGTTATGGATTATTTTTTCTCATTGTACCCATGTGTCCCACAAAAATGTAACTAGTTTTGAATCACATGTGCGTCTACTTCTACGATTATGTCATTTTCACTAATACGAACAAGTGGGAAACACCATTTATGGAACTGATTTTGAATTGTTTATTTATTAAATCTATGTAGTCCGAGAGTGCACAAGGAGAGGCTGCTGCAAGTGCCATGGGAGGCAGAGGTCGCGGAGGTGGTTTCCGTGGCCGTGGACGAGGAATGCGTAGATGATTAGAAATGTGTTCTAATGGGTTAGTATTTGTCTCATGTGTTGAATGTCTGTAATATGTGCAATGCCACTGGATGTATGTTTCTGGTATTGTTGTTGCTAGAAGCATACCATATTTATCTACAAATGATGATATGTTATGAAATGGTAATATTGGGGATTCTAGGAGCATCATCTGATCAAACTAGGATTTGATGGTAGTGATTTTGAGGCATGGTCTTTTTTGTATTTGTTAATTTTATACGTTGGAGAATGGAGGGGTTGAATTTATTAGATGGCTGTTGGGGATTTCTATTTTGTGTGAAATTTTGCTTCACCTTAACCAAGTATTTAGATATGCATGTGATTTTATCTATAGCCTTATGTAGTAATCTATGGGAAGGTCTTAAGAACATTGCATACAATTGTTGAAAGTGATAGCCATATCAAAATTTCCAGTCTTAATGACAAATTAAACCACTATTATTGGGAACATCGATCTATAAATGGTTCATGATGATAGTGACAGACAGGATGGTGTTTTCGTGCCTCAAGGTGTGTGACAGATTCTTGTAGTTACTCCCTCCTATTCCTTTTTTAAGTGTTTTTTTTGAAGAAAATTTTTGTTTCTAATTAACTTGTCACTTTCAAAGTTCAATGTAAAATTAAATGTTGTTTTACCAATATTACCCTTAGTTATTTATTGCGGAGAGAGAAATATATGAAATGAGATATTAAATGAATAAGGTCATTATAGTAAAGTATAACTTATTGCATTAAAAGTAGTAACATTTATTGATTGTCTTGGTTTGTGTAAAATGTCAAAAAGTGACAATTAAAAAGAAACGGAGGTAATATTGTTCAGCTTAGTTTCATTGATGTGTTAGTATCAAATAGGCGCTGTTCTTGCAAAGCTTTTATAGTTGGTTTTCCAAAAGAGAAATGATATTTGAAATAGCCATTTTTAAACAATTTTTGTGACAACCCTCTCTCTCTCCTTCTCTCTCTGTACTTTTATTATCTCTCCCACTTTTTCTATTTTGGTCTAATAAGAAGAGAGGAAAAAATGTTGTCACGAATATTGTTTAAAATTGGGTGTACAAATTTCACTCTTCAAAATTCTAAAATATGCCTTGTAATGAAATTTCTCTTGTGAATTAAAGTTATGGAAATATATTGTGGATATTAATTATGATTGAATGGTGTATATCTGTAGTTGATATTATGTTAGTGCAGTAAGTTTTTTTTTTTTAAAATAAATAAATAAAGTGTAGTTAAACTTTGAACTTTGTCTCTCGATACTCAACTTAATACATAAATCTTTGTCATCGAGTTAACACTTGATGAACAAGTGATATTTAAATGTAGCACCTTAAATGCACCATCTAATGTCACAATCAATTAGATAGAATAGGTATTTAAAATGTTACACCTTTCCATTGTGAATCTGAACCATTCCGATCTCCTTTTGACTTTGACTGCATGTGGTAAACACAATGAATAATCGAGATCTTACCGTAGAAAAATGTCACTAGAGGGTTAGGTCCTTTAAATATGACACTTGATATGACACCAATGAGTGAGGATAAACAAATTTTGCTCTAAAAATCCGAAGTTTTGAATGTAATGGTGTCGGAGGATTGTTTGGTGTTCACTAGTGTGAATTGCCAAGTTGAGGGGTTTTGTCTTTGTATTTTTAAGGCTAATAAGTTTGTATAAATGAATGTGTTCCGCGTTTAAACTTATAACTTATGGTTTTTTTTACATTATCTTCCATGTTTGATCTAATTATTTTAATTTATTATTTCTTTATCATTTTAGAAAATAAAGTAACTCCATTCACTAAAACTGTAGCCACGTTCTTGTTGAATACCAATGTTTTTGCAGAAATAGGATAATATATAACAAGGAAAGAAAACATGGATGTTCATTACTCTAACATCTTTCGTGTAGATCAAAATGCCAAAAATGATTATTTCAGCAAAGCTTACTGCAAACTTGCTAAAAAGAGGCACCCATGATAATTAAGACGATGCCTAAAAAATTATAACAAGAAAAAGAAAAAGTGAACAACTGAACATCATACATGAGATTCCTTAAGTCCATAAATATTAAAATTGAACCTTGATAACACATGAGATTCCTTATGCCATAATGAGAAGCATATATATTCAGGTGGAAAATATGCCAAGCAACAAATGAACCAAATTTTCTTTCAAAAAAAAAAAAAAAATGAACCAAATTTAGTTAACCTAGCATAGCCAAGCAATAAACATCACACACTTACATGGAGCAATATTCAATTCACACGTTCAATGTTGCAGCAGGAAAGAAAGTAGTAGTATCATGAGAGTCGAACAATTAATTAAGTTTCCAACAATTTTCAAAATTCTCAAAATTTAAAATCCAACACTTTCGCCATATCATATGTACACTTAGGCCGTATGTGGACAAACAACTTATTAAGCAGTTATAACATATAACGCTTACCATATAAGTGCTTAGATATAAGCCATTGGCATAACAAAGGATAAAATGAAGTCAAAGTGTTTTGATATAAGTTATCAGCTAAATAAATTAAAAACAAGTGAAGGACATGTCACACTCTTCTCTTCTTCTAAACTATAAAACAAACCTTAGAACACCCGCGGTAGAACATACATTTAAGGTTGCTTAAGCGGACCCATTATGTAAACATCACTTATTTCATAATTTTTTAATGTTAATACATAAACACATAATTTCTACAACCCAACATCTGTTTTTTTTTGGCTAAATGAGCATCATCAATAACTCTAAATTATTACATTTAAGCAAAAATAACTTATTTTAATACAATTTATTTTGCAGTACCTACAAAAAAGTGAAAAAAGATGGTGTTTTTATAGCCATTATTCTCTATAAACACTCATTTTGTTCACTGCACAATAATAGGAGTGTCTATTAGTTTGATACTAAATAGGTGGAACAATAATCCATTGGATTTTTTTGATTTTGGTCAAGTAGTCTGTTGCTTAGAAATTCACCCTTATGGTGAATAAATGGGGTGTTCGGAGTTTGAACCCCGACCCCATATTATTAGAGCTATCAAAATGGGTTAGAGCCATCGGCCCTTTATTTTTGTGTGGGCTGTTAAAAGACACGAAAAAACGACCCTATCTTTTTGGACCAGTCCACCGGGCCTGTAATTTAGATGGGCCGGCCTGGGCTGGGTCACTAGGCTTGCGGGCCGGCACTTTAAGAATGCTAAAAAAAATATAGTTTATAAAAATAGTTTTATTATATAAGATTGAATTATTTTATTATGTAAGACTGTATTTTATTGTCTTAAAGGTTGCACTTTGTGAGTTGTGATAAATACTCTCTACATTTGTATTGGTGTTTTTGTGCTATTTATCCCTTATGGGTGTTGATTTAATAGATGTTTTATATATCATTTAACTAAGTTTACGAATACATTAATTTATTTGATGGATAATAATTTATATGATACATTTCTATTAAAAAAATGTAATATGTAGTTGTATTGTTCATTTCATATTTTATTTATATATAAAAAATAAAATAATACATTTAGAAATATGGGCCGGGCTGGCTCATCGGGCCATGTAGCCCACTACTAATTGGGCTGGGCTCAATTTTAGTAACCCATGAATCAAGTGGGCCGACCCTCTATGGACCCATTTATATGAGCTGGTCCACCGGACCGAGGCGGTCCCGGCCCAAACCAATTGATAGCTCTATATATTATACAATGTCCCTACCAACTTAAATAAGCTCACGGGACAACAATAATCCAAAAAGATAAAGATGTTCCCTTGCTTTTCAGATTTTAATTTAAAATCACCTTAGCGTTTTATGCTTCACACTAATCACATTGGTTTAGACTTGCAATCAATCAATAATTAATGTGTATACATCTTCAATCCGTTATATATATATGATTAATTAAATGGCTAGTGACAAGCCTAATCGGATATTCTTTTCTTCATACAGATAATAAGGTACTGTATAGAAGTATGGAAGGAATAGAAGGATATATAAAAAGCTAGATATATTTCTTTGCATTAAGTTTTTCTTTTTAAAGTGGTTATTTAATTTTCTGTAAAAAGAAGATTATTCCAATTTTATTTTTTTGGGTAAATATAATATAAAAAGAAGATTATACAATGTTCCAATTTTAGAGTGGGCTATTTTAATTGTTTTCAATGTACATAGGATAAGATTCTGAATATTATATGTTAGCAACTTAGCATAACTAGCTAGTATATATGTTAAGCATGGACAGGGACCCAACATATTAGACATATTCATGGAATTAGAAATGAATTGGATGGATCAAATCAATGAGATCAAGAACAATGGCCCTTCAATAGCTGATGAGAAGGAGCAATGGAAGAAACATTCAATGTACAAAGTACCCTCACAAGTCACGGATCTGAACAAAAACGCCTACAAACCACAAGCAATTTCCTTTGGTCCTTACCATTACGGGGAGAAGAATTTAGAAAATTGTTGTATACACTTAAGAAAAAGCTAAAACACATCAGTAAATTACTCAAATGCCTCCATCGGCAGTTAACTGCCGTTCCAAAAAAACAATTCATCGGCACTTAACTGCCGTGGAGCATGAAACTTGGCTGAAGAAAACAAAACATAAAAAACCAATCACCTTGAAATTTTGTTTTTCCTCACACGAAGCAACCATTGATAACTATCAATCCATAACTAACAACACATTCACAACCACATTGTGTAGTCATAAATATGATATTTTTTAAAAGTAAAACTGTTTGTTAAATTAAATTTGTTTTTAAAAAATTATTATTTTTTAATTTAAAAAACTATTTTTTTAATAAAATACCTCAAAAATAATATACTAAAAAGCTTTATTGTTGGAAAATAGATTTTTTATAAAAAAAATAAAGCTTTTTTTAATAAATTGAAAATTGTTTTTAAATTAAAACAATTTATCAAAACAGATTTTTTAAAATCAGTTTTTTTTTTAAAATTAAAACTATGTTAGAATTAGTTTTTGTTAAAATTAAATATGTTTTGTAAAAAAATTAAAAACAGTTTTTAAGTTAAAAAAATTAGCTGTCTTTTTTTTAGCTTTTTCACTTTAATCGCATGTCATTTTTTTCGTTTTTGTTCACATTAAGATGAAAAAATGTGAAGTTTGAAATATATAGGCAAAACATGGCAACGGCAGCTAACTGCCGCTGATTTCCTTCCTATCGGCAGTTAACTGCCGCCGGCTTGCTTTCCATCGACAGTTAACTGCTGATGGGGTTAAAAACGTAAAATACTGGTGTTTCTTAGCTTTCTATGAAGTGGATAAAACAATTTTCAAGAATTTAAAGCTTATGGAAGAGCACAAATATCGAGCCCTTGTTCATTTCTTAATTAAGAGGTGCGAAAAGCCCATTAAGTTGTTATATCAACGCTTGGATCAAGTGGCTCAAAAGTTGAAAGATTCGTACAAGCCACTAAATTCAATTTGGACAAATGACACATCAAAATTCCTTCAAATGATGATTCTTGATGGTTGTTTTATTTTGGAGATTTTGAGAGTCAATTATGATTCTGAAATTCCTGTTGAATATGATGAGAATGATCCTGTCTTTGGTAATCACGGAAAACTTCATTTAATAACATATATCAAGCGTGACATGCTTATACTTGAGAATCAGATACCTATGATTGTTTTTCATACATTGATTCAGGTTGAAAATGACAGTGTTGAGGAGGTAATGTTTATGGTCTCTTTATTTGTCTATGTCATTTAATTTAATTTTTCTTCTTCAGTTAAAAAATTATTGGCCAATGATTTGTATTAAATATTTTTTTTCCTTAAATAAGGTGATTTTAGCTAACATTATACACATTAATTAATTAAATAATATGTGTTAGCTGTAAATGTTAGTTTTATTGTATTCTGTTGATGTGAGAATAAAAAGTAGGTTAAAATATTAAAAAGGTCCCTGCAAATATGTCTTATTTGACTTTTGGTCCTTGTAAAAAAAATTGTTTTTCGTCCCTACAAAATATTTTGTTTTTTAAAATAGTCTCTGGGTCCATTGAAGTTGCTAGGTTGCAATCTGATGATGACGTGGCGCATGCTGACTGGGCATAAGTGACCACGTGGCAGTTGGAAATAAAAAAACTCATTTTTAATTTTAGAAAATGATTTTCAGTTATTAAAAATTAAAAACTAAATTTTAATTAAATTTATAAATTAAATAAAAGAGAGGGGGGGGGGGGGGGGGGATTGAAACTAGGGTTTCACATTTTCCCCCAATTCGTGTCCCTTCTGGTGGTCAGATTCCCATCTCCTTCTTCATCGCGTGTTCTTCTCCCATATTCCAATATCTATCAAGTGTTCCTTCTTCTTCCTTCATCCATCGCGTGTTCCTTCTTCCTTCATTCAATCAACGACTGAGATTTAGCAAGGGATTTGTGTTTGACGGCTGGGATTTCACCATTTCAGAGTGTGTTCGACGACTGTGATTGTCTTAAAGTTGAAGACAGTGAAAGGTAACCCTCTTTATGACCTTTAATTGTAGTAGTCGTGTAAATCACTGTGTTGTTGTCTTGTGTTTGTTGTTTTGTTTGTGGGGACCAAAACGTGAGTAAAAGTGATTATTGACAAAAGTGATTATTGATTATTATTTATTTTTGTTTTTTTGCATGCATAGTATGTCGATTAAGGTTGCTTTTCACCATGGAGGGTTGTTTGTAAGGGACTGAGTTATAACTTACAAGGGTGGTGAAGAACGTGTGGTTGATATAGATATTGATAAGTGGTGTTATTTTGAACTGTATGGGTATGTAAAAGACATACAGAAAGAGTTTAAGTATGAGAAAGGGTTTATGATGTGGTGGATTGTTGAAGCAGAGGTTGATTTTAAACTTGTTAGGGTAGATGAAGATGCTAATGAAATCAAGGATTATGCTAGTAAGAAACAATGCAAGGTTGATATATACATTGAGCATGATGTTGTTGATAGTGAAGGTGGTCTAGTTTTTTTTCCTAAGTATATTGTTGCAGAAGAAAATGAAACTGTTAAGGATGGGTCTGTTAATGGGAAGGGGAAGGAAAATGTTGTTTATGATGAAGATTATGAGCATGATGATTTTGATGATGGTGATTGTAGTACTGATGATGAGGTTAGAGGAATCACATTTGATGACAGTGAAGATGAAAGAGGGCTAGGTTTAGATGATGGGTTTGTATTTGCTGATGACAGTGAAGATGAAAGAGGGCTAGATATAGAAAATTTGATGATTGAAGCTGCTCCTGGTAAAGCTGGTTCAACATAAGATAATCAGATGCTAGATGGAGTTGAAATTGATGTTGAATATGTGAGTGATGAGTTAGGAAGCTCTGACCCTGATGATTCTGTGAGGGAGAAAGGTCCTACTTATGAGGAGTTTAGGATGGAACAACTTAACAAAAAGTTTAAGTTTAAGGTTGGTATGGAGTTTAAGTCTATAAAAGAGTTCAAAGAAGCAATAACTGAGTGGACTGTCTTAAATGGGTGGGAGTTAAAGTTTGTGAAAAATGACAAGACAAGATGTAGGGTAATTTGTAAGAATGACTGTGCTTTTGTTGCTTTATGTAGTCAAGTTGGTGGGGCCCACACATATAGAATAAAAACTTGGTCTGGGGACTACACATGTGCAAGGACATTAGATAATAGATCTGCTACCTCCAAGTGGGTTACAAAAGCTGTCATGCCAAAGATGCTTGGTTCTTCTTCCAAATTAAGGGTCACAGACATCATGAAGGACTTGAGAAGGGATCATTATGTGGGAGTTACATTTGGTAAATCCTAAAAACACTGTAAAAATCAACACTGAAAGACCAGTACCAACACTTCAGCCCAGATTTGGTTCATTCTATTTTTGTTTTGAAGGCTGCAAACTAGGGTTCTTGACTGGATGCAGACCATTCATTGGTGTTGATAGGTGTCACCTGAAGACACAATATGGTGGTCAGCTTTTGATAGCAGTTGGAAGAGATGCTAATGACCAATATTATCCTTTAGCCTTTGGTATTGTTGAAGTGGAGAACAGAGAATCCTGGAGATGGTTCTTAACACTGTTACTTGAAGATATTGGTACTGAGAAGAAATGGGTATTCATTTCAGATCAACAAAAGGTATACTTTTGATTGAAGCCTCTAATTTTTTGTTGTTTAATTTACTTTTACTTACAAGTATGTAATATGTTTTCTGTTTTGTTGTTTAAGGGATTGATTTTTGTGTTTGATGAATTAGTTGAGGTAGTTGAACACAGACTATGTTTGAGACACATCTATGCTAATTTCAAGAAAAAGTTTGGGGGAGGCACTGCAATTAGGGATTTGATGATGGGGGAAGCTAAAACAACCTCTATCAGGCATGGGAACAAAAGATGTTGCAGCTGAAGGAACTTGATGCAACTTCACCATGATCACATGGCAAGGTCACTTCCTTCCTTTTGCATTAAATGCTAGCCAAAGTCCTGGTCATAGCCCACAAAACAGCTCTGTTTTAGGGGATTTTCATGATTACAATTGATTATAATTTGCCTATTTAAGAAACACAATGCAGAAGGATTGAGGACAGGAATTTTCATATAGAATTACAGTTGGGTTTTAGGCAATTCAGAGAGAATTTTCACACAATCTCAAGAGCAATTCAAACAGTTTTTACACAATTCAGAATTTTCACACAGTTTGTTTGAACACAACTCAGTTTTAACACAGTTTGTTTAACACAATTCAATCTGATCTTAGAGCAATTCAGCAGTTTGTTTTAGAGAAATTTAGAGCAACTCAGAACCAGAAGGAATAGCCAAAATTCCCAACAACCTGAGAAAGCCAGAAGCTCTGTTTTCTGTTTCTTTCTTTGCAAACAATCAAATACCAATCAAGAAATCAAAACCAGCCATCAAACCTCCATAAATATCATACCCAAAGTAAGGAATAATAGCAGAACATCATTGGTTATTGCTGTTTCTTATTCTTCATCACTTCCATATTCAAGGAATCATAATCTTCCAAAGTCCATTCCTTTTTCTTGCAACTAAAGCCTTGGCTGGGAATTTGTAAGTCATCCTAAACCTTTTATCTTTCATTTGCATTTCTGTTTGCATTTGTTCTGGTTCCTGTTTGATTCAGCATCAGTTTTCTGCATTCTTAGTGGTTTTTTAACTCATTTTGAACTAAAAACATCTTTTAAAACCTCAAAGAAATCTCAAAGTTTGCAAAACACTAAAACAGAAGTGGTTTACTTCTTTTTCTAACTGAATTCGAAAGTTTTTCACCCTTTAAGGTTCTGAAAATCAGAAATCAGAAGCTTCTGAACAGTAGCTCAGAAGCAGCTTCTGAATAGTAGTTCAGAAGCAACTTCTGAACAGTGCTTCTGAAGTTCAGAGTCTGAACAGTGCTTCTGAAGTTCAGAGTCTGAGGGTCAACAAAAGTCAACGTCTGAACTGTGCGTCTGATGGTCAACAAAAGTCAACGTCTGAACAGTGCGTTTGATGAACAGTGAGTCTGAGGGTCAACAAAAAGTCAACGTCTGAACAGTGCTTCTGAAGTTCAACTTCTGAAGCAGCTTCTGGGCATTTTTAAGGTTCAAAAGCAGCTTCTGGGCATTTTTTAAGGTTCAGAACTTGTCTTTTTTTTTTTTTAACTTTTTTTGAAAGGGTTAAAACTCATTTTTTCAAAGTATAACCAAGTGTTTTGGCTTTTATTTGGAATTTCCTAAGTTTCAACCAAGTGTTTTGGCTTTTTATTTGGAATTTCTTAAGTTTTAACCAAGTGTTTTGGCTTTTATTTTGGAATTTCATAAGCTTGAATAACAAACTTGAACAACAAACTTGTTCATAAGTTTCAACAACAAATTTGAGTAACAAACTTGTTCTTAAGTTTCAATAACCTTGAATGGAAAAGGAGTGGTTTGACGTATGTCTTTCCATTCCCCGATTGAACAAACACTTGACGTATGTCTCATTGTTTGAACAATCGTCATTCTTTTCAAACTTCACCAAAAAAATACATTTTAAGTTTCAACAATAAACTTGAATGAAAAAGGAGTGGTTTGACGTATGTCTTTCCATTCCCCGGTTGCACGAATACTTGACGTATGTCTCGTTGTTCGGACAATTGTCATTCTATTTTAAAAAATACAAAAACATAAAAAACAAATCCAACACATCAAACCATTTTTGCCCCCCCCCCCCGTGGTCAATTCAAATCATTTTTTGGCCCTGCGTTGTCAATTCAAACTTATTCTTGACTCCCCGTAGTTAATTGAGCTTATTCTTGACTCCCCGTAGTCAATTGAACTAATTTTTGACCCCCCGTGGTCAAATTCAAACTTATTTTTGACCCCCCATGGTCAATTCAAACTTATTCTTGACTCCCCGTAGTCAATTGAGTTTATTCTTGACTCCCCGTAGTCAATTGAGTTTATTCTTGACTCCCCGTGGTCAATTCAAACCATTTTTGGCCCCCCGTGGTCAAGTAAACTATTCTTGGCCCCCCGTGGTCAACCAAACTAATTTTTGACCCCCCCGTGGTCAATTGAAAAACTCTTTTGACAAACGGACATGTTTTTATCAATTCTAACGCGATACAAACAAATGCTTAAGCCTCCCACGCGCGAGCATACAAGCTATGTTTAACCGCTAGAATACGATCAAAAGCATCGTTCTTTAAAATCAACCAACAAACAAACGTGTTCTACCAAAGAACTACGTAGCTTTGAATTCTCCATCGCACCAGGAGATACGTAGGAGCAAGATCCCATTCTTGTCAAGCACAATAATAAAAATATCTTTTTCCCCTTTATATATTAAAACATAGCAAGCAAACCTTTAAAAACACTTTTAGCCTTAACTAACTAGGAGGTTCCCGTTGAGTACAACGGATGTGAGGGGTGCTAATACCTTCCCCTTGCATAATCGTCTCCCGAACCCGTTAATGGTTGCGATGACCATCCTTTCCACATCGTCAAGGGTTTTATCAACGTTTCCCTTTAAAAATAAAAAATTTGGCGGCGACTCCGCAGTCTTTCCGAGCGTCTTTACGCTCGAGCGTTTTTTTTTAGAGAGCGCACAGAATGTATTCAAACTTTGTGTGCTCTGTTTTTACGCACACAAACTTAGCTGACCTAGCTTCTAGTTTTGCAACGGCTCTTTGCTGAAATTCTGGGCAAACTCAACAACTCTTTTATTATCTATAAAAGGGTGAAGTTTTGAAGAAGAATTGCCAAGACTCTGTACAGAAAAACAACCTGCAACACCAGAACTGCAAACACTCTGTTGAGTATTTTGGTGTTGGCTGCATGTTTTGGCAAATCTAATGTGTTGAATAGAAGCATCTCCATATTTAGAACAAGTCTTCAGTTACAAGAAATTACATTTGAAGCTGTTCAGAAGCACTTTTGGCCTTCAGAAGCAGAAAATTCCTTCAGAAGCACTGTAGCGCTTCAGAAGCTGAAATGTGAGTTTGATGCCCGCGTTGACTTTCGTTGACTTCATCAGAAGCTGGTTTTTCTGAATTGTTTTGGCGCGAATCTTTGCGAGATTTAACAAGGATTTATTCAAGCATGTTGATTCTAGAAGGCCTGATTAAATTGGAGAAGATCTTTTGAAGATTGGCTCGTGTTTTATGATTATTCATATTTTCTGAATGAATCTTTTAGAAGATACATTGCTGGTTTATTTGTTTCCTTATTGGATCATTCTTAATTCAGAATCATATCAATTCAGAAGATTGATTCCAGTTTTATGCTGATTGCTGAAGGCTATATAAGGAGTGCTTTGTTGCTATTCAAGATACACGAAATTAGAGAGTTTTATATTCAGAAATTGAGTCTTAGTGTGTAAGCTTTTTAGCTTTGTCTGTGCACCACTCTGTTGAGTTGGTTTAGGTTTAATTGAGTTGTAATTCATTCAAAGCTTTTAAGTAAGAATGAAGTTTTTGTATTGAAGTGTGTTCTTCAAATTCTGGTTAGTTTGTTTCAGAACTGGGTTTAGTTCAAGGGTTGTTCAAGTGACTGGGTTGTTACTTGAATAGGAAGTTAGTGGATTCTAATACTCATGTGTGGGTAGAAGTCTGACTAGGTGGAAGTTGATTGCTTAGGATAGGAACTGGGGGTCAGTGTCTGAGTCTTAAGGATTAATTCCAATAGTGGATTTCCTTCCTGGATTGGTATCCCCCAGAGTAGGAGGTGTTTACTCTGAACTGGGTTAACAAACTTGTGTGTTCTGTTTATTTCTGCACTTTTAATTTCTGCTGCATAACTGTTTTTAATTGTGCTAAGCATTTGTTCAGAACCTGTTGGTTCAGAACCAGTTTTATAAGAACCAGTTAACAACTCCTAATCATTGTCCAGCCAGAAATTTCAATTGGCATCAGAGCAGGCACCCTGCCTGTGTTTTGGGTGAGATCCAGAGTTATTAATGTCTGGCTTTATGGAGAGAGAAGGAGGCCCTGTCAACAGACCACCCCTACTTGATGGCACCAATTATGTGGACAAGAAATCCAGAACCAAAGGTCAGAACTTCAGACTCAACTATAATAAGCAACAATCTGAAGAGAATAGCAAACAATCAAGAGGTGTGCAGTGCTTTGAGTGTGAAGGCTATGGACATATCAAAACTGAATGTCCTAATTTTCTCAAGAAGCAGAAGAAAAGCCTTGCTGTATCTTGGTCTGATGAGGATAGCTCAGAAGGAGAGGTTGAAAGTAAGTCAGCTAAGCATGTTGCTGCTCTTATGGTTTCAAAAGCTTGTTCAAAATCTGTAGTCTATTCAGAGTCTGAAACTTCATCAGAAACTGAAACTTCATCAGAAGCATGTGATGAAGATTTGATTTTTGAGGAACCAGCTGTTTCTTATGAAGAATTGTATCTCAGAAATCAAGAATTGATCAAGTTATTAGAGACTGAGAAGGAAACTGTGTGTCAGCTGCAGTCTGAAAGATGTGCTCATATAGGACAGACTTGCTGATCTTAATGATGAAGTAACACATTTGAATTCTAAACTTGATCAGATAAAAAAGCAAGTTAGAATGTTAAATCCTGCTTCTGATGTGTTGGATGAGATTCTGGAGAATCAGAATCAGGGAAAGCCACATGGAATTGGGTTTAATAATCAGAATCTGAACATCAAAAAGCAACAAGAAAGATACACACCTGCTGCTGCTCAAGTTCCATTGATAAGGAAACCTAAGAACCAGACTCAGAAATTCAAAGATAAGAAGGCTGCTCAACCTTGGATTTGTCATCATTGTGGTAAAAAGGGTCACATTAAACCTTTTTGTTACAAGTTGCATGGTTATCTCAAACATTTGCAACACAGAAAAGTTGAACCAGTTAACTCTCATTATTGCTAAACCAGAAATTTCACACTCTGTTTTACGTTTTCTGTCACAAAATAACTTAAGAATTTTTACAATTGTTTATCTTAGAATTCCTTAAGTGTTAGAGTCTTAATTGAGTTGTATTTTGTGAACACCTCTGATATTTGATCAAGTGTTCAACACTAACTTATTTTCTGTTGTAAAATCAGTTTGAAACACAAAGTCTCAGTCTGCGTGCTGAGCATCCTGAAGTCTCATTACTTTGTGTTCTGAGCAATTAGAAGTCTCTTAGCTTTGTGCTTTGAGCAGGGAAGTCTCTTGACTTTGTGTCTTGAGCATTGGAAGTCTCTTGACTTTGTGTCTTGAGCATTGGAAGTCTCTTGACTTTGTGTCTTGAGCATTAGAAGTCTCTTTCTAGGTGTTTGAGCATTGAAGTCTCTTAACTTTGTGTTTTGAGCAATTGTAATCAGTTTGATTATAGTTAAATCTCCTGTAAGTGACAGAGGGACTAGACTACTTCCAACTTGTGGAAGGAACTAGTATAAAAACATTGTGTGTGTCTCTTTCCTTCTCTCTTTACATTTATATTCGCTGCATAAACTCTCTGAAAAAGGTTCATAATCTGATTCTGAACTTATCATAAGTTTTGAGAAAGAAAAGAAAGAAAAGTTTTTAAGCCCACACAATTCGACCCCCCCTTCTTGTGTGTTTTTCTCACCTTCAGTTGGTATCAGAGCCCCTGGTTCTGATATTCAATCACTTAACAGTGAATCAGTATTGATCCTGAGAAAAACATGGCTTCTGGTAATTATGGTGAATCTACATCCAGAAGTGGTGGTGGTGGCTATGGTACAGATAACAAGAAATCTCACTCACACAATAAGCCCCCTATGTTTAGTGGTGATGCTGAGAAATTCTCATGGTGGAAAAGCAAAATGTACAGCCACATTATTGGTAATGATGACTCCTTATGGGATATCATAGAAGATGGAATCTCTATTCCAGTTGATGAAGAAGGAGTGGCCATTAACAGAAGAGGTCTGACTGATGCTGAGAGGAAAATCTACATGAAGCATCACAATGTTAGAGGAATCATTGTGGACTCTTTACCCCACAATGAGTATCTCAAGCTGAGTGACAAATCAACTGCAAAAGCCATCTTCACCTCTCTATGCTCTAACTATGAAGGAAATAAAAAGGTTAGAGAAGCAAAGGCAAACCTTCTGGTTCAGCAGTATGAGCTGTTCAGAATGCAGGAGGATGAAAATATTGAGACTATGTTCTCAAGATTTCAGACTCTAGTTTCTGGACTTCAGATTCTGAAGAAAAGCTACACCACTGCTGATCATGTGAACAAGATCCTCATAAGTCTGCCATCTCAATGGAGACCTAAGGTGACTGCTAGTAAGGAAGCTAAAGATTTAAATACTCTAAGTATTGAAGATCTTATAAGCTCTCTCAAGGTGCATGAAATGGGACTCATTGAAGATAAATCTGTTAGACAGTTTGAGTCTGTAGCACTTAAATCCAAAGGGAAGCTTTCAAAAGCTCTAAAAGCTTCAGAATCTGATGAAGAATTTTCTGAGGAAAGTTCTGAAGAGGATTCAGAAGCTGAGGAGCTAGAAATGCTTTCCAAAAGAGTTAAGTTCTTGCTACAAAGACAAAGGAAATCTTCTAACAAGAGCAGCAACTTCAAAGGATCTAGTTCCAAGAAGGAAGAACAGAAAGGCTGCTACAAATCTAGAAAGAACAGTTCAAAATCAAGCAACTTCAAGGACAGATTCAGAAAAAGTCTTTTGGCTACTTGGAGTACTCTTGACCAAGATTCTGAAAATGAAGATGAAGATGAAGAAGAAGCTAATCTGGGTTTGATAGCAATAGTATCATCTGATGAGGAATCTGGATCAGAATCTAACAAGGAAAATGAAGCTAAATCCAATTTGAATTTGGTTGCAAATGTATCTTCTGATACAGAACCAAATTCAGACTCAGATGAAGAATCAGGTTCAGACTCTGAAAATGAGGTATTCTCTGAACTCACTAGATCTGATCTTATTGATACAGTTAAGGAACTTATGAACCACCTCAGAAGCAAGTTAAATCAATTCAAAACTTTGAAAAAGAAAAATAACTTGTTGGCTTATGAGAATCTTCAACTTCAGAATCATATCAATGATATTGATGAAGAAGTTAAAGAGCTCAGAGAAATGGTTCATAAGAAACCTGATGAAGTTCCTAGTGAACATGAAACAGCTCTTCAAAATTTTATTTTGGCTAGAATCAACAGAAGCAAAATTGCTTCTATGATTTATAATATCAGCAGAAACAAAGGAGAAGGAATTGGTTTAAAAAATGATTCATTTAATTTTTCAAATGAAACAAACCTTCCATTCTTGTTCTGAAGATATTATGAAAGGCTCTAAAGTATGCTTTGTGCCTTCTTCTGACAGTTCTGAAATAAAGAAGTTAACAGAAACTGAGACTGCTAAGTCTGAGGTTCTGAACTACTCAGAATCTGAAGCTTCTGAACCTAAGGGAAGGATGAAGGCAGATGTTAAAACTTTGCCAAAGTCTAAACCAAAAGGTCCTAAGCCTAAGACTATGAGAAAATCAGACTCTAAACCTGAAAATGTTCAGAGTCTGAAGAGTTCAGAACCTGAAACAAGTAAGTCTCAGAATCTGATAAATTCAGACTCTAATTTTGAAAAGGCTGTGATTATGAAACCTTCAAGGAATAATAAACCAGCTTATTCAAAACCTTATAAATCTCAGAATGTCAGGCAAAGCAAACAAAAGAAAGCCAATCTGTCATCTGTTTCTGAGTGTATTAAGAAAGGTCAAACTAAAGTTTGCCTTGTGTCAGGAGCTGACAAAACTGGAGTTCTTAACAAATCAGAACCAAAGTGTTCAATGGTTCAGACTCTAAAGAAATCAGAACCAAAGACCTTCAAGTCTCAGGTTCTGAAGAAATCTGGGTCAAGACCATTGAAAACTCAGGTTCTGAAGAACTCAGTGTCTGATACTAAGACTTATTCAAGATTAAAGGATTCACATCCAAGGTTTCTGAACAAGTCTGAGTATTATAACTCCAGACATAAGGTGCAAAAGACTAAACCTTTCAGAACTAACCCAAGAGGACCCATAAAGATATGGGTACCTAGGTCTGAGATTATTTCTGTTGCAGATATGCTGAACAACCAAAGAAAAGGAGAAATCCTGGTGCCTGGGCAATGGTTGCTGGGATTGCATGACAGAAAACAAGTCTATGTTCCAAATCCTGAACATGAAAGAGGGAGGAACTGTGGAATCTGGAGGAAACCACAAAGACTTGATCACTGGTACTGAGATTCAGCTCTCTGAGGACACTTCAGAACCTGAACCAGAACCTAAACCAGAACATGTGTCTGAAGATAGTCCAATAGCTGAAAAGAGCCCTGCAGAAGCTGATACTTCTCCTAAAGACAATCAAGAACATTGTTGGAACAAAAATGGGTGTTCAACAACAAACTAAATGAACAAGGAGAGGTAAATCAGAAGCTCTACTGAGGTATGTTTTGTTCTCAGTTATACTTAATAGATTCTACATGAGTTGGGAAACAATCAGATTCATGAAATCAGCATAATCTTCTTTGTGATAACATTGATGTGATCTGTATGTCTAAAAATTCCAATTCTACATTCTAGAGCCAAGATATAGAAATTAAATATCATTTTATAAGAGATTATGTTCAGAAGGGTGTTTTGGATATTCAGTTCATTGATACTGATCATCAATGGGCTGACATATTTACAAAACCCCTCACAGAAGACAAATTTAACTTTATTAAAAAGAATCTGAACATGCATTTCATCTCTTGAAAAAATATGCTTGAATCTGAATAGAAACTGAGAGTCCAAAGTTCATCAGAAGCTAAGACTTATCAGTAACTCTCTTGAGAGTCTGAAGAAAGTTAAGCTTCTGAAAAACTTTAGAGTCTGAGCTTCAGAACCTGGATTTTCTGACTTCTGAATCTGATAGTTATCAAACTTTTGGTCAGAATCTCGTAAGTTATAACTCTGGGCAATGATGAATTAAGCTTTGAAAGTTATACTTTGTCCCTCCCAAAGTCATCAATATGCAAATGTGTTTTTTTGTTTTCAGTTCTGAAATGTTTTAAACAAAAACACAGACACATTTTTTCATCAAAATTGCTCAAATTGATATCAGACATGTTCAGCTTTACAAACCTTTTTGGTATCAGTCTCACTTTGATATCAGTCTCACTTTGGTATCAGACATGTTCAGCTTTTCAAACATATTTAAAAAACTCTGAACAGTTATGTCTGAAAGAGTTCAGTTGTGCTAAAACCTCAATTGGTATATGATCTGAACAATTTTGTCTAAAATAGTTCAGTGATACTAAACAGAATGTACTGAACAAAAATGCTCTGAACAAAATGATATGTTTTCAGTTTTCTAAAACCAGTTAAGTGGTACTGAACAATTCTGAACAGATTGAGTCTGATCAGAATGCTCTGAACAATCTTTTATGTTCTGAACAACATTCTCTGATTTTCAAATGCAATGCTATATACTTCATGTATGATCAAGCTAGTTCTGATGCTTATTTTTGCTGCTTGATTACCTATATGATTGCATTTTTATCTCACATGTTTTCAAACTCTCTTTAAAATTTTGAAAATTTTCTTTTTGTTGATGACAAAAGGGGGAGAAATGTAAACAAGTATTAAGGCTCCTGAGCTCAGAAATATAAGTTAAATTCTGTTAGTTAATTAACTTATGAGGGGGAGTATAAGTTAATTTCTGTCAGTTAACTTATGAGAACTGCTTTTAATCTCTGATAAGGGGAGTAAAAGTTCTGAATTAATTTTTGTGAGATAATACATTACTCTTTAATGAGTTGAAATGAATTTAAATAACTTGGATAAGACTCAGGGAGCTTACAAAACTCATCCTGTGGATTATCAGACTTAGGGGGAGAGCTTACAAACCTCATAACCTGAAGTCAGCTTGTTATTTACAATTCTGAGTGATAATTTCACTTTATTGTTTTAAGTTAAATTTAATTAACATGGTTAAGAATCAAGGGGAGCTTGCAAACCTCACCTTGAGGATTATCAGACTAAGGGGGAGCTTGCAGACCTCATTCTGAAGTCAGCTTGTTAATTAAACTTAACAACAATTCTGAAATTATCACATTTTTTATTTAAACTGAATTTAATTAACCTGGATCAGACTCAGGGGGAGCTTGCAAACCTTACACCTTATAGTCAACTTGTTAATTAAATTAACAACAATTTTCTATTAATACTTATGTTTGTCATCATCAAAAAGGGGGAGATTGTTGGAACAAAATGTATGAACAACTCTCTTTTGGGTTTTGATGATAACAAGTGTTAAAAAGAAAATTGGT
The DNA here is from genome assembly GCA_018208015.1 of Medicago ruthenica. Lineage (NCBI taxonomy): Eukaryota > Viridiplantae > Streptophyta > Magnoliopsida > Fabales > Fabaceae > Medicago > Medicago ruthenica. The sequence continues at coordinate 10,664,919 of CM031375.1, read as the reverse complement.
ATTGTTAATGCTTTGTTCTAAGTGTGCAGAACCATGTTCTTAATGTTTGATAATTAATACTGGTTATGGAAGAACAAGCTAAGAGCAAGAAAAGAAGCATTGAAGCCTTTGTTGCAAGTCTGAAGCAAAACTGGGTCAGAAGCAGCTTCTGAAGGTAGAGTCTGAAGACTGCGTCTGGAGGGTGCTTCTGAAGGCAGAGTCTGAAGACTGCGTCTGAAGGGTGCTTCTGAAGGTTGAGTCTGAAGGTCAACAGAAGTCAACGTCTGAAGGTTGAGTCTGAAAGTCAACAGAAGTCAACGTCTGAAGGCTGAGTCTGAAGGTCAACAAAAGTCAACGTCTGAAGAAGTGTGTCTGATGAACAGTGCTTCTGAAGGGTGAGTCTGAAGACCTGCTTCTGAAGTACTGTTCCTGAAGAAGCTTCTGAAGTCTAAGTTCTTTAAGGAAAAACAGCTGTCTCTGTCAACAGTAAAGCCTGCTATGTCAGAACAGCTAAATGGAATTGTTGCCTCCTTCTCAGAAATGAAATTCTGGCTGGACAGATCAGGTTCTGAATACTGATCAGAACTTGATAACAGGACACAAAGATTGTAAAAACAGAGCACAAGCAAAAACAATCAGAAGCAGCAAAATAACAAGTGCAGGATGTAGTACCCCAATTTTGTCCTAAGCCTTTTAAAACAAAAAAAATCAAAAAAATCAAAGAGGGAAAAAAAGTCAAAGTCAACCAAAGTCAACAAAAAAAGTCAACATTTCAAAAATGATGACTTCGCACTGCGAAGTCTGCGATTTTTCTGCAGATTTTTGGTTTCTTTGATTTAATTCCAGAATTTGTTGCACATCATTTGCATATTTATTTTAATCAGCATTCATGGCTAATTGGGCCAAGCAAAACCATAATTGAGAGACTTGCCATTAATGCCAAGGTAGGAAGCTTTTTCTTCCAACCTAGCATGTGACAAGCAAGTGGGCTTGCCCTTGGGCAGCTCTTGTCCCTCCCAAGTGACCTGTTAACCACCCCAAGGTTGCCAGCCACCTGCTTGAAGACTTTCTTCCTGCTTGCTCCCCCAAAACCAGTCAAACCCAGCTGGGTTTTTCACTTGAAAAAGCCATGATTGCCTACCCTGTTTTTGCAACAGCTTTTCACCTCTCACACCAGCCACATATAGCCTTTTGCATCCCCCAATCTCTGCACATCACAGTGCACGTTTTTATTGATCAACCATTGAGATTGCAAGGATCAATCCCCAAGCTTGGCCAATTGCAATCCAGCCATGTTTCTCATCATTTCTATCCAAAGACCTTTGATTTTGTGGCTGAAATCAGTCAAACCTTTAACCCTTGGCACAAGGCAAGGTTGCCTCTATCCATTAACATTAAATGCAAAGCCAAATAGCCTGAATTTAGCCCACAAATCAGCTAGGTCCTATGGATTTTCATCATTACTTGAGATTGCATTTTGGCCTATAAATAGAGAGGCAAGGCAAGATGCAATGCAGCAGGAATTAAGCAGAAAATACAGCAATTCAAAGAGCATTCACACACAAAGAAACACTACTCAAACACCAGAAAAAACCAATCAAACACAAAGCTTTACAAAGATCAAAGTTCATATCCAATACTCAAAACCTTTGCAAGAACCTTCAATCAATTCAAATCCATTGCAGCTGGAGCTTTGCTAAGGATCTCTGTAAGTTTCTAAGCCTTTGTTTTGCATTTACAATTGTGCTTGCATAACAATTTTGGTCCAAAACCCTTTTGTTCTAAAAACCCCTTTTGAATTTCAAAAGAAATCCTAAGGTTTTCAAAACATCAAAACTGGTTGGTCCAGCCCTTTTTATTGCAAAAACTCAAAGCTTTTCACTCACCTAAAAGGTCCTGAGTGTGTTCAGAAGTTGTTTCTGAACAAAAGTTCAGAAACAGCTTCTGAACTCAAAAATTCGCATTGTTCGCAGTGCGAAGTCATGGTCGCAGAGCGACCATGACAGAACTCAGAATCTGAGTTTAGGTGCCCAAATGGCCAATTTTTGAGGTTCTAGCCCAAGAGCTCAGAACCTAGGAGTTTTAAAACCCATTTTATCCAAACCATGTCAAGGATTTTGCATAATATTGGAAAATTCGCAAGTTCGGGTAACACTTTTTTGGGTAACTTGCAAAACAAGTTATGTCCCCAAACTTTCAAAACAATTTGAACAAATAAGCTATGTTCATCACTTTCAATTAAAACTTGAACAATAAATATTGTTCATGATTTTCAAAACCCAAGCGTGAACATACGCCGAATTTGTTCGTTTTTTAAACCGTTCGCAAAACGAACCGAACTTGTGCGTTTTCTAGCAAAATTGCTAAAATCTTTTCATTTTGGGTTTTCAAACCAAATGTTTTGATAAACTTTGGGATTTCTAAGAAATTCAACCAAAAACTTGAATGAAAAAGGGATGGTGTGACGTATGTCTCTCCATTGCCCCGATTGTACGAATGCGTGACGTATGTCTCGTCGTTCGGACAATCGTCATTCCTTTTTTAACGTATCCGACCATACCAAACCAAATCTTGGCCCCTTGTGGTCAATCCGAACCTTTTGGTCCCCCGTGACCATTAGATTCAATCCCCCGACTCATTGGAGTCACCCCGGTCAATGATCGACTCAATTGAGTCCATTGTACCTCTTTTGGTCCCAACGCGACCAAATCGAACTCTCTTACCCAACGGACATGTTTTACTTATTCTAAGCGCGATTAGTAAACAAACGCTTAAGTCTCCCATGCGCGAGCATACAAGCTAATACGCTTAAGTCTCCCATCCGCGAGCATACAAGCTACGTTTAATCGCAAGAATACGGTCAAAATATCGTCCATTTAACCAACATTAAGTTCTTTACCAAAGAACTACGTACGCTTTGAATTCTCCGACTACCGGGAGATACGTAGGAGCAAGATCGACATCTTGTCAAGCGCAATAATAAAAACTTTTTTTCCTTTCGTTTGTTTTCATCTCTTTTCCCCCCTTTTAGTATATTTTCTTTTGACATAGATAATCATGCGCGCAAAACATTTAAAAACAATTTAAGCTTTAGCCAAATAGAAGGTTCCCGTTGAGTACAACGGACGTGAGGGGTGCTAATACCTTCCCCTTGCGTAACCGACTCCCGAACCCGACAATGGTTGCGATGACCAGTCCTTTTCCTCATCGTCAAGGGTTTTATTATCGTTTCCCTTAAAACAAAAAACTTAAGGGTTTATCAACGTTCCCTTTACACAAAAACTTTGGTGGCGACTTCACAAGGCCCTCCGAGCGTTCGCGGACGTCCTCGGAGGATTGCACGTTTTTTAAACGAGGTGCGCACAGCTGGCGACTTCACTGGGGATCCTTTTCCCACTAGCGAGTCAAGCCTATCCTATTTGGCTTTTAAGCTAATTGTTTTTATCTTCTTTACGCGCATGCTTTTATTTTATTTATCTATGTCATTCCCATGCTTTATGTTTATAAATGCTTTATTTTGCTTTATATTCATATCATATATATCAAATGCGGGGGTTACTTGAGCGATGTTACTCCACATTGTTCGGGTTAATGCCGGACGTGTGAGGCTCTCTACCCGAGCTCGAGAAAAAACTAAGTTAGAATGGTGGTTGTGAGCGGAAGCCCGCGTTGACGTTTGTCCTTGAGGTAGGATGCCCAACCCCGCTTAGAGGAGATTTTCACGTGGAATTAATTGAAGTCATGTTGACTTATGTCCATAGACAACCCTAATTCCATGTGAGATCTATGACTCTAGGGACCTCTTCTTAGGAAATTTCATCTTTAGAGCCTACACGTGAGGATGGGGGGAAGTTCCGAACCTTCATAAACCATACCTATGCACCCATTTGCATTCATGAAAATTTTTTCGCATAAACAAAAAAAAGGGGCATTGTTTTTGCATAAGCATTGCATTCATGCATACATGCATTTTCATACATTCCAAAAAAAAAACACCCACATCATTCCCCACCAAAAAACAAAAAAAGAGTACCCGACCCGGTATACCGTGGCGTCTATGAAGAGATTCGAGCAACCGGAAGGCCGTCGAAATTCCAGAAATCATTTTTTTGTCCAAGTAATTAAGCATGTTTTTCAAAAAAAATATAAATCATCTTGCTCTTCCCAAGGCAAATGACTAACTTTATGGGACCCCCATATTTCAAATCATTTCCGTCATTAATAAATTTGCAGTTTATGTTCAAAGAGTTCGTTTTTCTTTCGTTCTCAAATAAATTTTTGTAAACCCTACAAAAAAAATCATCATAAATACACCACCAAAAATAACACTGTTACGATCCCTTATGACTTCGATTTCCCGATTAATCAAACGGAAGATGATGAAGAGGACGATTATGAACCGCCTGAAGAATTGTCCAGACTTGCAAATCAAGGGGATAGGGTAATTCAACCTCACCAAGAATCAGTTGAAAAGGTCAACTTGGGGACCGAAGAGGATAAGAAAGAGGTCAAGATAGGAGCCTCCCTACATGAGGATGTGAAAGGAAAGTTGATTAAGCTTCTGCAAGAGTACGTGGATGTATTCGCTTGGTCGTATCAAGACATGCCGGGTTTAGACCCTAACATCGTTGTACATAAGCTGCCACTCAAGCCGGAATGCCCGCTAGTGAAGCAGAAATTGAGAAGAACTCGACCCGATATGGCTCTCAAGATCAGGGAGGAGGTCAAAAAGCAATTCGATGCCGGCTTCTTAGCTGTAACCAAGTATCCGACATGGGTTGCCAACATTGTGCCAGTTCCAAAGAAGGATGGCAAAGTTAGAATGTGTGTGGATTATCGGGACTTGAATAGAGCAAGCCCAAAGGATGATTTCCCGCTACCACATATCGACATATTGGTAGACAATACCGCCCAATTCTCAGTCTTCTCCTTTATGGACGGATTCTCAGGATATAACCAAATCAAGATGGCTCCAGAGGACATGGAGAAAACCACATTCATCACCCCATGGGGAACATTCTGCTATAAGGTAATGCCTTTCGGATTAACAAATGTCGGGGAAACATACCAAAGAGCGATGATAACTCTTTTCCATGACATGATCCATAAGGAAATTGAGGTCTATGTCGATGACATGATTGCCAAATCTCAAACGGAGGAGGATCATCTAGTCCATCTACAAAAGCTTTTCGAACGCCTAAGAAAATTCAAGCTGCGCTTAAATCCTAACAAGTGCACATTTGGCGTTAGATCCGGGAAGTTATTGGGTTTCATTGTCAGCCAAAGGGGTATCGAAGTGGATCCCGACAAGGTAAAAGCCATCCAAGAAATGCCAGCACCAAGTACCGAGAAAGAGGTCCGGGGTTTCTTAGGAAGATTGAACTACATCGCTAGGTTCATCTCACACATGACAGCTACCTGCGAACCAATCTTCAAACTGCTAAGGAAAAACCAAACCGTTCATTGGAATGAGGATTGCCAAGAGGCGTTTGACAAGATCAAACAATACCTGCAAGAACCACCAATTTTAATACCTCCGGTTCCGGGTAAACCCCTCATCTTATACCTAACCGTACATGAAGGATCAATGGGTTGTGTGTTAGGACAACAAGATGAAACGGGAAGAAAAGAGCACGCAATCTACTACCTAAGCAAGAAGTTTACCGACTGTGAAACAAGGTATACTTCACTTGAAAAGACTTGCTGCGCTTTAGCATGGGCTGCTCGACGCCTAAGGCAATACATGTTGACCCATACAACTTGGTTGATATCAAAGATGAATCCCATCAAGTACATCTTCGAAAAGCCTGCCCTCACAGGAAAGATAGCCCGTTGGCAAATGCTGTTGTCTGAGTACGACATCCAATACGTTACTCAAAAAGCCATCAAAGGGAGTGTTTTATCCGAGCACCTTGCTCACCAACCATTGGAGGATTATCAACCCATATAATTCGACTTCCCGGATGAAGATGTCGTAGCTTTGAATGACGAAAAGGTCACAAGCGATGATGAAGGGCTAGAACCGAGAGCTCGATGGAAGCTCGCTTTCGACGGCGCCTCAAATGCCATGGGACACGAGATCGGGGCAGTTTTAATCTCCCCAAGAAATGGATACCAACCCTTCACAGCAAGGTTATGCTTTGACTGCACCAATAACATGGCAGAATATGAAGCATGTATCCTAGGCCTCGAAGCAGCAATTGATCTAAGGATCAAAAACCTTGAAGTATACGGTGACTCAGCCTTAGTCATCTATCAGGTCAAAGGAGAATGGGAAACAAAACATCCCAATTTAATCCCCTACCGAGCCCGGGTTGTAGAGTTGATTGAGCACTTTGATAAAATCAACTTCCATCACATACCTCGAGAAGAAAACCAGGTGGCGGATGCTTTGGCTACATTATCATCAATGTACCAAGTAAATTTCCACAATGAGGCGTCAATCATAAGGATGGATCGTAGAGACAAACCAGTTGTATGTGCATTAGTCGAAGAAGGATTTGACAACAAACCCTGGTTCTACGACATCAAGCGATACCTTGAAGAGCAAGAGTATCCAGAAAATGCCTCGCACACCGACAAGAGAACCCTCAGGAGATTGGCATCCCAATTCTTCCTCAGTGGAATTACCCTCTACAAAAGAAACTATGACATGGTCCTGCTCAGATGTGTGGATAAACACGAAGCAGACATACTCATCAAAGAAATCCACGAAGGATCATTTGGAACCCATGCCAATGGGCATGCAATGGCAAAGAAAATCCTAAGGGCGGGCTATTATTGGCTAACCATGGAAGCTGACTGTTTCCGCTATGCCAAGACATGTCATAAGTGCCAAATTTATGCCGACAAGGTGCATGTACCACCAACTCCCCTGAACGTCATGACCTCACCTTGGCCATTCTTTATGTGGGGCATAGACATGATTGGAATGATCGAGCCCAAAGCGTCAAATGGACATCGCTTCATCCTCGTTGCCATCGACTACTTCACCAAATGGGTAGAAGCAGCTTCGTATGCAAACGTAACCAAACGAGTGGTAGCCCGATTCATCAAGAAGGAAATCATTTGCCGTTATGGTACTCCCCACAAAATCATCACTGATAATGGGGCAAACCTGAACAACAAGACAATGAAGGAGTTGTGCAAAGATTTCAAGATTGAGCATCATAATTCCTCTCCTTACCGACCAAAGATGAACGGTGCGGTAGAAGCAGCCAATAAGAACATAAAGAAGATCATCCAAAAGATGGTAATAACATATAAGGATTGGCACGAGATGCTTCCCTTTGCACTACATGGCTACAGAACAGCCATTCGCACTTCAACTGGGGCAACCCCTTTCTCCTTAGTATACGGTATGGAAGCCGTGCTTCCCGTAGAGGTTGAAATCCCTTCGTTAAGGGTCTTGATGGAGACCAAGCTAGAAGAAGCTGAATGGGTCCAAACAAGGTTCGACCAACTGAATCTCATAGAGGAAAAGCGTCTGACGGCAATATGTCACGGACAACTCTATCAAAGGAGACTCAAGAGGGCATTCGACAAGAAGGTCCATCCTCGAGAATTCAAAGAAGGAGACCTAGTGCTCAAGAAGATATTACCTATCCACAAAGATCCCCGAGGGAAATGGACTCCCAGCTATGATGGACCGTACGTGGTAAAGAAAGCCTTCTCTGGCGGAGCCTTGATCATCACCAATATGGACGGAGAAGAGTTCCCACTCTCAATAAACTCCGATGCAGTCAAGAAGTATTATGCCTAAAAAAAAAGGAAAAAAGCTCGCTAAATCGAAAACCTGAAAGGGCGGTTTAGGCAATAGAGAGCGTCCTGCTAGATTGAAAACCTGAAAAGGCGGTCTAGGCAAAAATAAAGGACATCAAAAAAGGAAATACACCCCGGTGGACTGAAAACTCAAAAGAGCGGTCCAGGCAAAAATTAGGGGTTAACAAAAGAAAAAGGCAATGACTGCAACATCCAAGCTCCGGACAAGATTCAAGAGGAGAAGAATCGGTCTCGTCAGCATCTTCCAAAAAAAAAAAATCTCGAAGTCATAAGGAAAATAGCATGTGTTGTGCCAAAACCAACAAATTTCTTTTTGCTTTTTTCTTGTCTTTCTCTATCTTTTTCCCCAGAGAAGTAATCACTTCTCACTTCATGTATTTTTACCCATTCAAGAAGTCAAATCTGCATTGAACAAATTTCCTTTTATTATTTTGTGTTCTCATTAGCGCATAAAATTTTGTTTTATTCATGATGAAAATGCATCGAAACATGGGAAATAAACAAAGGAATTTCTTCCAAAAAAAAAAACAAACAAACGTTGTTTTTATTTGAATTTTCGTAAATTTCGAAAGAATTGCGGTAATTCCCCCCAAAATATTGCACCAAAGGACTTAGGCTTTTCAGCAAAGGCAAGTGCATAGCTCACGGCACGTGGAGCGCAAAGGCCCTGAGGGTTAGAGGAACAAAATTCCCCAGTAAACACCCAAATATCCAAACATCAACCAAGGCTGGATATCGATCATGCTTCCAAAATGATCCTTATACCCCCATGAAGCCAAAACCTTATTGACATTCCCCAGGGAGTCTCAACCCAAAACAAAAAGTCCAATCATCATTGGCAGACCAACACAAATCCCCAGGAAAAACCCGACCTTGCTCGGCATCCAATCTTAACTCCCAGCATTCAACATGCATCTCACATATCATGCATAACATAATACACGCATCATGTCAATTTCATTCATGCATGCATATCCAAATCATTCATACACATGCATTTCATATTCATGTCATGCATCCTCAACAAGGATTCTCCAGTGAGTATCACATATTCACCAGCATCCATCAACAGTTAAGTAAGCGTTCCCCAGTGAACCTCCTTCACAAACTGTCCCCAATTCCCCCAGCGGGAATCTTTGATTGAGTCTATCTCATATCATATTGCATTGCATATCATACTGCATAAAACAACATGAAGCATGTCATGCATCATACAATCATGTTTCCTTTTTCAACAATCTAAGTACTAGCCATGCCTAGAGACGATTACACTATCCCAACAGTGGTAGATCCTATTTCCCCAGTTAAGTCTAAGCACCTATTCAGGCGACGACTTTTTCAGATTTAATCACCTAATTAGGTGATGATCATTCCAGATTAAGGCCACCTGTTTAGGTGACGATCCTTTATCTGTGTCCGATCAGATCACCTGTTTAGGTGGCGATCTTTTTACCTTTCGAGCGTTCATACACGTCTCGTAGGCTTTTCCTTTTCGAGCGTTCATACACGTCTCGCAAAAGTTTTTCTTTTACCTTTCGAGCGTTCATACACGTCTCGTAGTCTTTTCCTTTTCGAGCGTTCATACACGTCTCGCAAAAGTTTTTCTTTTTACCTTTCGAGCGTTCATACACGTCTCGTAGGCTTTTCCTTTTCGAGCGTTCATACACGTCTCGCAAAAGTTTTTCTTTTACCTTTCGAGCGTTCATACACGTCTCGTAGGCTTTTCCTTTTCGAGCGTTCATACACGTCTCGCAATTTTGTCCTAAGTCTTTTAAAACAAAAAAATCAAAGAGGGAAAAAAAGTCAAAGTCAACCAAAGTCAACAAAAAAAGTCAACATTTCAAAAATGATGACTTCGCACTGCGAAGTCTGCGATTTTTCTGCAGATTTTTGGTTTCTTTGATTTAATTCCAGAATTTGTTGCACATCATTTGCATATTTATTTTAATCAGCATTCATGGCTAATTGGGCCAAGCAAAACCATAATTGAGAGACTTGCCATTAATGCCAAGGTAGGAAGCTTTTTCTTCCAACCTAGCATGTGACAAGCAAGTGGGCTTGCCCTTGGGCAGCTCTTGTCCCTCCCAAGTGACCTGTTAACCACCCCAAGGTTGCCAGCCACCTGCTTGAAGACTTTCTTCCTGCTTGCTCCCCCAAAACCAGTCAAACCCAGCTGGGTTTTTCACTTGAAAAAGCCATGATTGCCTACCCTGTTTTTGCAACAGCTTTTCACCTCTCACACCAGCCACATATAGCCTTTTGCATCCCCCAATCTCTGCACATCACAGTGCACGTTTTTATTGATCAACCATTGAGATTGCAAGGATCAATCCCCAAGCTTGGCCAATTGCAATCCAGCCATGTTTCTCATCATTTCTATCCAAAGACCTTTGATTTTGTGGCTGAAATCAGTCAAACCTTTAACCCTTGGCACAAGGCAAGGTTGCCTCTATCCATTAGCATTAAATGCAAAGCCAAATAGCCTGAATTTAGCCCACAAATAAGCTAGGTCCTATGGATTTTCATCATTACTTGAGATTACATTTTGGCCTATAAATAGAGAGGCAAGGCAAGATGCAATGCAGCAGGAATTAAGCAGAAAATACAGCAATTCAAAGAGCATTCACACACAAAGAAACACTACTCAAACACCAGAAAAAACCAATCAAACACAAAGCTTTACAAAGATCAAAGTTCATATCCAATACTCAAAACCTTTGCAAGAACCTTCAATCAATTCAAATCCATTGCAGCTGGAGCTTTGCTAAGGATCTCTGTAAGTTTCTAAGCCTTTGTTTTGCATTTACAATTGTGCTTGCATAGCAATTTTGGTCCAAAACCTTTTTGTTCTAAAAACCCCTTTTGAATTTCAAAAGAAATCCCAAGGTTTGCAAAACATCAAAACTGGTTGGTCCAGCCCTTTTTATTGCAAAAACTCAAAGCTTTTCACTTACCTAAAAGGTCCTGAGTGTGTTCAGAAGTTGTTTCTGAACAAAAGTTCAGAAACAGCTTCTGAACTCAAAAATTCGCATTGTTCGCAGTGCGAAGTCATGGTCGCAGAGCGACCATGACAGAACTCAGAATCTGAGTTTAGGTGCCCAAATGGCCAATTTTTGAGGTTCTAGCCCAAGAGCCCAGAACCTAGGAGTTTTAAAACCCATTTTATCCAAACCATGTCAAGGATTTTGCATAATATTGGAAAATTCGCAAGTTCGGGTAACACTTTTTTGGGTAACTTGCAAAACAAGTTATGTCCCCAAACTTTCAAAACAATTTGAACAAATAAGCTCTGTTCATCACTTTCAATTAAAACTTGAACAATAAATATTGTTCATGATTTTCAAAACCCAAGCGTGAACATACGCCGAATTTGTTCGTTTTTTAAACCGTTCGCAAAACGAACCGAACTTGTGCGTTTTCTAGCAAAATTGCTAAAATCTTTTCATTTTGGGTTTTCAAACCAAATGTTTTGATAAACTTTGGGATTTCTAAGAAATTCAACCAAAAACTTGAATGAAAAAGGGATGGTGTGACGTATGTCTCTCCATTGCCCCGATTGTACGAATGCGTGACGTATGTCTCGTCGTTCGGACAATCGTCATTCCTTTTTTAACGTATCCGACCATACCAAACCAAATCTTGGCCCCTTGTGGTCAATCCGAACCTTTTGGTCCCCCGTGGCCATTAGATTCAATCATCCGACTCATTGGAGTCATCCCGGTCAATGATCGACTCAATTGAGTCCATTGTACCTCTTTTGGTCCCAACGCGACCAAATCGAACCCTCTTACCCAACGGACATGTTTTACTTATTCTAAGCGCGATTAGTAAACAAACGCTTAAGTCTCCCATGCGCGAGCATACAAGCTAATACGCTTAAGTCTCCCATCCGCGAGCATACAAGCTACGTTTAATCGCAAGAATACGGTCAAAATATCGTCCATTTAACCAACATTAAGTTCTTTACCAAAGAACTACGTACGCTTTGAATTCTCCGACTACCGGGAGATACGTAGGAGCAAGATCGACATCTTGTCAAGCGCAATAATAAAAACTTTTTTTCCTTTCGTTTGTTTTCATCTCTTTTCCCCCCTTTTAGTATATTTTCTTTTGACATAGATAATCATGCGCGCAAAACATTTAAAAACAATTTAAGCTTTAGCCAAATAGAAGGTTCCCGTTGAGTACAACGGACGTGAGGGGTGCTAATACCTTCCCCTTGCGTAACCGACTCCCAAACCCGACAATGGTTGCGATGACCAGTCCTTTTCCTCATCGTCAAGGGTTTTATTATCGTTTCCCTTCAAACAAAAAACTTAAGGGTTTATCAACGTTCCCTTTACACAAAAACTTTGGTGGCGACTTCACAAGCCCCTCCGAGCGTTCGCGGACGTCCTCGGAGGATTGCGCGTTTTTTAAACGAGGTGCGCACACAGGAAAGAAAAAGGCACAGAGGTTTGTTAACCCAGTTCGGAGTAAACACCTCCTACTCTGGGGGATACCAATCCAGGAAGGAATTCCACTATAGGAATTAATCCTTATGACTCAAGACACTGACTCCCAGTTCCCAGCCTAAGCAATTAACTTCCTCCTAGTCTTGAATTCTACCCAACACGTTGAGTATTAGAAAACCTCTAACTTCCTATCCAAGTAACTGCCCAGTTACTTGAACAACCCTTGAACTAAACCCAGTTCTAAAAACTACCCTGTTTTTAAGAACAACTTCAATAACAAAACTTCATTCGTACCTAAAGGCTTAGAATGAATTACAACTCTATAAAACTCTAAACCAACTCAAACAATGAGTGGTGCACAAATAAAACTTAACAGCTTAAAACTCTAAGACTCTTTTTCTCTAAATTTCTTCAATTATGCGTAAGTCTTGAAAGCAACAGCACTCCTCCTTTTATAACCTCCAACAATCAGAATTAAAATGGTTCAAATCTTCTGAATTGATATGTTTCTAATTTATGCAAGGCTCAATTAGGAAACATATAATTCTGCAATGTATCTCATCAAAGATTTCTTCTGAAAATATGATCTTCATAAATACGAGCCAAATCTTCATTAGATCTTCCACAAATCAATCAGCATTCTAGAAGTATTAATCCATAATAAAACCTTAACATATCTCTCAAAGATTCGCGTAGAAATAACTTGAAAAAGATCAGCTTCTGATGAAGTCAACCAAAGTCAACGCTGGCATCAGACTCTGAATACAACTTCTGAACAGCTACAGTGCTTCTGAAGTACCTTTCAGCTTCTGATGGAATTTCCAGCTTCTGAATGGCTTCAAAATGAAAACCTTGCAACTAAAGATTTGTTCTAGCCATGGAGGTGCTACTATTCAACACATTGGTTTTGTCAAAATATGCAGTCAACACCAAAATACTCAACAATCTCCCCCTTTGGCAAATTTTTGGCTAAAACCAATGTTCACACACCCAAGTTCTTCAATCTCCCATAAAATTAACTCAGCAATGAAGAACTCCACAAAGATATAACATATCAAAGAGATGGGCAGCGGACAAAACACTCTCTTAGCTATGTTAAACTTCAGCTTCAGCTTCTGAACTCCTGAAGCACACATAAACCAATTACTGATCAACTCAAACCAATTACTGATCAACTCCTGATCATCACAAACACTCCTGAAGCTTTACAAACACACAAACATCTGAACAAACACTCCAGCATCTGAACTTTCCCCCTGCAACTCACTAAAACATAAAAACTCCCCCTCACTTCTGAACTGCAGTGAAAAAATGGTATCAGAACACAATTGTTCTTCAGGACCACACTTCAGGACCACATCATCACTCAGGTATATAACAATCTTGTACTCCCCCTGAGACACATACTCCCCCTCAATAACATCTTGACAACTCTTGTTGCATTGGTTCTGAACTCTGAGCTTCATAAATAACTTATGAATAACATTGAAAGCTGAACATCTGAAATTTGAACTAATTCTGAACAGCTCAGGCAACACATCTTCTAATTTTGAACAGCTCAAGCATAAGATTTTCTCCCCCTTTTTAGCCACAAAATTCTGACAAACGTCAGACTTCAAATAGGGAATAAAATCAAAACAAGTAACACAGATCCTTGAAAGACTATCAGACTCAGATGCAGGATCACACTCAGCATAAGCACAACTGGCAGGTACTCTATCTTCCTCACATCCAGTTTGCATTAATTGCTATAAATCTTCATGTAAACACACACCTAACTTGCTTCTCAGATTCTCAAATTGTTTAGCATCCAAGGCCTTTGTGAATATGTCAGCAATTTGATCTTCAGTGTCCAAATGTTCCAGCTGAACAATCTTGTCCTCCACAAGGTTTCTGATAAAATGGTGTCTGATGTCTATGTGTTTAGTTCTGCTGTGCTGTATTGGGTTCTTAGAGATGTTGATAGCACTCAAATTGTCACAAAATAAGGTCATAGTTCCTTGTTCAATGTTGTATTCTTCAAGCATCTGCTTCATCCACACCAGTTGTGAGCAACTACTCCCAGCAGCAATATACTCAGCTTCAGCAGTTGACAATGAAACACAATTTTATTTCTTGCTGAACCAAGAAATTAGATTATTTCCCAAAAAGAAACAACCTCCTGAAGTGCTCTTCCTGTCATCAGCACTTCCAGCCCAGTCAGCATCACAAAATCCCATCAATTCAGAACTTGAACTATGAGAATACATGATTTCATAGTCACTTGTGCTATTCACATACTTCAGGATCCTTTTAACTTGTGTCAGATGACTCATCTTAGGATCAGCTTGATATCTTGCACAAACTCCAACAGCAAATGTGATATCAGGTCTGCTTGCAGTTAAGTACAATAGGCTCCCAATCATACTTCTATATTGGCTTTGATCAACTGATACTCCATGTTCATCTTTGGTTAACTTTAGATGAGTAGCAGCTGATGTTCTCTTATGAGCAGCAGATTCCATACCAAACTTTTTCACAATGTTCTTGGCATATTTACTCTGAGAAATGAAGATTGTATTTTCCATTTGCTTAACTTGTAATCCTAGAAAATATGTCAGCTCACCAACAAAACTCATTTCAAATTCAAACTGCATTTGTTGAACAAACAATTTGACCATCTTCTGAGATATTCCACCAAATACTATGTCATCAACATAGATCTGAGCAATCATCAGACTTCCATGTTCATTCTTCACAAATAATGTCTTATCAGAACCTCCTTTTCTGTAACCTTGAGCCACAAGAAACTGAGTCAATCTTTCATACCATGCTCTTGGTGCTTTCTTGAGTCCATATAAGGCTTTCTTCAACTTGTACACATGATCTGGAAACTGATGATCCACAAAACCCTTAGGTTGTTCTACATAAATTTCTTCTTGCAGATATCCATTCAGAAATACACTCTTCACATCCATCTGAAATAGCTTGAACTTGAGAATGCAGGATACACCCAACAGTAGTCTTATGGACTCTAGTCCGGCCACAGGTGCAAAGGTTTCATCAAAATCCAATCCCTCTACTTGAGTATAACCCTGAGCAACCAACCTTGCCTTGTTTCTGACTACAGTACCATTTTCATCTGTTTTATTCTTGAATATCCACCTAGTGCCAATCACATTCAACCCTTCAGGTCTTGGAACCAGATCCCACACTTCACTCCTTTTGAATTGATTCAACTCATCTTGCATAGCTTCAATCCAAAATTCATCAGTTAGGGCTTCTTTCACATTTTTGGGTACAAACTTAGACACAAAACAAGAATCAGAAGCAGTTGGGTCTGATCTCCTGGTTCTGACCCCTTGATCCAAGCTCCCAATGATAAGCTCCTTAGGATGATCCTTCTGAACTCTAATTGATGACCCTTTATTGGTAGGATCATGATCTGGATGCACTTCTGCTTCTTCAGACTCTGGATGCTTTTCTGCTTCTGAAGTTTGTTCTTCTGAGGCTTCAGACTCTGGAATAACTTCAGATTCATCCTTTTCATTCTCAGCAGACAGATCATCAATCACAACTTTAGTTCTTGAGTTAAACACCCTATAGGCTCTGCTGTTTACTGAATGTCCCAAAAATATGCCTTCATCAGACTTAGGATCCAGTTTTCTTCTATTTTCCCTGTCAGCCAAAATATAGCATCTGCTCCCAAACACATGAAAGTATTTGACTGTAGGCTTCCTTCCTTTCCACAGTTCATACAATGTAGATGTTGTTCCCTTTTTCAAAGTGACTCTATTGTGTATGTAACAAGCTGTGTTCATTGCTTCAGCCCAGAACATATATGGAAGTTTCTTAGCATGCAGCATTACTCTTGCACATTCTGCCAAAGTCCTATTCTTCCTCTCAACTACACCATTTTGCTGAGGTGTGATAGGTGCAGAAAACTCATGTTTTATACCTTCAGAAGCACAGAATTCTGAGAAACTCTTGTTTTCAAATTCTTTGCCATGATCACTTCTGATTCTGACAATACCACAATCCTTCTCTCTTTGTAATTGAGTGCATAGGTCTTTGAACACTTCAAAAGTATCAGACTTCTCTCTAACAAAGTTAATCCATGTGAATCTTGAGTAGTCATCTACCATTACAAAAGCATACCTTTTTCCTCCAATACTTTCTACTTGCATAGGCCCCATTAAATCCATATGTAAAAGTTCTAGCACTTTAGTAGTTACCTGATGAACTAATCTGGGATGAGACTTTCTTGTTTGTTTCCCAATTTGACAATCACCACAAACATTGTCCTCATTGATCTTCAGATTAGGTACACCTCTGATAGCTTCAGTACTTAGGATTTTTTTCATGCCTTTCAGATGCAGATGACCCAATTTCTGGTGCCAGAGCTTGACTTCCTCTTATGAGCTCATGAGACAAGAGGTCAGGCTTCTTTCTTCTTCAGACACCCACAAATAACAATTGTCTTTGGATCTGCAGCCCCTCATCTGAGTTTTACCTTCCTGATCAGTAACAATACACTCTAGCTTGTTGAAATTCACTTTTAAATCTTGATCACATAGTTGGCTAATACTGATCAGATTAGAGGTTAAACCTTTCACTAACAGCACATCATTCAGTCTTGGTAAGCCTTCACTGATTAAATCACCAATACCCAGTATCTCACCTTTTGCTCCATCTCCAAATGTCACATAACTTTTGGAATAAGGTTTGATATTGCTCAGCAGCTTCTTCACACCAATCATGTGCCTTGAGCAACCACTATCAAAATACCAGTCCTCTCTAGAAGTGGCTCTGAATGAGGTATGAGCAATCAGGCCAACATTCTGAACCTTGGGCCTCCACACCTTCTGAACATTGTGTCTGATAGCAGCTGGTTCCACTCTTCTATACTGAAAATGTTCAGGATAGCCATAAAGTTTGAAGCAGAATGGTTTGATATGCCCTTTCTTTCCACAATGATGACAGATCCAGGTATGATTCCTCCTTCTTCTGTTGAACTTCTGGGGTTGCATCTGAACATACCTCTAAGGTCTCATCTGAGTATGCTTCTGAGGTCTCATCTGTATATGCTTCTGACCTTGCATCTGGGCTACCTTCTGAGGTCTCATCTGAGAAGTTCCAATCACAGGATCATGAGTTTGAGTAGTAGGAACAAACTGACTAACAGGATTTTTCTCCTTGAGCTTCAGACTCTGATCAACATAACCTAACCCAGTTTTTCCTTGCTTCTGGACATCTAGAATCTCCTCCAACTTATCAATAGCAGAGTTCATCATCCTAACTTGCTTTTTCATCTGATCAAGTTGGGAATTTAGCAGGTTCACTTCTTTTTTTAATTCTAAATTCTGCACTAGAAGTTCTCCTTTCTCAGCCTCCAGTTGAAAAATAGCCTCCTTCTGATCCAGAACTTCCTTGCAGACTTCTGCACTTCTACTGTATAGCTTTATATAAGTGTCAGCCAGTTCATCATAAGAGAGTTTCTGAGCTCTGACTTCAGACACTAGTGAACCCTCAGACTCTGAGTCAGACACAGACAAGGTTTCAGTCTCTAAATACTCTTCAGACTTTGTAAGAACTTCTGATTTCTGAGACTGCAGCTTAACCATCAGACTTGTGTCACCCTTAGCAGATTCATTCTCAAAATCTTCTTCTGAATCTTCATCAGACCATGACACAGCTAGGCTTTTCTTCAGCTTCTTAAGAAAAGTAGGACATTCAAACTTGATATGTCCATACCCCTCACACTCAAAGCACTGCACACCTTTGGCTTGGTTACTTTTCTCCTCAGACTTGGTCTTCTTCTCATCAGTTTGTTGCTTCTTGAATCTGAAATTCTGACCTTTGGTCTTGGATTTTCTGTCAACCTTCTTCAGAATTCTGTTGAATTGTTTTCCAAGGAACACTAGAGCTTCTGATAAATCATCCTCATCAGACTCTTGTTGATCATCAGCTTCAGAATTCACAGTAAAAGCTACACCTTTTCCTTTCTTCTCAGTCTGTTTACAAAAAGCAGTCTCAAAGTTCAACAAAGAACCAATGAGCTCTTCAACCTTCATAGCAGAAATATCATGAGCCTCCTCAATTGTTGTGACCTTCATGTCAAATCTTCTAGGCAGGGACCTGAGGATTTTTCTTACTATCTTTTCATCAGACATCTTTTCACCAAGAGAATCAAAAGAATTTGCCATGTCCAGCACATTCATGTAGTAATCTTGTATGCATTCATCCTCCTTCATCTTCAGGTTCTCAAACTTGGTGGTCAGCAACTGCAGTCTAGACATCTTCACCTTAGAAGTTCCTTCATGAGTTGTTTTCAAAATTTCCCAGGCCTCCTTTGCAACTGTACATTGCTTGATGAGTCTGAACATATTCTGGTCCACACCATTAAAGATTTGCATTCAAAGCTTTTGAATTTCCCAGTGACAGATCATCTTCAGCTTTGGTCCATTCTTCTTCAGGCTTTAGAACCTCTGTCTTGTTCCCATCTTTGTCCAAAACTACTGGATGATCCCAGCTTTTAATCACAGCTTTCCAAGTCCTGCTGTCAATAGACTTTAGAAAAGCACACATCCTAGACTTCCAATACTCATAGTTTGTGCCATCTAGTAGGGGTAGTCTATTGACATAGCCTCCTTCTCTATCCATGCTTGCCAGATATTAACTCCTCTGGATCTCACCCAAAACACAGGCAAGGTGCCTGCTCTAATGCCAATTGAAATTCTGGCTGGACAGATCAGGTTCTGAATACTGATCAGAACTTGATAACAGGACACAAAGATTGTAAAAACAGAGCACAAGCAAAAACAATCAGAAGCAGCAAAATAACAAGTGCAGGAAAGAAAAAGGCACAGAGGTTTGTTAACCCAGTTCGGAGTAAACACCTCCTACTCTGGGGGATACCAATCCAGGAAGGAATTCCACTATAGGAATTAATCCTTATGACTCAAGACACTGACTCCCAATTCCCAGCCTAAGCAATTAACTTCCTCCTAGTCTTGAATTCTACCCAACACGTTGAGTATTAGAAAACCTCTAACTTCCTATCCAAGTAACTGCCCAGTTACTTGAACAACCCTTGAACTAAACCCAGTTCTGAAAACTACCATGTTTTTAAGAACAACTTCAATAACAAAACTTCATTCGTACCTAAAGGCTTAGAATGAATTACAACTCTATAAAACTCTAAACCAACTCAAACAATGAGTGGTGCACAAATAAAACTTAACAGCTTAAAACTCTAAGACTCTTTTTCTCTGAATTTCTTCAATTATGCGTAAGTCTTGAAAGCAGCAGCACTCCTCCTTTTATAACCTCCAACAATCAGAATTAAACTGGTTCAAATCTTCTGAATTGATATGTTTCTAATTTATGCAAGGTTCAATTAGGAAACATATAATTCTGCAATGTATCTCATCAAAGATTTCTTCTGAAAATATGATCTTCATAAATACGAGCCAAATCTTCATTAGATCTTCCACAAATCAATCAGCATTCTAGAAGTATTAATCCATAATAAAACCTTAACATATCTCTCAAAGATTCGCGTAGAAATAACTTGAAAAAGATCAGCTTCTGATGAAGTCAACCAAAGTCAACGCTGGCATCAGACTCTGAATACAGCTTCTGAACAGCTACAGTGCTTCTGAAGTACCTTTCAGCTTCTGATGGAATTTCCAGCTTCTGAATGGCTTCAAAATGAAAACCTTGCAACTAAAGATTTGTTCTAGCCATGGAGGTGCTACTATTCAACACATTGGTTTTGTCAAAATATGCAGCCAACACCAAAATACTCAACAAGAAACATTCCCCAGCTTTTAAGGAATGTATTCAAACTTTGTGTGCTCTGTTTTTACGCACACAAACTCAGCTGACCTAGCTTCTAGTTTTGCAACGGCTCTTTGCTGAAATTCTGGGCAAACTCAACAGCTCTTTTATTATCTATAAAAGGGTGAAGTTTTGAAGAAGAATTGCCAAGACTCTGTACAGAAAAACAACCTACAACACCAGAACTGCAAACACTCTGTTTTACGTTTTCTGTCACAAAATAACTTAAGAATTCTTACAATTGTTTATCTTAGAATTCCTTAAGTGTTAGAGTCTTAATTGAGTTGTATTTTGTGAACACCTCTGATATTTGATCAAGTGTTTAACACAAACTTATTTTCTGTTGTTAAATCAGTTTGAAACACAAAGTCTCAGTCTGCGTGCTGAGCATCCTGAAGTCTCATTACTTTGTGTTCTGAGCAATTAGAAGTTTCTTAGCTTTGTGCTTTGAGCAGGGAAGTCTCTTGACTTTGTGTCTTGAGCATTGGAAGTCTCTTGACTTTGTGTCTTGAGCATTAGAAGTCTCTTACTAGGTGTTTAAGCATTGAAGTCTCTTAACTTTGTGTTTTGAGCAATTGTAATCAGTTTGATTATAGTTAAATCTCCTGTAAGTGACAGGGGGACTAGACTACTTCCAACTTGTGGAAGGAACTAGTATAAAAACATTGTGTGTCTCTCTTTCCTTCTCTCTTTACATTTATATCCGCTGCATAAACTCTCTGAAAAAGGTTCAGAATCTGATTCTGAACTTATCATAAGTTTTGAGAAAGAAAAGAAAGAAAAGTTTTTAAGCCCACACAATTCAACCTCCCCTTCTTGTGTGTTTTTCTCACCTTCATCACCCACAACCAAATGCACAGTCACAAAATTTGAACACTCAACCTACATCACATATGGATGGTCAACCTGCACCATTTAAGGCTCCAGAAAAGATAAATTTATACATTAAAATATCAAGCTCATTACATGATATTTGTACATGTTACTGAATCATTGTTTTTTATCATAGAAAAAACATGTTGAGATGGTATATGATGTTACCCATTTACAAAAGAAGGCAAAGACCACCATGTCATGGAAAGGAATCAAGTGTGAAGCATCTAAGAAAAAATCAGCTGCCAATGTACCAAAATACAATTTCAACAAATTAAGAAGGAGTGGCAGAACTTGTTACTTTGGGCCTCAACCTAAATTAGGTGCACCAGGAACTCTTGAGACAAACCCCATTGAAGTTGGAGTAGATGATGGAGATGGAGAATTAACTCAGGAGATTTAAACTTGTAGTACTTTAAAATGTAATGTCTTACAATGCCTTTTGATTAATTAGATTTGGATGTAATGGCTTGAAGAATGCCTACTGTTTTTGGATGTAATGGCTTAAACAATGCTTGTATTTTGAATGCTAATGGCTTACAGATGCCTTTTGATTAATTAGATATGGATGTAATGGCTTGAACAATGCCTTCTGTTTTGGATGTAATGACTTAAACAATGTTTGTTTTTTGAATGGCCATGGCTTACAAATGCCTTTTGTTTATATCAATGTGTGAATGCAAAGCATTTTATTCATATCAGAGTAGCCAAACCAACTGTGAATGATAATGGCTTACAATGCCTTTTGTTTAGATCAATTGATAATGGCTTAAACAAACAATTTGCAATTTGCACATAAAGCAACAAAATACACTAAATAGCAACAAAATGAGTTACAACTTTGATTGATAACAAAGTAGCCAAACTAGTTTCATTCATTACTCAACAAATACAATTTTTGATCCATAACACATCAATTCAAATAACAACACATCAATTCAAAATAACACTATTACATCACATCGATTCTTAGCATAAACACACCAAAAAAAAACAGCTCATCATCAAGGCCAATGTCATCCACATAACTTTGTTCCTCTCAGCCTTGTACTTTGTCTTCCATTTTGCAATTTCAATCGACTCAAATGTCTTCATGATTTCTTCAATGTTGTTGCATTTGGTACAAGCTTGGTTATTGGTTCCTTCCACCCTTGACCTATCCTCCTCCATTGACACTTCCATAGCAGGATCAACATGAATCATGGGTGTATGCCCTGGTACAATGTCATCATCCCATATGAACAGCTCACAAGTATGAACATTCTATGACAATAATCCATGGACCAACTTAAATTATCAGTTAAACAACAAATACACATTATCAGTTATACATCAAACAAGCTTAACTAGAACTAACCTTGCTATTCCAATTACGACATTTCCAAAACCTACGCTCTTGGTTATCAAATGTGTTAGCTATGTACACCTTCATGGGTAGATTGCACCCACAAACCGGTAACATAGACTGCATCATTTCTGGAACTCGAGTAGCAGCACGACTTGCCCTTGCCCCATTTCTGGAAATTGAATAGGAATGTGAGCATCTGTTGTTTGAATTACCTCTGCTGCTCGACATCTTCCAAAAATCTTCTCTTATTCGTGAAGGAGATGAAGCAGATGAAGCAGAAGAAGTATGAAGAAGATGAAACAGAACGATTATTGAGAAGGAGATGGATTGAAGGAACACGCGATGGAGAAGAAGAAATGGAGAAGAACACGCGATGAAAAAGGAGATGGGAATCTGACCACCAGAAGGGACACGAATTGGGGGAAAATGTGAAACCCTAGTTTCAATTTTCCCCCCTTTCTCTTTTATGTAATTTTTAAATTTAATTAAAATTTAGTTTTTAATTTTTAATAACTGAAAATCATTTTATAAAATTAAAAATGAGTTTTTTTATTTTCAACTGCCACATAAGCTGCCACGTGGTCACTTATGCCCAGCCAACATGCGCCACGTCAGCATCAGATTGCCACCTAGCAACTTCAATGAGCCCAGGGACTATTTTAAAAAACAAAATATTTTGCAGGGACGAAAAACAATTTTTTTTTACAAGGACCAAAAGTGAAATGAGTCATATTTGCAGGGACCTTTTTAATATTTTAACCTAGTATGATTAATATAACAAGACCATTATATCAATTTTCCACTCAAGACCATTATTAGTATTACAATACCATTATTTTACATACTTAAAGATATTTATAGCTATAGATAAATGTTGATTGATTATTCTAAAGTTGTAGTTATATATATGAAAGATTACAGGAAGATCAGCATGAGTTGTTAAACGAGAAAATCGTCAATTTGTTAAACCCAAGCATCGATTTAATTGGAAGCTTGGGGAAATGCATGCATGTATTGGACGTGTATAGAAAAAATGTGATACAGGAAGAACCAAGCCACCCAACACCCAAGCCCAAATCAACAAATAGAGATTGGTTATGTTTAGAGGCACAAGACAGAACATTTCAATATTCGATCTGCAATATAGCACTCCAAGATGCTGGAATCAGCTTCAAGAAAAGCAAAACAAAGAGCCTCAGAGATTTTTCCTTCAATCGAGGTGTTCTTAGGTTACCAACTTTGAAATTAGACGACAGCACAGAATACATATTCCTTAACCTCATTGCCTTCGAGCGTCTCCACGTTGGAACTGGTAGTGAGATCACATCGTTTATATTCTTAATGGACACTATCATCGACAGTGCTATGGACGTTTCAATTTCTAAGCCGAAATGGGATCCTAATCAACGCTCTTGGGAACGATAAACTTGTGGCCAAATTGTTCAACTCATTGGCCAAAGAAATCTCCATGGATCGCAATGGAGAACTTGAGATGGTGATGATGAGTATGAAGTACTATTGTAAAAAACCCTGGAAAAGTTGGCGTGCAAGTCTCATTCACACTTATTTTAGGAACCCTTGGGCTATATATGGTGTGTCTCTTGTTGCTGCTTTCTTCCTTTTTGCTCTTACTATTATTCAAACTATATACACAGTTCGTCAAAGAGGACTGCTAGCCATTTTACACTATTTAACTCACATTTGTTTTAATTGGTTAAAATTCACCCGGTTCCACAATTTGTACACCTACTTACCTAGCTCCTTATAACTTCCTCTTTACCAGTTTGATCCATATTTAATATGTTTTCATTTTGAATATTGCATGTATTTGACGTTTGATTTGTTATTGTGACTTTGTATTGAATCATTGTTCCCACTAATAAACTGGAATATTGTACAAACAAGTGAACATGCATGATTGTTGTCAAATTTCTTTTATTTATATTGATTTTTTTTTTAGGACTGCTTAATTATATGGATATCATCATCATCTTCTTCGATCCAGTGCTAGATTTATACCCATTACTTTAACAACTAAAATAAAGCTATGTCGATCTACTCGTGGTTTATAGCTTTGCTCCTTTTCTTTGTTATAATAATGGTTACTGGTGATTTTTTTTTTGAAGGATGGTAACTGGTGATTGATGTTTTCCTTCCTATAATATTAGAAATAAAAAATAATTATTAAAGAGAGGAAGTGGATATTTTCACTTGAGAGAAATGTAATTCAAGCTTCTTTAAAAAAGAAGAGTATAATTTTCTCTAATATATTTTGTATAAGAGGACATGAGAGCGTATATTTTGACACAAGAAGAGAGAGTAATGTGATTTAAATATATCTCTTAGGATGATAGTGTAATTTACTCTACATATTAAATTATTAAGAAGAAGAGTGTATTTCAAACATCTTTTAGAGAATGAACATATAATTTACTTTAGGTTTTATTTCTCAATGAACGGGATATATATTTCAACATAGGAGGTGAAGGAGTGTAATTCAAACTTCTTTTAGAAGAGTTGATTTACTCTAATATTAACTTTGGTCATATAAATTTATATAATTTGGTATAAGCTCGACAACTAGTCTTGCCAAACATAGTTTTAATGACTTTTTGGACTCTTCGGATTTGACCTCAAATAGTTAATTCAATATACAAATAAACATATGTCAAGGTTTAGGACGGACAAGTGAAAACTTTTTGACAACTCTCTCATACTCACACTATGTTCTTATTCTCTCTCTTCCTTTTTTCTCTATTGTTTTTTACCAATAAAAAGAGAAAAAAAAATTGTCACAAAAATTGTCTCAAACGATTGTTCAAATATCACCGCTCTTTATCTAAAACCAATGTTTGCTCGTAGATAAGAAGAAGGGGTACTAGGTATCCTAGCTTGGACTACTTTAGGATGTTTGGTGAACAACTTAGTTGAACACTTACTTCAATAAGTCCTTATCATATATGTGTAACATCTAGATGAAACTTCTATGAGCTGATGACTAGCTTATTAAAGATGAAAACAATTTATATATTATAAATATTAACTACTTTTGTAAGCTTTTCACATGATTAATTCAAATCAGCTTTTCCAAATTCTCTTCTAGTACTGCTACAAAAAAATAAAATAGACCTTTCAAAAAAACCAGTACAAAAGTAACTTCAAAATACAAATTTAGGGGAAAATAAATTAAAAGACCAGTAGTTTTGAAGTTTTAGTGTGCTACAAAGCGAACTCTCATTATTGAAAATGAAACAATGGAGACAGTAAAGGAGGATGACAACCAAAATATGATAGAAACATCAAATACAATCAACACAAGATAAAGATTCTTAAGAAACAATAATCCACATTACGATAATCATAAACGATTACAAATATTCAACAAAAACAACTTCAGTAACTTGGAAACCAACTGCATAGAGAAAGCATTGAAAGACAAATTCATATATCTAATAAAATAAGAATAATTAACTAAAAATTCATTATGCTATAATTCTAAATCTCAGAATCCTGTGAGCAGAGTGGTGACTTCATAACCATCACTTCAGTGGCTTGGGCTCCTACAGGAATGGAGGTAATATCACCCACCGACGAGGGTACCTCGGCCTCCCTTCCTTTCCATCAAACAACTGCAGGTACACCAAAGATAAGATGCAAGATTAACAATTAAAAGATGCGAGGAATGCAAAAGAATAAACAATATTGGTTCATTTTATAGTATTTTTCATTTCATAAGATGATGTAATTTATCCAAGCAACACATGAACCAAATTTAGTTCACCTAGCATAGCCAAGCAATAAACATCACACTTATATGTTCATTGTTGCGGTAGAAAGAAGTAGCATCATGGGAGTCAAAATCAAGTTACACACAAAACTTTCAAAATCCTCAAAATTTAAAATCAAACAGTTTAGCCATATCATATGAACACTTACGCGTCATGTTTGGACAAAGAACTGATTAAGTATTTATACCATAAGCGCTTATCATATAAGGGCTTAGGTATAAGCTATTTGTATAACAAAATATAAAATGAGGTCAAAGTGTTTTCATAGAAGCTATAAACTATATTGGAGAGATTATAAAAATAAGCTAAAAACAGCTTATGGACATGTTAAATCTATTTTCATAAGATCTCTCAAACAGTTTCACAAGTACTTATGTCAGTAGATAAGCTCATAAGATCTCTCAAACAGTTTCACAAGTACTTGTGTCAATAGATAAGCTCAAACAAGTCATCCAAATAGGTCTATATTAAAAGAAAGCTATCTTGTTATATTTTTATAACATAGACACCATAAACTGAATTAGTGAACTACAAAAGAAAAGGTAAGGAGACAGACCTTCTTCAAGCGCCTGTGCTTTGCAAGAGCCCAGTTGGTCATGATAAAAGTAGCGACGGCAACAAATATATAACCAGCAATGGTTTGCGTTGCAATGTTGAAGCCCAACCACTGGTAAATCTCCGTTGTATAGTTTGCACAAGTAACAATATTGAAGAGAAAGCCACGTGGGATTTGATATCCACCTTCTCCAGCAGGTCCACGAAGATTCCTCAGTATAATATGGCAATAGAAGTTTGAAACTTGACAAAGTATCCCAAATCCAAAGCCTATCTTCATTTGAAGGTCACTTACAGGGGTGTATAGGGGATGGTTCACATAATAAGCAATATAACAGCCAAATGTCCAGTAATAAGCACAGTTGCGGAAAACATTGGAAAGGGGCGAAGTTGCATGGCTGAAGCGGTGCACAAAAAACGTTTCCAGAATTCGTTTGGCGTAATGGAAACACCAATAGTACATGGCATATGTCTGCACAGGGTGGATGACACGTTCGCCTTTGTAGCCAAAATACTGGTAGACAACAGGGAAGTAATAGAAGACTGGATAGAGAAGCAACGGCCCCAAATACTCGAAGAAGAATAGCGTACGATAAGAAACTTGTGGACCTAAGTCCTTGAATGTTACTGTTAAGGTTTCTGAATTTCCACTTGTATAGTCATTGAGACTCTTTTTATAATTAAGAACAACAAGCTTTTCCTTCGATCCTGGTTGGACGGGAAGTGTCAAGCGCTGCCTTGATGGATGCTTGTTGGCTGTTGAAAGTGAAATATACAAATCACGTTAATGAGTTATGAAATTCAATGCAGCATACAGACAGACATACACATATAAACAAGCATATTTTTTTTCTTTTGAGAGAGACATTAAAATGGAATAAGAAAGCCATAAAATAGTAGGAATTGGATGAAATGAATTGAACTGGTATGTCCGCCATAGTTAATTTTAATTCTGCAATTCGATAAAAATTGGGTTAACTGTGTGAGTTTTAAGTGGTGTTTGCTTCTTCGTCTACAAACCAAAAAAAAAAAAAGTTGGTTAACTGTTATAAGCCGAGAAGAAACTTTCATTCTAATAAATACCCAAACTTCAAGATCATTTTATATTGTGAAAAAATGTTGGACTCGTGATGGGGTGTTTGGAAATCCTTTTGAGGGATCTTAAAGCTATGCTTGAGCTCAAAGAGTGTGTTTGATAAAATGCAGAATTGCAGATCAATTTGCAGCTGAAGTTTGTAGTTTTGCGAGAATCGCGGTGAAATGACATTTAAATGTGTGGTGGAGGTAAGCTGCCACGCTACGAAACACAAGTTTAGCGGATTGGCACAAACTTACATTTGAGACACTCAAACAGATTTCCAAACACAATCAGTTTATTTGCCCAAGGTTGAAAGCAATTTCAATGGAGGCATTTAAATGAGCAATTTACGTTTCATCCAACATTAGAAATAGAAACCACGTGAAAGTATAATAAATAATAGATGGGCCACTCCACAATAGCGGGAAAAAGTGGAGAAATTACTTTTTTTTTTCTTTTGGCTGAGTATTTCAAATACATTACAAACTAATTTCACCAAGAATCCAAGTATTTGTTACAATATTGGTATCGGATTCATATCCAACACTAGTAGAACAAGCTGCTAAATCATTATTACATACTAAACAGTAAGGATGTCAAACAACAATGAACCTACTATGAGGCTGCTATCAATTATCATCACCCGGCATAACATAAAGCTCGAAATACATCACGGACATAACTAACACAATACTATATAGAAACATCTTAGATCCATCAAGACATAAGTCTTTGATTAACTTGATTTCGGTCATTTTTCTTCTCAATATTACTAAAAAATTAATCAATTTATCATACATAAAAGTTTTAGTCACTTACTTCGCTTGTGAATTGCCTCCTGTAAATCTGCTACAGTAGCCTGTGGAAAGAAAAAAAAAATTATATAAATCATGGATCAATACTTTAGAAAACAAAACAAATTCCAAAATATAATTTATTTCCTATAAATCAACCTAAGAAATCAAAACTACCCTTTTATGACAAAAACAAACACAACACAATACAAAAGACACAAAAAGTATGAAGTTTAAAAAAGACTTACAGAATCATTGAGCTCAATGCCACCTTTAACAATCTCTCTTCCACTCCTAGAAACCACAGTGACCTTCATCTTCAAAACCAAAACACACCCACTTCACCAAACAGTGTCAGCAACACACTTCACAAATCACTGAAAGATCATACACAAGATCCAATAGAACTAGCACCTATAAAACTCCAAAAAAAAAAAACACAAAAACAGATTCAATTAGACCCATCATACACATCAGCACTAAAAACAAATTCAAACAGTGTGATTTTCATATAAAGCTATCAAATTTACAATAGCGATATAATACCCACATGTCAAGTTCCAATCTTTTGTAAAAAAGTAATAGTGGGGTACAGTAAAATAGTAAAAGATTCAAACTTTATTGAAGAAAATTGCGTTTCGATGAAAACAATGAATGTGGGTCATCGTTAAATTAGGTAATTCAACCGTAAACAGAAAATTTTGGTCCCAAAAAATCAGAAATCATATTGAAAAACCTAATTGGAAAAGTAGAAGAATGAAGGGAATTAGAAGTACCTGAATTGGGGGAAGAGTGTAATGTTTCTTCTAAGAAACAGAGCAAAATGTGGGTTTGAAAATTTGGATAGAAAAATGGAGAATTTATGATGGGAAGGATGGATTAATGTGAGGTATGGTTAGTACAAGATGAGGCCAAGTCAATGTATGCATTAATGGAATATGGTTAGGGTAGGACAACTGACCATATAAGCAGGTTATCAATTATATCATCCATATAAAATACCAATATTCTCATTCCAAATTTCATCTCATTACTAAAATTAATAAAACATTTTTTAGATAAGCAAAATTTATAAAATGATAGAAGATCATATTATAAGGTTTAGTCGGTTACATACTTTCATTTGGGTTTGAATCAGAACTTCACAATTGTATGTGTGAATTTAAGTGATATTTGTCACTTCACGTGCATATCATATTTATAATAATTATTTCTATCTATATTGTTTAAAAATAATTATAAGAAAGAAAACATCAAGCCATTTATTGTGGATTCTTAAAAAAAAAATAAAATGTTTTTGATGTTTTAGTTATGTTTGTATGTAGCTATTTTCAAAAATGAATCTGTTACAAAATTATTTTTATGCTAAAAATGAAAGACTGCTTGGATTAATTTTTGAAGAAAAATGTTTTTTTTTGTAACCCTTCAATTCCTAAAGGAAATGCATTCTAACAGTCTGGAGTTCGGTCATGAGATAGGTATAGTCTGATCAAAAATTATTTATCTAGGAATCGAACTTTTCTCTAGAACAATTTGTCATTTGTTGAAGTCCATTAACCACTTGACCTAAATTGTTTGGTCAAAAAAAGTATTTTTAATAGAAGGGAAAAATACAAAATCTCTTTTTATAACTTAAACTAACACAAAATACCTTAACTTTTCTTAAAAATCCCTAAAAAATATACTCTCAAAATTATTTATATTAGAAGAGTTTATTTGAAGGTAGAAAATATATTCTTGAAATGATATTTCTCATAATATAATTATTAGAACATTATTCTCAGATATAATTCATTGAGTATTTTATTTTTTTTTGCTAATATAATTCATTGAGTATTTGGTAAGCATTTGACATTTTTAAGAATATTATTTTTAAAAATTAGTACTCCTTTTATAGCATCCTCCTTTGGAGCTTGGCAAACACTACGATTTGTAACACTTTCGAATTAAATACGTTTGAGCAATGGTGATTGATCATATACAACCGATGATTGATAACTAAGCAGTCATACACTTTGCAAGTAATCTAGTGATGCTGATGCATGGAATTAAGAAGTAAATATTTGAGACAATGTTTCATTTCTAAAGGGTCAAGTGAACAAAGGATTTTTGAAGTAAAAAGCAAGTTAGAGAAGCAATTTGTTTGCCAACCAAAATATCATATCATATAATTAGAAGGCTAGAAGGTTCAAATTTCTAAGAGAGGATTTTGGAGTTAAAAAGTCCTCCAGGTGTTTAAATTAAGGGGAGCGCTGAAAGTGTGATTCAAATAGGAGTGTTGTACATGGAAAAATTGTCATCCCTGGCCAACAACTCCTTATACATGCATGTTTTTCATCAAAGTGTATTCTTCCTTTGACTTACAATATATTGACATCATTTTTATGACAATTTTTGCAACAACGTAGAAATACACACCCCCTATGATATAGTGGCATAGTGTTTTGGAGCTTTTTTCTTTTGCTTTTAGGAAAATACTTCTATATACATATGGTTGTCAAAATAGTTGTTGCAAAATAGATGTTCAAATATTATTTCTTTATTGCCTTCAATCTCTCTATTTTTATATTTCCTTCAATCTTAATTATAAGCAAAAATTAACTTTTTAGATTTATTCAATAATTAATGTATTTGGTTTGTAATAATGACCAAATACATTAATTATTGAATGAATCTAAAAAACTTTTGTTTATAATTGAGATCAAAGGAAGTATTTCTTTCTTTTCCTCGGTTATTTGAGTCATAATGTGATTAAACATATGATCTTTTTTTATAATCGATTATCTTTACGTGCAACTGTACGTTAATCTCTAAAGTAAAATTATAATGAGTGATCAAACTATCCTTCAATAAATTTAACACTGCTTCATTCACAGGGTTGAATTCAAACTCATGACCTCAAGTTAAGCCGGAAGAGAATTGTGTATCTATTATATCGTTGAATGAATTTTTTTTAAGGGATTGTTGAATGATTTTTTAGGGGTTTTTAGAATGAATATTGTATATCTATTATCTCGTTGTTTTTGCTTTACTTTTTTAAAATATGCTGATCACATTGTGTATGAGTAAAATATTATGAATCTTTTATTTATCAATTATATTAAATATATTCATTTTGATATATATTTTATTTACTCTATATTTGTCTCCCATATAAAAATCGAGTTAGCTTTATCTCTTCAAAAAAACCGAGCTAGCTTTGTCATTGGTTGCTATTATAGTCCTTAAATATATCAAAATTATAAAGACATTCAGGATTTGTCTTTCATTTGTCGAATGTGTATTTCATTGGTTAGTTTGCCCTTCAAATGTGATCAAATTAATTTTATCAACGTTTCGTAATCCCTTCATTTAAACTAGAGCATTGCCAATCCAAAGTCCCAATCCTAGATGAAATTAATATAATTATTATTTAGTTTTATATGTTGGAACACTTTATTAAATATTTTATTCTAAAAGATAATGCTTTGTCTTAGTGTGGTATTCTTTCTTTTAATTGTACCCTTCATTTCAATTATTGTATTTATCGGAGTTGATAATAATATAACATGTCTTACTATTTGGTGGTGTTTAGTTGTATTGGTG
Organism: Medicago ruthenica; assembly: GCA_018208015.1. Taxonomy (NCBI): domain Eukaryota; kingdom Viridiplantae; phylum Streptophyta; class Magnoliopsida; order Fabales; family Fabaceae; genus Medicago; species Medicago ruthenica. Next base: position 10,632,862 of record CM031375.1, on the reverse strand, counting down.
ATGTTTAAAAGTGTTGTAGCTTGTTCACTTGTTAACTTATTTGATGGTGCATTTTAACAAAGCAGGAGGACCGGATGGAATCCAACTTTCTATAAGAGACTTTGGAGCTTATGTGGGGTTGAGTTGTTTCATGGTTAGAAGAGTGTTCTTTCCCAAATGAGATTATGACAACAAACATTGTCTTTATTGAAGAAAGAAAAGTCAGGGTTATTGCGTGATCTCCTCTCTATATCATTATGTAATGTTATCTATAAAATTTTATCTAAAGTCCTTACAAACCCTCTGAAGCCTTTGTTATCAAAGTGCATCTCTCAAGAGCAATCAACTTTTGTTGAAAATAGGTCCATTATTAATAGGCTGAGTTTAACCTGGGAAACCAGGTTTGCTTCCCAGCATGGGAAAGTTGAAGCAGCACCCTAGATATAATAATTGTATATTCAGACGGTGTAGATTCATCACTTGCTACTTGCTTTAACTTTTTTTATGGCCTCTATTAAACAAAAGCAGTGACCCCACCTCAGGGTTAAATAACATTATATATGTTGTGACGGGTTGGCCAGATTTATTTGGTGACGACCGTCACCAAAGAAAAATAAACCGATACTTATTTTAATGAATAAAATGTACGGCCTTTAACACCCCATATTTCAACTTCAATCCAATTTTTTTCTTCTGCCCTTCTACTTACTTCTCATTCTCCATATTTCTTCTGATATTTCTTCTTATATCTAAATAAGTTAATTATCTTGAAAGTTCATAATTTGTTGGCCAGATCTTTTATCATAGTTTGTTGGCCAGATCTAGATTCATAGAAATTGGTTGTTTTATTTGTGCTTCCAAGTGAGAGGTATGCATTAGATTTATGATTTGAATTTTCTGGATCTTGTTTTTTCTATTCAAATATCATGTAGTTGTTCTTGGTGGTGATGCTAATAGTGTTAAGTTTAGTTAATGTTGTATTTTGTGGTTGATGTTATTAGAAAATAATGCTGTATGTTGAAGTTAGAGATTAACAGAAACAGGTTGAAAAAAATTGATAGAAAAAAACGCACGGTTTGAAGAACTGAACGTGCACTTTTCAGTTTAAAACCAGGAACATTAAAACGCACGGTCGTGTATTACAAAGCACGGACCGTGCGTTAATTTTTAATCTAGATTTTAATTGAAAAAACCGTGCATTAAAAGCACGGACCTTGCAATAAAAAAACGGACCGTGCAAAAAAAGCACGGACCGTGCTTTATTGTAGTTTTGTAAACCGTGCATTAAAAGCACGGACCGTGCTTTATTGTAGTTTTGTAAACCGTGCATTAAAAGCACGGACCGTGCTTTTTTGGATTTACAGGTTTGGACTGCCACCTGTGGGTGCTGCTTCAACTTTCCCATGCTGGGAAGCAAACCTGGTTTCCCAGGTTAAACGTGGCCTTATTAATAATGTTATGACAACAACAAAGATCCTTCATCGCATGAAACGCAAATCAAAAGGGAAAGTTGGAGAAGTAACACTAAAGATCGGAACTATGCGAAGACAATGATGCGAAACTTGTGAATTGGAAGGGACTGAGACCAATTGTCTCAAAGAGAGGGTTGAGACATGGCGACTCATTGTCACCTTATTGTGTCGAGGGACTCTCATGCTTACCAAAATAATATGAGGCAAATGGATAGATTCGCGGAGTCAAAGTGTGTGGAGGATCTTCTCTCCTCACACATCTTTTATTTATTGACGATTTTCTTTTTGTTTTACATGGTAAAAAAATAGTAAATGTTCAAAATTGAAAGAGATTCTTCAAAACTATGATAGCTGTCATGACAAGCCATTCACATATAAATATAAAAAAAAAAAATCAGCAAAAATACCCAAGCATTAAAAAAGGAAGATATCAAGAATGTTTTTCTAGTCTCAGAAGCCACGAGTTCTAGAAAATATATTGGTCTTCTATTAATGGTGAGAAGGAAAAAAGAAGGCAATATTTTGGTTACTTAAGGGATAGAGTTTGGAGGAGAATACAACAATGGTCATGCAATCATCTTTCGAAGGCGGGTAGTGAAGTAATCATCAAATTGGTGGCTCAATCAATTTTGTCATATTGCATGAGCACCTTTCTTCTACCATCAACCTTATGATAGGATATTCAAATGATGCTAAATTCTTTCTAGTGAGGCACGAATTAAAGACAAGGGAAATAAATTGTTTACACCTAAAAATAATTATCATATATTAGTCGAACTTCGCGATTAATCCATTATGCGAGATAAGTGATGCTAGAGAAGTCGAGTGCGATGAAGATGATTCTTTCTCAACTCCACTAACTCAGAATGTGAGTCATAAAAGGTTCGGAACCGAGTCAAAGCATTGTGAGATTGGAAAATGACTTTGTTGCACACACTTTAATAGAAATATAAAAAAAAAAAAAAAAAAGATAAAAGTGGGTAGTTATTTTGTTGCACACACTTTAATATTTTTTCTTCCAATTATACATTTGATTTCAACTCCTGTATTTACAATTTTATAATTTGTATAATACTACCTCCATTCTTTTTTAATTGTCACTTTTTAATATTTTACACAAACCAAGACAATCAATAAATGTTACTACTTTTAATACAATAATTTATACTTTTACTATAATGACCTTATTTATTTAATATCTTATTCCATATATTTCTCTCTCCGCAATAAATAATTAAGGGTAATATTGGTAAAACAACATTTAATATTATATTGAACTTTGAAAGTGACAATTAAATAGAAACAAAAAATTTCGCCAAAAGAGACACTTAAAAAGGAACAGAGGGAGTACTATTTAAATCTTTTGTCCAAAAAATATTGTTTAAATCTTAAAGTAAGAAAATTAGTTAAATTTCATTATAATAAAAACAATTTTGCTACAATAGGAAAAATATTGAAACTATAAATGAAACTTATTTTGATCTTATTTGCAAAAAAAAAAAAAGTTATAATCAAATGCGATAAAATAGATATACAATTACGTGCAATAGAAAATCCAACATATGTGCTTGTCGCGTTTCACCAGTAAAATATAATACACACACACACATACTAGTGTTCAGACGGGCACTTCATGCCCGTCTGTCTGCTCTTTTAATTGCGGCGTATAAATTATGAACAGTAGTTTTTATTAAATTTGATTTTGATTAAAATTATAAGTATAGATATTTTTTTACTTTCATACTATTGTAACTGAATATATGTATTTTTTTCAATAACATCAACAATATAACGATAATATAATATAAATTATTTATCTTTTGAATGACACCAACAATATAACATTTTTATAGAAAAAATTGTTTAAAAGTATATTTGGAAGTGAAAAAGGAACCTAAACGTTTTGTCTCTCTCTCTTCAATCTACCCTTACACCACCGCCCTCACCATCTTTCCACCCTTAATCCAAATCTCCCGACCACCATGTAGCCAAGGTGTTGGTGATGCGATCAGCCTCCACAGTTGCGTCATCACCAAACTCATTTGGGGGTCTGTTTCTTCAGGTGTCGCCTCCGTTTTTGGTGGTGGTACGTTTTTGTTCTTCATTGTCCTTCGCGTCGGCGACTCCACCATCGTCCTTTGCGACGGTGACTGTTGGTTTGCTTCACGGTTCTGGGTACTTTTTTGAAACCCTTTTCTAAAGGGTTTGGTCGATTCGAGTGGTAGAGGAGGAGCGCCGCCGTTGGGTGGTGGTTCTGCTCGCTGTGAATCGGCTTTGTTTCAAGATCTGTTTACTAGTGGTTGCGGATCTGGGTCAAAGCACCACTTCCCTCACGGTGGTGGTGGCTTGATGTTGGTATATGAAAAATGCAAACTTAGATCTTTCTGATGTGAGATTCGCATCTGGCTCTTTTAAAAACTTTTCTCGGTTTCATTTGATTGTTGTTGTGTTGGTGATCTTGATTTGTTCCCTGATTTTAGCTCAGGTCTGATGAGATCTTCAGGTTACAAGTTTACGAGTTTGCATCCACTGCATCGGAGAAATTGAGGAAGTTTTCAATCCATCTCAATCTTTTGTGATTGAATTCGGATAATTTGGTTTATGTTATGAAGATCAAGTTCCGGCTTGCATTGATCCTCTTTGGATCGCGTCGTCATGTTCATGGATGGTTTGGCTCGAAAGGGCAGTTATGGCTTGCTGCTTTTTTGCAGGGAGATGGTGAAGGAAAATCGACATGATTAAAGGCAGCGGAATTAAAAAAAATTCGATTTTCTTTCCTTAAATCATTACGAATTTGACATGAATCAGTGATGGAATTGTTACCTCTTGAAGTGCAGAAACAATTTCTTCGATCACAGGCAAGCAAGAAAGCAAAGCCTCTACTTGTCACGAACAGTTCTCCTCTGGTTCCCGGTGCTAGCCAACCTATCAGAGGTTTGAGAGAAAACTAGGGTTTAGATTTTAGCCTTTAGGGTTTCTCAAAAGTGTAACACTGATTTCAGCACAAGAGTTCTATTTATAGAGCTCCTTGTGTGTTCTGAAATCAGCAATCATTGTTGGGCTTCCGTAAGCCCATTAATCCATCAGCTTTCGCTAACTAATTAGTGTCAATTGTTAAACGCACCCCATCTTATAAGTCTTACTTATATTTCTCCTTTTGACCGTTCTATTGTGTGTGACCCTATAGGTTCTTGTAACGTTGGCAATAATATTAAATCTTATTAAATATTATAAACAGTGAGCGGTATCTAGCAACACATCACTGTTACCCAAGTGACAAGAATGTCAAGTGAACTGACGAAACCTTTTTCCATGATAATGTCTATGTGTACGATTACTCCTTTGTCCTAATATCTTTATTAAACACAAGGCATAGATTGTGTCACCCTTGTATAGCTCAATATTTATATTTCTTGATCCCGAAATATACTGAATAACGAATAAGTCTAATATCTCATATTGACTTAATTCGGCATGACCATGCATTTTTACAATCATATTTCATCAAGAGGCCTAAAGATATATCTCCTGTTATGAAGGAAGGACAAATCCCATCTAGGACACTTATGTTCCTTAGCATGATTCGTCAAGTGTCCATTAACCAACGTTATGGTTATCTTGTTACAGATAACGTTTGAATGACAATAAAACACTTGAGTCCACATCTAGGGATCACAGTGGTTTCAGGTCTAAGAGTGGTATACATCATTATCATTATGAAAATAACTTATGACGATTTCATAACATACTATGTAGTATTCTCACGGTGGGTCAATCCAGTATAAATATTACTCCTAATACTCATACCTATGTATAGACTTAATATCTCATATTCATGACACATGAGATATGGTCATCAGTCTACATATATAATAGTCTCCACGCTTTATTATTATCCCGATTTATATTAAAGCTTGACTACAGATACTTTTAAGAATAATGTTCTTTCTGTTGATGTAATCTCATGATTAAGTCACACTTAATATTCCATCACATGAACAAACTATTCTAGGGACTTTATTAATCTCATAACAAGTGTAATAAAGAACGCCATATTTTATTTAATAATAAAAGTCACGATACATATGATAAGTTTAACATAAACTATTGGCCTCTAGGGCTTACAACAACAGATAGATCTTGGATCGCTTATGTGTTGACAGATGATTCATACGCCAGTTTATATGCTCTGAACACTCACTCATTCCGCTTTTTTTTTTTTTTTGCAATTCGGTTTCGCGCTCATACGTGAGCTCGTTGGATTGTATTGGATAATGTTTGTTTTGGGTTTTGTTTAAAACCTCGTTTAGTGTTGTTGTTACTCTTTTTTGGTCCACTTTTGTGCTGACTTGTATATCACCCAATAGGGTTGGATTATGTGGTTGCACTGAGTCAGGTCATTTGCTCCCAGTTTTTGTATTTGCTGTTATTTTAATTTTATGGTTACTCTTTCGCTTAAAAAAAAAGCTAAAAAGACAGCGCAAAACCATGTATTTTTCTTATATATAGTATAGATATAAATCAGAGTGATTCACTGAAAGAAAAATAGTGATTATGTATTTTCTAAAATAATTTAAAGCTAGAAAATTTTAAATTATTCATTAATCTGGTGTCCTAGCAAAATGAATGATGTCTAACCGTCTAAGTGTTAAACATGCCTATCCGATTTCATCACCAGCCTAATTTGCATTGAAGTATTGATTGATGGAATAGTAATGCATTTACTAACTAACTAACGACTACCTACTTTATGCTTACCTCACCATGGTGGTATCTGAATTGATAACTGCTAAAAATATTGTGTGCATTTTTATTACCTCCAACTGCAAACATGCTATTCCCATCTGCCTAATTAGTTAGAGAAATGAAAAAAATTCTTAGGAGAGGGTCGAGTATGAAATGGAAATGAAACTTTTGTGAAAATTTTACATAATTTTCTCACATAAAATTGTATATTTATCTTCCTTTTTATAAAACTATATAATAACTGTAATAAGAAGAGCTATTCTCTATGAAGGTCAAATCCTTAACGTGTCTTCGTCCATACCCATATTAGTTGTTTATGCAACTTTTACTTTATTTAAATAGATCTTTTTTTTTCGACAAAAAAGAATTGATCTTTTTGGTCAATTTTATTTTTTATCGTTTTGAGTTTTGTAAAAAACATAGTCATCTTTTAAAATTATTTATTTTAACTTTATTATTCATTGGCATATTTTTAAATATGAATATATAGTTTTTAAGAAAATAATAAAAAGAATGTGTGTTTTTGATAATTTATGAAATTAAAAAATTAATTAAAACTTATACATAGTGGAGATAGCTAATTGCGTTCTAAGACAAACAAGTTCCACTAAAACATTTTGAAAGAAAAGATGCTTATAGTATTTCATTAATAATAATATCATTAATTCAACGAGGAATATGAAAATAAACATTGGGACTAGTTGATAACACGGCTTCTTCAGCCAAAGCATGAGCTACCGCATTTGCTTGTCGTCTCTTAAACTCCACCCGAAAGTTTGTGAACTGTGAATGAAAAAGTCTCTGGCATCTTGATATGATGTGACTAAATTCTGAAACATCAGGTCTGTTTGAGTGAAAAGCATCATTGGTTGTTTTAGAAACCACCATAGAGTCGACATTGTCCGTCTACATGTCACTTAATCATTCTATAGCCTTAAACAAACCTAAAGCTTCACCAACATGAACAAAACATATAAAGGAGAGAAACTCATTGTTTTGGCTAGAACAAAAGCTCCATCATCGTAAGCATCAATATTGCACTTGAGACGACCAGGCGTCGACCTTTGCCAATGTACATCATGACCTGCAGTTGACGAGAAGCTCGACGACATGGGAAGCCTCGTGTGTGAAGCTGAATTGTTGATCATCACTCGCATTATGACTGATATTAGCATCTTGTTAGTCTTCAATGAGGTGACTGGCACAAAGTTCATTCTCATTCTTCCTGAGTTTAAGGTTACTGTGCTTCCATAAGCTCCATCAAATGGCTGCCAAACGATAAACATGTTCCTGAGATTGATTTTGTAACAAAGAAAAAATAGCTTTTATGGCCGAGTTAGTGACAAGAAAAGCATAATTTAGTTCACTCCAAATACCAGCCATTTACCACACTTGCAGACAATCAAAAAAAATATGAGCAAGATCTTCATAATTGGAATTACAACTAACACAATTCGTTGGACACTGGACTCCTTTGTCCTGAAGACGAACACGCATTGGTAAACATCCCCTACATATTTGCCAAATGAGGTTCTTCACCTTGGAAGAAACTTTTAACCGCCAGATGCCAGACAAGAACCTCGAGCGCCTCAAATGGGTTGTATCAACCAGACCATCAACACATAACTTGTATGTGTTTCAGATAGAGTACAAACCATTTTTCTCAGCTTTCCAAACCAATTAGGAACCTGATTAAACTGCGGCGTGTTTAGAGTAGAAGTAGTTATGTGCTCACTAAAACCCGATTTCACTAAATCATCAAGAATGGAAATAAAGGTACATGATCTTGTACTCCACCGTGATCCACCACAAAATAAAACGAGTGCGTAGAATACTACGTCAAACATAGATAAGATTATGACTAAAGGTGGCCGATCCACTAAAACGTACCATTACTTTGAATATTATACCATATATCTCTACATTTATACATTCATTCTATATTTTATGCAAATTTTCCATTTTGTCTTTATATATAAATTAAAATCCTTTCCTTTTTCACTTTTCTTTGGAACTTTTTTAAGATTTCTGGTACACAAAAGAGAGAACGAGAACGAGAGTGTCTGTAAGTGTGTACATATACACCAGAAATCTCTAAATAAATTTTTCAGTTTGAGAATATCTTCTTAAAAATTTATGCTAACTTTTTGGGTTCATATTTTTCCCGGTATAATTCTGGTTTAATATATTTCCCGAAAACCTCATATACATCATTTTTTATTCAATGTCTTTGTTCCCGGAAAACAACTTTTATTAATTAGTTTCCCTCAAAAAACTTTTATTAATTAGTCGCTATGTAAATATGAATTGATCGCTTTATTTTGATGTTCTAATAATTAGAATTAAAAAAAATCGAATATTTAAACAAAACGAAAAAACAAAGAGTAGTTTTTATAAAATGAAAAAAAAATTTGAATTTGGGTTTAATTTCAGAATTGTTCTTCTTAAGTATTCCGGGATAATATAAATAAACTTGAAATATTGATTCAAATTTTCTGAAAAGAAATAGCATATCAAGAATGCTAATCAAAATTTTTTGAGAAATCTAATTAACCTTCAATTTTTTAACATACCAAAAATATTGATGGAATCAAAAACTACAACAATGGTGGTGTTTCTCAGGGACTCGACGGCCTAGGAAGATTTCAAAACTAATGTCAAAAACAATTGTAATCGCTTTTTCTTGCTTACGCACGGATAACCGGTTTCAAAATGTTATAAGAGCACTTACCATACATGGGTAAGTGAGAAACCACTTATCATACATGGGTAAGGTGGCAATAAAGAAAATATGTGAAGGATAAATGGTATTCACACAAATACCAACTGATCATTTACTTGTCTCGTCGTTCTTCGTCGCTATTTTTTCGTACCACTTAGCAATTTCCATGTTATAATTGTAAATTTGAAGTTTATCCAAAGAGATAAATATATATTCTCTTCCGTTACATTTAGCAAATACATTAAATATTCAATAAACTTAAAAAGTCATTTGTTACTTATAAATGTGACCGGAGTGAGTATATATTTACAAAATATATCAAATTTTTAATAATATAGAATTATTATTTAAATTTAAATTTAATACAGTTGCTACCTACCAATAAAAAGTGCAGCGATCCCATCATGTATACGCAGGGATACTCGGTTTCAAAATTTTGTAATTGTAAATTTTATATTCCTCTTTGAAAGGATCACTAAATTTAATCGTTAACTAAATTACAAGTCCGTAATTTTTCAACTCACAAACTTCTAAGTTAAGATTGTCAAGTTGCAAAATATAAAATTTTACTAGATTTCTTCAAAAAAAAATTACTACACAAATAGTTTTTCATATTAAATATTTATTTAAATTGAACACAGTTGCGACCAAACTTAAAAATAGAGCATAAAGAGTGAGCTCTTGCGTATACACGTGCAAGTTTCGATAGTTTATAGGTCAAATACACCATAATGTCCGTTAAGTTTAGCGTTTATAGTGCATTAGTCATTTTAATTTTTTTTTTGTTTTAAATTGGTAACTTATGTGAGTAAAAGTGTGCACCTAGTCTTTAAGTCATTAAATATATGCACAAGTACTCACTTTCCGTCAAACTCAGTTAAAAAACGTGTATTGCTAAACTACAAGTTTCGGATCCGATGTATGTTCTATTGCAATTTCAAGAGCACATAACAAAGAAAGAGTAAAGCTTATAAATCTTTTCGAATATGCTTATGAGTAGGGGTGTAACGGTTCGGTTTTCAGTCAAAAAAATGTTTGAACCAATGAATTCTTCGTTGGTTCGGATTTCACTCTTTTTCAAAAAAGGAACCGAACCAAACAAATCGGTTTGGTTCGGTTGATCGGTTTATTTGAAAATAGAATTAAAAAAATTCATATTATCACAAATTTGTATTTCATTCATACAACATACATCATACTAAAATATTTCATGGAACTTTGTATTTCATATTCTGTTTTTTCATGTTTGCTATTTTTCAAACAACTTTTTATAACAAACAGATGGACGATCTCAATGGTGGTGACGAACGATGGGTTAGGTGTGGTTGACGGCTAATGTTTCTTTTTTAGAAGAAATGAAATAGAGTCTGAGTGATGAGATGAGATGATGATGGGAGAAAATGAATGGATTGAGAAGTATTTTATGTTGGGATTTAATTTTGGGCTTAATCATAAGTGTGCGAGGAGGGATAAAATTAGTAAAATGGGGAGTGGGGTTATGATGAAAGGTTTTTCCTCACATTATAATTTCCTATCTACACGTGAGTATATTAGGATCGTCTCCACAGGGATTTGTGCGATACCTTAAACCATTCAACATCGATTATCATTTTAAGTTAGGGTTTTATCTTTTGTTTACTAAAAACTAATCGACTTTAAAATATAAATAAATACTACGAGTAATAGGGCATAAAAGTGTCGGTATCAAAGTTCATAAATCAAGCATCGATAATGTTCTAATGATCATGATAAACGGATTCTAGTTTTAATCCCTTTTTAACGATATTATCACACATCACTCGACAACATTATTCGTGTCCAAATAAAGTTGTGAGATCGATCGTATTGTTTAATCGATGATTTCTCAATCTATTAAACGATCCAATAGCATTAAGTATTGATGATTTAAGTGATTATCAAAACATAATTCCATGTCTAGAACACTTGTTTTAATAGAAAATTATTCTAACCCTAGATTTAAATGTATTTTTCAATAACACTAAATCAAACATAAGATTGAATAACAAGAATAAATTTCAATATGATAAAAAACACTAGAATCATATATTTACATGATCAAAAGATTACATCTAGCTTGATTCATTACCTCTAATCCCAACAAAGGAGATTTAGTTGATCATTTTCATGTCAACAATACAAAAGCTGGAGAAAAGATGAAGATCAATGTCAAGTTCTGATTTCTCAAAAACCCTTTGATGATCTAATCTTGATCCCTTTTGTTCTTTGAAGTGCACCTTCTTTTTGCCCTATTCTCTGGTAATAAATCTCTAAAATGTGTTCTTAATAAAAGCTTAACAATATCTTAACATTTTTAACCTAAAAGCTGAAACAAAGCTTAAATACTAAATCTGAAAAGTGACATCTCGCTCAGCGAGATAAATTTCGCTCGGCGAGTTTGACTTTCTAGCCAGTGGCTTTCTGCCAGGTCTTCCATAGCATTAAATCGCCTTGATGATCTCGCTGGGCGACCAATATTTCGCTGAGCGAAACCAAACTTCCCCTGCTCCTGAAAATCCCTGCCTGAACTCGCCAACTGCTCGCCAGGCGAGTTTAACTTTGAAAACTCCTGAAAATCCCTGCCTCAACTCGCCATTCACTCGCCAAGCGTTCGCTGGGCGAGATTCTTCAATCTTCTCTTATTGAATTCTTTCTATTTTCAAGTCCTGACTTGCTTTTTCCTACACAAATGGGGAAGAATAAGGTATACAAAGAATAATTGGCATTTATTCATAAATTCCATGCTTTTCCTAAGATAACTTGCAAAACAAGTAACTAAAAAGCCTTGTAAAAGACATGAATTTATTCATTTCTTACCACTTATCAGGTTACCATCGGTTCGGTTCATCGGTTTCTTGGATCTCAAAATAAAAAACCGAGAACCGAACCAAAAAGGTCAGTTTAGATTGGTTCGGTTCAGTTTTGATCTAAACCAGACAAGGTCGGATACCTTTCCTGTTTCGTTCGATTTTGACTTTCGGTTTTGTCAGTTTTGTTCAAACCACTTACACCCTTACTTATGAGAGATGTCATTCTGCTCTAATGGAAGGTGCTTGGATTATCTAGTTTTTGCTATGAATTTTTTCTTTAAAGATTAAACACAAAAAAAGGTTCATTTCTAATTGTTTATTTTAATATATAATTAAATCAAATATTTATGATGTGAAAAATGAAAAACCAACACAATTATGTCACACCAGTTCGAGCTCCTTAATGAGAGTGACACATCACCAAAACACTTATGGGGGATTAAAAAAACCAAAAAATGTATAATAGAGGACTAAAAAGATGGGTTTAGAAATAGAGGGACTAAAATCAAGGTATAATAGGAAAACTAAAGGTACATTTATGCCTAATATACAAAAAAAGGAAAATACTTAGGGGGGTGTCAAACCAAAACACTCAAAAAAAAGGTCAAAAGAAAGCAAAAAGCGAAAACAAAAGATCTAAGGAAAAACAAATTGTCCCCTAAAAAACCAATCTAACAAAAATGGGTAAAGAGTCACATCAAATTGTGCACGAGTCAAATGTACCTGGTTAGCAAGCTTATCTGCACAACTATTGATTGAAGTTCTCACTGTCATTTTTCAGTGACTAATCTATGTCGGTCTGTAGAGCACACACATTTCAATTGATTTTTTTCATATGCAAGCTTCAGAGATTGAACCCATGATAACCAATGGTTTAACAGATCGAATTCCCTTATCACTTGAATTATTTCATTTTGGTTGGGTGTAGTTATTTATTATGCCCAAAATTAATAAGGTAGCTTATATTTTAAGGAAATGCTAACAAGTGTTCTTGGGACATTTGATAAGAAGTTTAAAGTAGAAGTTTTATCTTGGAAGTTGTGTATCCAAAACATTGAAACATTAAAAAGTAACTTTTTCAACATAAAATTTATCAATTGTTTCCTTTTTTGAATCTTTAACAAGTGCCCTAAAGACACTTGTTAGCAAGACCCTATATTTTATATGTTTATTATGATGCACCAAAAAAAAAACTAGTATTTTATACGCTCAAATAACTCATTTAAATGTGATCTTAATTTTTTAATATCTTTTTCTTTTATTACAAGGGAAATGTTAACGAGTTCATCTGAGACACTCTTTAAGCACCAAAAATGGTAAAATTTTATGAGAGTTTGTACATTTATTGTATTGGAAATTGAAAGCCTTTATTTTTTTTAAAGAATAATTTCTTTATTAAGAATACTTATTATAAATAGATAGATCGATGTTTTTTTGGGTACGAGATAGATGTATTATTTATTGAATATGTTTGTAGTTTTGTAAAGTGATATATCAGATTCAGTCATTATTGTTTTTCCATTAGATTGCTTGATAAACCCTTGATAAGCAAGGCTTACGACCGTATCGACTGGGACTACCTCAAAGATATCATGGCTAAAATGGGTTTTTTCGGAAAAATGGATTAATTGGATCATGCTTTGTGTGGAAACAGTTGACTATTCAGTTCTCGTGAACGGTGCACCAGTTGGCCCTATTGTTCCAGGTAGAGGATTAAGGCAAGGAGACCCTCTCTCGCCGTATCTTTTCATTCTTTGTGCGGAAGGCTTGACAGCTTTGATCAGAAAAGCGGAAGGTCAAGGACTAATTCATGGAGTAAAAATATGTAACAACGCTCCAATTATATCCCATCTGTTGTTTGCCGACGATTGCTTCCTCTTTTTCAGAGGTTCTGCTGGTGAAGCATCTGTAATGAAAGGCATCCTAGCAACTTATGAAGCGGCGTCCGGCCAAGCTATAAACCTCCAGAAATCTGAAATTTTTTGCAGCCGCAACACCCCAGCCGATGTGAAAACCGAAATTGCAGGAATCATGGGTGTCCGACAAGTGCTTGGCACCGGAAAATATTTAGGGGTACCGTCAATGGTTGGAAGAAGTAAAGCATCTACTTTCAGATATATCAAGGACCATATATGGAGGAAGATTAACTCTTGGAGCAGCAGGTGCCTCTCTCAAGCAGGTAGAGAGGTTTTAATAAAATCAGTCTTACAGTCCATCCCTACCTGCTTAATGAGCACTTTCCTTCTACCAAATTCTTTAATCAATGATATAGAGAAAATGCTCAATGCTTTCTGGTGGGGGCCTGGCCATGGTAACAGAAGAGGCATGCATTGGTTATCTTGGGAGCGCCTAACGGTACCAAAATGTTTTGGAGGCATGGGCTTTAAAAGTCTCAAAGCTTTTAACATGGCAATGTTGGGGAAGCAGGCGTGGAAGTTTCTCACTCACCCTGACTCCTTGATCACTAGATTATTTAAAGCTAGATACTTTCCTTCTAGTGACTACTTTGCCGCAAGCGCAAGTCATAACCCAAGTTTTGTCTGGAGAAGTCTTTGGCACGCTAAGGCGGTTATTGCAAATGGTTTCCAATGGAGCATTGGGTCGGGAACTAATATATCAGTTTGGAACCCTTCTTGGATTCGGGGTAATTACTCTATTCCTCGGCCACCAGTTATGACTCCTGCAATGACATCGCTTAAAGTGTCTGACCTGTTTATTCCACACACGAAGCAGTGGCATATGGAAAATATTTACATATTATTTGACAACGTCTCAGCTTATCAGATTAGCAGAACCCCACTTTATGCATCGGTGCAGCAGGATAAACCCATGTGGAAGCTGGAAAAAAATGGTATTTACTCGGTCCGCAGCGCGTACAGAAGCATCATGTCTAACACCTTGACCGTCCAACAACATCGAATTGATGGCAGCTGGAACCAATTATGGCGTAGCAAAACTCCTCCTCGAATTAAAAATTTCCTCTGGCGTGTTACTCGTGGTTGTCTTCCAACACGGCTTCGCCTCCATACCCGAGGGGTAGCTTGTACTTTGCAATGCCCTTTCTGTGACGAGGAGGAAGACAGCTCTCATGCATTATTCACTTGCCCCAAAAGCGCACAATGTTGGCAGAAGATGGGGTTATGGAACGAAGTGTCGCATGTTATATCCACCGCCGGCAACATCTCTGCTACCATTTTTGCAATTTTTCAGCATCTGCAACCTACCCAACATCCACTTTTTAGTACTTTAATGTGGAGCATATGGAAAAATAGAAATAACAAAGTGTGGAATGACTCCTCAGATACCTGTCAGGCTATTTGTGACCGAGCCATAACATTGTTACAAAGCTGGAGAAATGCTCAAGAAGTTCAGGAACCTGCAGGCACGCGTGGGCCTACTAGTCGGGAAACAACCTGGTTTAAACCATCCCCAGGGAGATACAAGTGCAATGTTGATGCTTCTTTTTCTGAAGCTCGGGATATGGTGGGTATTGGTATGTGTATCAGAGATGCAGAAGGAGCTTTTGTGCTGGCTCGAACAGAATGGTTTTCCCCTATCGTTAATGTCGATATTGGGGAGGCTTTAGGACTCTTGAAGGCTATGGAGTGGGTACGGGATCTATTTCTTTGGGATATGGATTTCGAAGTCGACTCAAAGACGGTTGTAGACAACATCTACGGGAAGCAAACTGGTGTATCAGATTTTAGCGCCATAATTACGCATTGTGTACACCTGCTCTGCACTGATCTCACGAACTCTCATGTTAGGTTCATTAGGAGACAAGCAAACGAAGCTGCTCATAGTTTAGCTCAGGCGGTTTTGTCGGAAGCTAGTTTCCGCGTTTATTCTCACATTCCAACATGTATCGAATCTATTATTATAAATGAAATGCATTAATCTTGTTCCTCTCAAAAAAAAAAAAAAAACTCTTACTCATTCATTCACACAATAATAAATTAGGTAATAACTTTTTCTTTTTGACGGAAAAATAAGGTAATTAATTAATTATTATTATTAGTATTATTATTATATTATTAATTAGGTACTAATTACTTGCATTGATCCTGCAATGAGAGTATGTTTGTAAATGCTGTATGAATTTTAAGACTTGCATTGATCCTTTAAACTTTTTCTCTAAAAGACAGACAACTTTATTACATGCATTGAATGTGTACGTGGACTAAAGTAACACACATGTTTTTGTCCCACATTTAACACCAAGCTAAGCTGCTACTTTTATACATTCCCCCAAAGGACAAAAGATGCTACTTTATCTTTCTCATGCTTTACTATTGATCAAAATCCAAAGCAATAGAAAATTGTTGAGCTAAAGAATTAAGTGTCTACAATGGCAGAAACTGCAGAGAAGAAACCACACATCGTGATGACACCATTCATGGCACATGGTCATCTCATTCCATTCCTAGCACTAGCAAGAAAAATCCAAGAAACAACAACTACCAGCTTCAAAATCACAATAGCTACCACTCCCCTCAACATTCAACACCTTCAATCTGCAATATCCAACACATTTTCTTCTTCTAACAATGATACCTCAATCAATCTTGCTGAATTACCTTTCAATCATAGCCAATATGGTTTACCACCAAACATAGAGAACACAGAGAAGCTTCCTCTAACTGATATAATCAAATTGTTTCAAGCATCAACTAGCCTTGAAGCTCCTCTTAGCTCTTTAATATCAAAGATCACACAACAAGAGGGTCAGCCTCCAATTTGTATTATATCAGATGTTTTTCTTGGTTGGGTTACCAATGTTGCAAAGAGTTTAGGCACTAGGAATATATCATTCACTACTTGTGGTGCTTATGGAACTTTGGCTTATATCTCTATTTGGTCTAATCTACCTCATAGAAAAACAGATTCTGATGAGTTTTGGGTTCCAGGTACTACTAAAATATCTCATTATTTATAATTTAATCATCTCATTTATAAAAAAATTTCGTTCACCAAAAGAAAAATCTAACTAACTTTATATATGGTACTAGGGTTCCCTCAAAACTACAGATTCCACATCTCTCAGATGCATAGATATCTAAGAGCAGCTGATGGAACTGATAGCTGGTCAAAATTCTTCCCTCCACAGATAGCACTTTCTATGAAATCTGATGGATGGATTTGCAACACTGTTGAGGAGATTGAGACTTTAGGGCTGCAACTATTGAAAAACTATCTTCAACTTCCTGTTTGGTGTGTTGGTCCTCTTCTTCCATCAACTACATTAAAGGGATCGAATTCAAAGTATCGTGCCGGAAAAGAATCCGGCATAGCTCTTGAAGAATGCATGGAGTGGCTTGATTTGAAAGATGAGAATTCTATTCTTTACATTTCTTTTGGATCACAGAACACAATAAGTGCCTCACAAATGATGGCAGTTGCTGAAGGGTTAGAAGAAAGTGAGAAATTTTTCATTTGGGTTATTAGACCACCTTTTGGTTTTGACATTAATGCAGAGTTCAAAGCAGAATGGTTGCCAGAAGGATTTGAAGAGAGAATGAAGCATAGTAAAAGGGGTTTGTTGGTGCATAAATGGGGACCTCAGTTAGAGATTCTGTCACACAGATCAACAGGAGCATTTCTAAGTCATTGTGGGTGGAATTCTGTTTTGGAGAGTCTTAGCCAAGGGGTGCCAATTATTGGTTGGCCACTTGCAGCAGAGCAAGCATACAATGCAAAGATGTTGGTGGAAGAAATGGGTGTGAGTGTGGAATTGACAAGAACTGTGGAAAGTGTGATTTCTAAGGAAGATGTGAAGAGGGTCATAGAAATAGCTATGGATCAAGAAGGAAAGGGAAAAGAGATGAAGGAGAAAGCAAATGAGATTGCAGTACACATGAGAGAGGCAACAATAGAGAAAGATGAAGAAAAGGGGTCTTCATTGAGAGCAATGGATGATTTTGTTAGAACCATTTTGCAAATATAAGGTTCTCTGAGTTATTGCATTTGAATTTGAGAAATAAAGTTCCTTATGTCTACATATACTTGCTGATCTACAATCTTTTAAAATCAGATTTTGATAATGCTATTACTATGAAGCCAAAGTATAATTGACCATTTGAAAAATGGTCTATTGTCGCATAGAGATTAGATGTAGTGGTTTCATGTTTTCTCTTTCAGGTTCAAAATTGAACTTATTACCCATTACCTTTATCAGTTTCTAATGCAAATTGAGTCAAATCTTATTTATCTATATTTTTTTTTTTTAAATCAGCAAAAATTATTGATATCAAACTCTAGCAAGACGCTTAGAGGTGGTGATAAAAGAACAAAGATGACACATATAGACGTAACATCCGAAAACAGCCGCCACAATACAACCGTAAACAAAAATACGGTGTAACCCCCGCCAAAAGAAAAAAACAACAAACTAAAACTATCCCGAAACTGTGTAAGCTATGAGGCTGAATTCTAATGTAAAACTACAAGATTTCAGTCCCATAGCTATGCCTATTCAGTACTTACACATTACAAAAACGGAACACGCCTAAAAACACCCTTCTGCAACCAAAAAGAATGCGCAGAACAGCAGCCGCTGCAACCTACAGAAGACGGCAGCAGTATACGCAGAACAGCAGAAGCATGCCCGACACCCCAATTGAAAAACCATAGAGCTCCTTGCTAATCACCTACATTACCACTCTATCCACATATTGGCAGAAGTGCAACCACCCAATTATGGACCCTCCTACAACAACTGCTTAGACCACCAACCCATTTGCAATCCGAGGAGAAACAGCAAAACAGCACAGCCTAACAAAATAGTGTTCAGTTACCTCCAATCGAGTTTCTTATCTCAAAATACACTCAGGTTCCAACACCATTCATAGTATAGGCACGTAGGAATATTGAGCCTATTCAAACTCCAATGCCAAGCCAACACCTTTATTTCTTCCACAAACTCTTCAACCTCCGTCAAAACATTTCTAAAAATTCTATGATTTCTCTTAATCCAGATGACCCAAATTGCGGCATGCCAAATGAGCCAAAAACCCTTTCTCAACCTCTTCCTTCTCGCTTCCCTACTCTAGCACTCCCAAATCCCAATGAATGTACAAATTTGGCGGCATAATAAACGTTATACCCAACCATCTCATAAGATTGGACCAAATACCCATCACCACCCTACAATGTAGAAAAAGGTGGTTAACCGATTCCTCTTTTGCCTCACAATAAACACGCAAGCGATCCATCCGGAGAACTTATATTCCTCCTCCAAAGGTTGTCTTGTTGGGATACTATCCAAAAAGACTCTTCAACTCAACACCACCTTCTTTAGTGGAGCCGGACTCTTCCAAATGGCTCCTAGAACACGATTTACCGACACACTTCTTCCCCCCTCTAACGTTAAAATCCTTTCCAGCTTACTATAGCAAGAGTTCACCGTAAACCTACCCCCTCCTCCAACTTCCAACGCCACTCGTCTTATTCCAATGACAATGTGAAACCCTATAACTCCTCCATCAAATTGTTAACGAGATTTTCCTCCCAAACAAATAACCTCCGCCTCCACAAGAAATTACATCCCCCTTCAACTACATTTGTATCAATGACCTCCGACACCTTCGCTTCTCAGTTATTTGTAATAATAAAGTCACATTGTTTAGCAATTATGTCTTGTTTACTTTCTAAAACCATTTTATTTGTGTTAATTTCACTTACTAGCTACTAACAAACAGATAATAGATTTTTGAAGTGAACAACCATTTTTTGAAAACAATGAAAATACAAACAATAAAAAAAGTTTTCATTAATTCTAGAAGTGCATTATCCCTAATTAGCATTTCTTCTTCTTTTTATCATAAATCATTTCACGAGTCTCGCATCTTTTTGCCAACAAGTCAAAATAAACACATTTTAAGAAACGAAAACAGAAAATATTTTCAGAAAGCAAGGTCATATTTATACGTTGATGCTTTTTGGGTGATTTTTCTGTGCTTATAATGTGTTATTTCAATTCTGAGTTACCCTCCACGCTTTTCAGGACAAGATAATCACTGAGCACAACGAAATAAATATCCTGTTTAAATATATTTAGCATAGGTTTATTATTAATGTAATGTAACAATCTAATAGTCACATATTACTTGTGCTCATTTTTTTGTGAGTAATTAGTATTCATACCTTCTTCAAAAAAAAATTAAAATTAGTATTCATACGGTAGTTATGTCACCAAACTTGGATATATTGACTCTTAAAAACACTGAACAACAATTATACTTTCTTTTCTTTCCCTGGACATGTTCTTAAACCCATTTCTACTCATTGTAATTGATTGTTTGGAGCTGCAGGGTAGAGGATTTCCAAATCCTTCCTGTCAAACAAGTCTTCTGCCTACGATATGATACATGTACAAATATGTAAGACAACAAATTTTTGTAGAGAAAGAGGCTTGCACAAAAAAAAAAAAAAAAAAAAGACACTACATTTTCTCATTCATTTGTGTATCAAATGACCACCATACAGCCATCAAAATGATACATACTCACATAACCACCTGGCTATTATATGAAACTTAAACGCTTCAGTTTCGACGCTTTTTTGACATAGGTTCTGAGTTTGCGTCGCCCTGTGAAAATTTTGCATACAAACAAATATTAATATACGCAGTGAAAGCAGTTTATCTAAATAATTCTTTTTAGATTAAACTAAGTTGAATTGTAGTAACAATATAAGATACGAGTTGACATATCATTATCAAATTATAATGTAAATTGTAACATAGAACGCTAGCCTAGATTTTAACATGGGTGGATTGGGTAGCTCAACTGGTTTGGGCTAAGGGTTAAGGATTTGGAGGTCCAGGGTTCAAATCCTGGCAAGGAAAAACAAAACTAACATAACAATTAACATACTAACATTTGTCACTTAAAAAAAAGACTAGATTTTAACATGATTATTACGCCTCCAGATGGAAAACTAGTTGGCTTTCTTGTAACATAGTTGGATTTGGATGGTTAATACATTACTTTTAAAGATAAATTGATTTGTATGCGATGATGGATGCACACATATTTAGCTAACAGGAAAACTTACAGCACAAGAAAGTTGCTCGCGGATATAAACCATTGATCGTAGCACAGCACCCAATGCATCCCTGGATACTTGAAACTTAACTTCAGACTCACCAGAAACCCGGGCACCATCAAGCTGAGACAATTGAAACAATTTCAACAAACTTAAAGTTATTCAAAGTAAAGAAAGCCTTTTAAGAAAGTGTCATTCCTGCACAATAACTAAAACAAGAACCATTATTTCTCCCATAATAATAATAACATAACACCATTATTTTCTTTACATTTCCTTTTATTCTTTACTACTTCTATTTGGAGGCTGGAAGAAAATGAGAAGTTTTGTCTGTTGTTTATATGGATAGACAGAGAGAAAGAGGTGTATAATTTTCTCCTTTGCTCATTTGGTCGGATGGAAAAGTGGGGAAAAGATGAATAATCAATGTAATGACTTTTTCACCTTGATAAAATAACCAAATAGACCCCTCACATTAAATGATCGATAAATAGATCTGTAAAATTAAAAAAGAGTAAATTGTCTACTTGAAATTGTGTTTTCTCAACTTGAGATAAAATTGAATGTGGCCCCCACATCAACTTAGTTCCTTCTACGCTGTATTCTCTCCATAACCAAACAAGAGAAAATGGGAGAGACAGGTCATTTAGATAGAAAAAAAAATGCATACTTTTATATAGACCTAGCAATGATTAGGTCGTACATAATATGCACAAAGATTTCACTCCACAAACATTCTATTTGCAACAAAATTTGGCTTCCAAATTAAAATGTTAATTCTTTCAGTCTTGAGATGCAAAGGAATGAAGCTCAATATTCTATCCTTCGTGTGTTGCTTATATTATAAGTTGAGTTTGGTGAAAACCAAATGCAGGATATTGAAGTCAAAAACCAAGTTTAATGCCTTGCCCTGATATTACAAGTTATTTCCCTTAACAGTAAGTCCACATTCTTGACAGCATCTTCAACACATTATTAATAGCCAGTATAAACATATTCATCTTATCAATATTTCTATACCACCAGCCTCAAAGACCATATAGACTAGTTCAGTTCTGTTCTTCTTTGTTGTCATTCTATTTTAAAGTTAAAATTATCTACCTCGGCAGCCAGATTCTTTCTTTTAAATATAAATCAGCCTATATGTACCTCCCTTTTCGTTTTACATCCCCTTAGTACGAACACAATTGCATTGATCTCTACTTTTCATTCCAGTACTAGAATAACAAAGCAACAAAGCATATGAACCGAGCATATTAGAGAACAATGAGTATAAAGAACAAAATAACATACCTTGAGATTTATTACAGCAACCTTATTAGCTGTTGTTGAAAGTTGTTCCTCGACTTCAGCCATAGACTTCAAAACAGGTCCCACAGTAACTCGAGAGAGATGGAACTTAACCTCATATTCTGTTGATGGACTCTTGTTATAATCTTGCAACTGCAATTGAAATATGTTTAATGACTGGCAATCCTCACTAATACTTTGTTAAAATGCTGCGACAGGATAATAAAAGCAAAGTACACTAACACTAAAAAAGGACCATGGTCAACCGAATGGCAGGAGTTTCTCAAGTGAAACACAGGTATCCAAAACCGATTTTAAATTATATCAGGAATACTACTACCAGTTTTTTGATGTTGCGATTGTTGTGCACATACCTTGAGATTGACAACGGCTACTCTGTTCTCTGGATTTGAGGTTTTGTTCTCCATTACCCACGTCATTGACTTCAAAGATGGAAGAGCCACCTACATGACAGAATAAAAGGACTGGCTTAATGTTATGCATTTTATTCCAATCCCAAGAACATATATAAAAAAGCAAAAAAAAAAACAGAGAGGTTCTTGCCATACCGTGTTTTCAGGTGGACCATCATCTTGCTGAAGAGGCGCTGGGGGCGGACCATCATCTCGCTGACGAGGCATTGGGGAAGGACCATCAACTCGCCTACGAGGCACTGGCCGTGGACCATCAGCTCGCTGACGAGTCATTGAGGATGGACTATCAACTCGCTGACGAGGCACTGGGGATGGAACATCAGCTTGCTTACGTGCCACTGGGGTCGTTTGTGGTAAATTCAGATCAGCCACTGGTTGAACAGAAGCATCGACATCATTAAGATTAAACCTCGATGTTTCATCATTAAGTGGCCATAAAAGAGGGGCTGTACTTGTATCTGATGTTGAAGTAGGGGTTTTCTTGTCAGGGTCGGGGCAACCATTCCTGCTGGGTCGATGATTAGTTGATGACACTTTGGCAATATTTCTCTTCATGACATCAACTTTCTTTCCACCATCTCTAAGACCACTCATTGCAGCATCATAAGTCTCCATAGCTACAGCACCTTCCTCAGCATATCTGATGGCTTCCCGGCACAGATTGGCATACCGTGATGTCAAAGACTCATATGCATGTGATTCACCACCACATTCATCCAATACAATACTGCTTTTTGCATCCATTGTCCACCGTTTTAAGATATAGTGGGATGGTATAGTGAATACATTAGACACAGTAAAAACAGTTAAAATGTGCCTACAAAGAATGCCTGAAAACTCAAACATTTGGCATGTACAGTTAGCTCTTAATTCAGACTGGTTTAATGTGACAGTATACGACTTTTGGACATCATCAAATTTTGCAACTCCAAATATGCTACTCTCCCCATCCTCTTCGATTTTGTTGGCGGTATAAGCAAAAGTTTCAACTAGCTCTTCTTGAAACTTCAAAAATATTCTCTGTGTATAAAGCTTAGCAACCTGATTCTCCATTGGCGAAGGTGTCTTTAGAACTGGATTAGTGCTAATTGTCTCAAAATCCGATTCTATTTCCTTTTCAAACCATCTCTCCAAAGCTAGCTCATACTGCCTAAAGAACATTGGTAATGTTGTATGCCGGTTGACAACACCGTCCAAAAAAGAAGTTTCAAATCCTTGATTAGGAGAAATTACAGCGAAAAATGAATCACGGAAATATGCTGGAACCCATTGATCACGAGCACTATACAAGGACTGAAGCCAATCATGCCCTCTGAGTTCATATTTGTCTATGATAGAATTCCAAGAAAAATCAAACTCCTCAATTGTCTCTGTCAGGTTAATGCAATTATAGAGTTCATAGTGAAAATAAGGATGCATGCGACATACATGGCCTAATTTTTCGTGGCCTTCTCGCAAGACATAACGTTTGTTTATACAGTGACGTGCTTGGGGAAAAACTTGTGATACTGCTATTTGTATGCATCTGTCCTGATCGGTAGTTATAGAGAGAGGGTGACGGTCATTCATAGCTGCTAGAAATGTCTTGAAGAGCCAACCAAAAGAAGCCTCGGAATCATCAAAAATGAGTGCACAACCAAACAGAATCATTTGACCATGATGGTTTATCCCAGTGAATGGAGCATATGGCACATTATATTGATTTGCTCTATGTGTTGTGTCCAGAGTAACTGCATCACCAAAATGACTGTAAGCTGTCCTTGATCTTGCATCTGCCCATAACACATTAGACATACGATTATCTTCATCAAGTTGTATTGCATAGAAGAAACCAGGGTTTTCAGCCTGCACTTTCATAAAATACTCCAGCAGGTCCTGAGCATCCCTCCCTAATGTCTTCTTTTTAACGGGTTGCCTCACATTATAAGTCATCGATGTGGAATTTTTAACTGGATGACTCGTTTTCGCAGCAGCTGCAGGAGAATGCCTAATCTTGTGACTATTGTCAGAGGAAACGTGATGCCCATCAATAGATATATACATGACACCAGTTGGAACAAGCCCCACTCCTTTGTAAGTTTCAGGCATGGTTCTTCCAACACTAGAAAAGTGCTTCACTGGTTGAAGTTTTTCCACCTTATCAGGTACCGCCAAGGAATGACTATGTTCCTTCACGAATTTCGTAACAACCCACTTATTTTGACCCTTTTGCTCTATCCTAATCATCGCCTCGCAACTTTCAGTCATCTTTCTTTTCAAACCTTCCCTACTACACACGAATTCCCGGAACATATTTGTCCCATCAGCATTAAACTGACCATGCAAACCAGCTTTGGAGCTGAAACCCGAACGTCTAGCATACTCAGTATAAAAACTTTTAGCAGAATCTTCAGAATCAAATACCATACCCAAATACGGCTCCGAAACCATATCCTCAGCATGAGATCCCGAGTTTCCAGCATCATTAACTTCACCATATTCAGCATACCCATTATTTTCCATCGCTTCACTTCCTTCTCCAATAGTTATCACATGAACATCCATTACAAACAACTTATACGGCTAAATCCTCGTGCTTCACACTTTAACGCCAATCAAATAGAAAAAAAATTCATGCATAGTCAAAGTTTCCTACGTGCCACCATGTAAATCCAAAATCAAACAACCCAGCTGGTGAAAATTATCACACTACCCAAAACTACAACAAAAATCCACTTTTTTCTCCTCTCCACACGTGTTGAATCAATTTCACCTTGAAAATTCCTAATAATGAAATGCAGAAAAACAAATTAATAAACCACAAAAAGTGATTTTCATAACATTTCAAAAAAATCAAAACTTTAAGCTTATAAGAGTAACATAATATAATTTGATCAAAACCCATTTCACAAAAGGACAGAATAATAACAATAATTCAATAAAAAAAAACAGTAATGGTTACAGAATTGAGTGTAGAAATTGAAATGGGAAATTGGAAACCATAACTTACAGTAATGAAAATTGGATTCAGAATCTTCTGTTTTTAGGTGTGTGAACAATGCGGAGGGCAAAACGACGGTGTTTGGGGAGGAGTTAGGGTTTTGGGTTGTGAAGCTCCACCGTTGCAGAGTCGGAGAAGACCGTGAGAGAAAGAGAGAGTGTTGCATAGCATAGATGAAACGTGTTAAGTATACCCACGTCTTGTTCACCGTTAGATTTGCATCGGACGGCTGAGGTTTGTTTATACACAAAAACGTCTAAACTTGGATCTTGATTTAATTTTTGTCCTTAGAGGTTGGATCTATCAAGTGTAGAGTGTACCCCACTTTTCATTTATTTTTGTACTTGTTAATTTTTGTCCTTAATGTTTTATTACAAACAGTAACAAAAAAAAACATCAACAAGTACAAAAATAAATGAAAAGTGGGTACACTTAATGTTTAAATGATAATAATTGTGATAAATTATCCTCTAAAAAAACAATTGTGATAAATTAATAAAATGATTGTCTAATATGTGCACTCTACACTTGATAGATGGTAAAGATAAATATACTATTTCCTACATCTCATGGTTTTAAGGACCATCTTTCTTGGGTCATGACAAGTGATGAAAATTTCTCTTTTAAATCATCTTATCAATATCTCACTTGATATTTATCCTCTCATATCGACTATCTTTTCACATTGGATTGAAATTATCTAGGTCATCAAAGGATTCAGATATATCTTTGAAAACTTTGTCACGGTTGGCTCTTTACTAACGTTGAGCACAGAATCAGTCATATGATTGATGATGTTACTTGAATTTGATGTGGTGCTTAGGAGGAAAGGATTATGCATTTACTTAGAGATTCTGACTACGTTCGAGAATTTTGGGATCATCATATTAAAGAGTTTGGAGTAAATTCTCTAGTTTAGGTCTCTATGATTGGTTACATTTGAATCTCTCCTCAAATGACGTTGGTGTTTCTACCTCTAACCGGATTGTTTTCTTTGTTGCTGTGGTTTGGCATTTATGGAAAGACAGAAATAATCTTATTTTTTGACCTAAAACTATTTTTGATAGAGGTCGTTTTGAATCCTCCAATAATATGGTTCATCTTATTATACAAGACATAACCCATAGTATTCCATTGTATTCTACCAACATCAAAATTTAGATTCGTATTGATTGACACCCTCCGCCTCCTTCAAACTATAAATTAAATGTTGATGACTCCCATAGTACCATTATTCGCTCCTCGTCCTGCAATGGTTTCATCCGAGATTAATTTGACAACTTCATCAAAGGATTCCATTAATTGTAATATTGGAACCTCCACTGCTATTTTTACTGAGCTTTTGGGGTTTTTTTTCTTCTGTCTTAATAAGCTTGCATATGATCAATGTATGACTTCTCTTATCGTGGAATATGATTCTCACGTTATTATTCAGATTGTTCCCGACACTTCAACTCACACTACGACTCTTCAGCCTTTCTTACTCAACATTCTTCGTCTTATCTGTTTTACAAATTGGAATGTCTCGTTGAAGCATGCTTATAAGGAGGCTAACTCTTGCGTTGATTTCCTTGCAAATTGGGACACAATGGTTCTTTCTCTTAGACAATTCTTCTCTCTCCTTGTTCCTCTTTAACTCTTAAGCTTCAATTTTATATAATGGGGTATGGTATCCTTATATTATCTCCTTAGTCTATTGTTATTTACTTCTCTCATAAAAAATAGAAAATCTTCAACAATGCAAATTTTCATCAATTAAGAGCTTCTTCACCATTCCTTGTCATTTGGTTCACTAAGATCATTCACACACATAGACTCCATATTTGGAACAATTATATTGGATTAGTAACAACAGAATTCTCTTTTTCCCCTAACCATGCATCGCAACACATCTATTTTCCTCCCATCCCTCATTCGCCGTCTTAAACCTCCCTTGACCACGACCTTATGTGAAATGTGAATGCAACGCCAAATAAAGCTCGGGTTATGACCAAGATTGACCCAAAAAAAATTACCCCTTAGATAATACCTAGCTTTGAACATCCTCAACTATTATATTAAAAAATATTTCTTTATGTGTGAATGATCAAACACTATTCATTTGGTCTTGTGACCATATTAAAATTCCTTGTCCAAACAAAAAGATAGACTTAAAAGTAATGGAGCACCACCATTAGTTTGACTATATCTAATCTATACTTAAATACTTAAGTTCATTTGGTCAATATACTTGAATAGCTACATGTGAATATGCAGATAAAAGTGTCTAGATCCCCACAGCAGCTGTGGGACCATTAACTATGAGAGGAACACATGAAATCTTACGGAATGATGATAACTTCTGATAAGAACAAAAGTAAATTTGACATCCATAATTATTCTCAATTACAATATCAACTGAAATTTTTTGTTGGAACCAGAAGTGAAATTTCACCACAATGAAACTTAGTAACCCAATTAACTTGACTCCCGCTAAAATAAAATTCAATTGTCAATTAACTTGAATTATAATCATCGATCCCCACAAATACTCAATCCATCATGCCTCAAAATTAAAAATCACAAGGCAATGAAATGAAAAAAAAAAACAAAGAATAGAATAAAAAATCAAAACACCATAAAGTACTAAAGAGTGATAACATCAGTCTTGGGTGGTTCAGTTGGATCAAAATCATCAACATCAACATTTTTAGAAAGCCTCAACAAGCTCCTCATAGGTAAAATAGCTTTAGGGTCAACATCATGCATTGCCCTAGCAAACAAACACCTACATGCTTCACTTGCTTCCTCAAACAACATCGTATCCTTGTTATTTGGACCCAACAAACAATGTCCTAATATTCTCAAAACTGGTTGCAACAATTCCCATGGCATTGGAACCCTACCCCTCTTAACAAACTCTTCACCACCTTCACCTTTTTTATCTATTTCAATCTTCATTATTTTCTTCTCCATCTTCTTCATCATCATCTTCGTCTTCATCTTCGAAATTCTTATACATGTCACCATCTTCACCAGCCCAAATCTTACAAAACTTACAAAAATCAATTTTTGGAGCAACGGGCATTTGTGATATTTTGCTATAAAACAACTCGAATGCAATGCCGACGATTCGAGCTCTTCGAGTGGATCGAACAGTGCCGTGTGGCTCAAGAGAAGGCGATAAAACAGCGATGTTTAGATCAGTTGCACTGTTTTTATTGATTACTGCTTTGGATTCATGATACACGCTCGGGTGTGACATATCAGGGATAGTAACCGTAACAGCTTCACCGGCGCGTGAGGTTGTTTCATGCGCGTAGAGTGCTAAAAGAACAGCTTCAAACCCGGCTTGAGGCTTTCTATCCGCGACACGTGAGAGGTAAACGCCGGCGATAATAGGAAGGAAACGGAGGACGGTGAGCTGGAGATCAGCGACATTGGATTGGAAAGTGTCGTAGAGCCAACGACAGAGATTGTTGTCGCCGGCGCCGGAGTTGGGGTGGCGGAGGAGGGTGGCGATTTGGTTGTAGATTTCGGGTTCGTTGAGGATAGAGAGAGGGGTGGTTGATGATGTAATGGAGAGTGTTGGGTTGACGATGGTGCAAAGGGATTGGAGGGCGGATTGGATTTTATCTGAGGTGTTTGGGGTGAAGGTGACGGTGGGGGTGGTGGGTGTGGTGGCGGTGGCTTCGTCGTCGGACATTGTGTGGTGTGTTTGAGAAATGAGAGAGGCGACGTGGTAACGATGAAGTTGTTGTTTTGTGTCAATGGTAATGAATAGTGAGAGAGAAGGCGTACGTTATGGAGAAAAATGAGGATCTTAATTGTGTTTTGATGCCATTAATCATCTCTAAAAGAATAAGCAAAAGTATCATGTGGCATTTCAAATATTTTTTTTCTCTCAAATTTTATTTTATTTTTAAGCAAATTATTTGTTATTTTATATAAGGCTAAAATATTTGAAAGATCCCTGCAAATATACCTCATTTTGCTTTTGGTCCATGTAAAAAAAAAAAATTAAAATCCGTCCTTCTAAATTTTTTGTTTTTTAAAATAATCCTTGGGCCCATTGAAGCTGCTAGGTGACATACGGATGCTGACGTGGCACATGCTGACTGTGCATAAGTGGCCACGTGGCATCTGACGTGGCAATTAAAAAAACTAAAATTAAAAAACACATTTTTTAATTTCAAAAATCATTTTTCTGTATTTAAAATTAAAGTAAAATTTGGAAATTAATTTTAAAAAAAATGAAAAATTAGAAAAACTCGGATTTTTTTCGAAAATAAAAAGTTTTTTTTCTAAAAAAGTAAAAAATTCAGGAACTTAATTTTCACAAAAAAAATCAGATTTTTTTTCAAAAAGATAAAATTCATGAAAGATCATTTTCGTAAATTAAAAAATCAGATAATATTTTTCAAAAATTATAAAAATTTATCTTCAGATTTTTCTTTCGAAATGCAAGATTTTTTTTAAATAAATTCAAATAATCTGGAAATTAATTTTCGGAATTGAAAAAATCGATAAATTAGAAAAATATTATTTTCAGTAATTTTTTCGAAATTAAATAAAAATATTCCTTCTAAAAAAGGAAAAAGTCTGGAAATCAATTTTCCAAAATTAGAAGAAAAAAATTCGAAATTAAAATTTAGAAAACATATCTTCAGATTTTTTCTCCAAAATTAAAAAGTTTTTAAATTTTTTTAAAAAAAATTAAAAATAATTTTGATTTTTTTCTAAATTAAAAACCTTAAAAAAATAAGAAATTAAATTTTCAAAAATTATATAATCTGAAATTTTTTAAAATTAATTTCCAAATTTTACTTTAATTTTAAATAAAAAAAATCATTTTTGAAATTAAAAATGTGTTTTTAATTTTTTTAATTGCCACGTCAGATGTCACGTGGCCACTGATGCACAGTCAACGTGTGCCACGTCAGCATCAGTGTGCCACCTAGCAGCTTCAATGGGCCCAGAGACTATTTTAAAAAACAAAAAATTTTGCAAGGACAAAAAACAAATTTTTTTTACAAGGACCAAAAGCCAAATGAGACATATTTGCAGGGACTTTTCAAATATTTTAGCCTTTATATAATCAATATCTGGTCTACTACATTTACATTTAGTGCTTTTATTTAAAATTTATCTTTAATTATTAAAGTATAGTTGCAAGTATATGGTGGACAAATTATCATCCAAGAAAGAGTCTAATTTCCTACCAATGGGCACAAGATGGTTTGTAGTTATGCGGCTTTAGTCTCCAAGAAGGGAGAAATACGAATTTGGGTGTCTTATCAACAAAGAAAAGCCCTCGGAAAGGGCACATACAGTCTTTTGGTGGTCGTTATTATTTTCCATAAATATACATTTAGACAGGAAAATAATTTAAAATTTTCGACGGTTTGAGCAGCCACTAAAGATCAAATAGTCGATGAATCTCATCGGAACCTGATATGCGTTAAGATGAAAAAATAATTAAAAATATTTCGACGATCGAAGCCACCAATATGTGCAAGTGTAACGATCATATGATCGTTGGTAATTTCTAGTGGTCAAAGTTGGAATTAGGTATATGGATTGAGACTCGCAAACCGACCTGTTTAACTTGTAGCTCACGTGGGTTTAGAACCATTTTTAAAGGGATTTACTTTTTCCACCTTATCACCTTCTCGCGCGCCCTATGTTTTTTACGAAAATGTCTATGTGATTTTCGGATTTTAGAATCCGGATTGAGTATTTCCTTTGTTATGGGGTGAAAACAAATGAGTTTTTCACCAATTCGAATTTTATAATTCGAAAACCTTCAAAAAATAGGGCGCGTTCATGAGATTCTATTTGTTTAATTCGAATGACTGGCTGCATAGAGATGGTAAATAAAATCTTAAAAATGTCACAAACTATATTAATGATCGAAATATCTCATTAACTATTATTTGAATTTTTTTACTTGTAACTTATATTATCAGCAATTGTATACCTTTGTTTTAGCTTTAAAAAAATTGTTAATAATACCAACTTATTAGTTTCTTTTTACAAGAGTGATTTTTTTATTTATTTTGTTATGGTCCACGGATCAATATGTTTAATCCATGCATCGGTGCGGGCTAGATTCATATCAATATATCATAACTCGTTATAATTTGTGAATGAGTACCCTTGGTCTGTTTACAATACAAGTTTATGCGGAGTGATCCCCACACATACCCATCTCTAGTCAAAGGTGTTGGGGTCTAGGCCAAAGACAATCCTTTATGTATAGGCAAACCTTTTTTTAGAGATATAATATTGGTGCAACCATTTGAGAACAACTTTTCTCTCTACAACCATTTCTACAAATATCATACTGTTTTTTTACCATTTTCTTCTTTCATTACCGACTTTTAACTTCTCTAAACACTTATTATTTTCACCTTCTCTCTACTTTTCTCTCTACAATACTCTTAAACTTTTTGAGGTTAAAACAACTTTGATATATGGTTTTAATGACAACAAACCTTATTAAGTAAATGTTAGGAGTGATATCTCAATCTTTAGTAGATGAAGCTGGTCCGGTAAGAGCAACTACAACATAGTTCATATTTGGTCAAGAAGAAACTTAATATTTGGTCCGTATTAAGTAATTTGCTAATTGTTTTTCAAGACTGGTTCGAGACAAGTTCTCTCGAGGTAAATAGTCGTGCTCAATATTAACATATGGATGGAGAATGTCCAACGTATGATTATTTTAAGACAAAATTACTTTATAAATTCTTTATCTTATTTATTTGTAACACTTGAGTTTTTTTTGTCTCTTTCAGAGATCTTTTATCTCCTTGAAGTGCACAATATTACTTTATTATATTTTTTGTTCAAAAATGCTGATGTTTTAGTGACTTGGCAATAATGTTACCATTTTTTCATTATTTATTTTTCACGTAATCATTTTAAAAAGAGATTATGAATTTTCTTGAAAATACTAACAATCTGCATCTTCCTCAACCTAAAATCCTAGAAATCAACAATCCTAAAAGATTAATTTGGGTTTTTTTTAGTTGTCACGATAGAAGAAAACATAATAGAGAGAAGAAAGAGGGGAGAAGATAAAGAAAGAGGGACGAAGATAAAGAAAAAGAGAAGAATAAATTCAGGATTTGGGTTAAAGAAAGTGAGAAGAAGATGAAGAGAGAAGGAAAAAGCAATTTAAGTATTTTTTTTTCTTTGTTGATATGGGGTTGAAAGAAAGAGGGAAAGTTAAAATCTGGGTTTGTTTGGTTGAACAAAATCGGATGAATAAGGAGAGTGAAGAAGATGAAGAAATCTACGTTTTTTTAATAAACTCGTAAATTGATTTTAGAATAACTACACAATATAAAAAATAGTAAAATAATCAAACTATTGCCAAGTCACTGACATGTCGGCATTTTTGAAAAAAAAATATAAATAAATGATGATCTTGTGTACTTTTTAAAAGATAAAGGATTCAAACGAGAAAAAAATAAAGAAATTGCTAGATTGTGCGAAAAACAATTGACAAAAAACGATGAAGCTTCACATATTTATTTAAGCTTATTATTTGAGACTACTAATTTTACGCTACATCTATTTCCTTTATTACAACATTGCCATTGTATTGTAAGTTGTTTTCACTGTTCGTCAAATTTCGTTAAATGCTAGTCGCACTATTTAGCATTGCTCAAAAGATAAATGACATAAATGTTACAAATAAATAAGATAAAAGATTTTTGGAGTAATTTTGCCTTATTTTAATTATATTTTCATCATTTGAATGGAGTTTACTTTTCCATCAAAGTAAAAAAAAAAAAATTGTGTGTGTGAATCAGTATCTCTGCGTGTAACTGTAAAGACTAATCACTTGAGTGAGGAACAACCAAAATAGATGACAAAACTCTCCCTTAAGGTTTAACAATAGTTGAATTCGAACTCTTAAGACCTCTAATTAAGCTGAAAGAGAATATTTATCGTCCCATTTAAATGTTCTTGGGCAAGTAAAAAAAATTGTTTTGAGCTTTCAATTTTTTTTGGTTTGTTCGTCCCTGTATTTTTTTTTTCTAAAACAAACTCTGTAAGTTGTTAACCTTTTGGTTTTCGTCCCCCCCGTTAGCTTCTATTACAAAAACGCACATGTGGCAAATAGAGGATGACTTGACAGTGTCTGACGTGGAAAACGATGTTGACGTGACAAACTTGATGATGAGTCACACAGTGACAGGGACCAAAACCAAAATACGAAATTTATAGAGGGACCAAAACCAAAAAACCAGAAGACGAAAAAATTCAAATTTAGTCTACATTTCTTCATCTTCTTCCCACATCTTCTTCTTCATCACTATCATTATCTTCATAAACTTCATCTTCATCATCAAACAAACGCAGAAATTCATCACTTCAAAATCCAAAAATCGATTAACTCAAAACAACAACAAACCCAATCTCACAACTACACTACAACTTCTTTTTTTCTTTCTTTTTTTGTTCATGTACTTGATATTAACATGCATCGATCCAACACCTTCAACTATACCTTCATGTGATAAATTCCCTTTTATTTCTTCTCACAAACAACAAAATCAAATTAAACCAATATACCCACTATTCAACCTGCAATCCAATTTCAGACACATTTTAAAATCATTTACACCAAACATACACAATAAAGTTGTTCAAAATAAAACTCATCTCATTTCAACATTCCAACATATTTTTCAATTCCATTTATTACCCCTCTAAATCTTCAAATGAAAACAACATTCGGATCAAAACAAAAGTACACGATCCAATTTCATACAACAATCTTCCAAATCAACCAAAAAAGTACACGACCTAAATGCTAAAAACATAAATGATTAGATGAGAGTTCAAAGAATTGACGAAGAAAGCATTTGGGGTGACCAAGAAACAACAGAGACGCGAGAACAACGATGAGACGAGAGTTGGTAATGAAAAAACAAAGAAAATCTATTCTTTAGGTTTTTCAATTTGAGAATTTTGTGAATTTTTTCAATATTGGGAATTCGAGCATTCTCGATGAGGATTTTGTTGTTATAATTTGATTATGATATTATCAATAAGAGTTTTGTTGGGAGTATGGACATTGTAGATTTTAGTGTTGAGTTGTCAATCTGACCATTGTCAGGGGGGATCTTGTTTGGGTTTGTGAGAAGTTGTCTATTGAGAGTAGGGTGAGATGATGATTTTTAGTTTTTTTTTATGATGATTTTTAGTTTTTTTTTATCTCTTTTCTGGGTTTTTTTTTTTTATGAATTTATGAAGATAATGATGAAGATGAAAAAGAGGTGAAATGAAGAAGATGAAGAAAGATACTTTTTCTCGTTTATTGGTTTTGATCCCTCTACGAATTTTATTTTTTGGTTTTGGTCCCTCTCACTGTGTGACTCATCATCAAGTTTGCCACATCAGACACTGTCACGTCATCCTCTGTTTGCCACATGTGCGTTTTTGCAACAAAAGCTAACAGGAGGGACGAAAACCAACAGGTTAACAACTTACAATGTTTGTTTTAGAAAAAAAAGATACATGAACAAAAACAAAAAAACACGCGAACTTACACGAACATTTTACATATTTAAGCCAATAATATATATTTTGATCTTTTTTATTGGATGGATATATGAAATGATAAATAACTATTAAATCTCTGACACACATGAACACACGAGTGAAGAGGTCTGGATTCGAGCTAAGCTGACAATGTCCCGTTAATCAATTTCTATATTTTACCGATTCAACTACCTAGGACATGTGGACATATATATTTTGAATTTAAAAAAAAATTGTAGTAAATTTTAATTAAAAAACAGGCTAGGCAAAAGGTGGTACACACATTATTTTCCCAACCACGTTTTGGATCTCATTCATTCTTTTTAGTACATTCCTTCTTTAACCTAATTATCCACACAACACAAAGCCCTTCACTCTATTCTCATTCGCCTCTCTTCACCACCTCATCTCTTTTTCAAGGTATTTTCACTCTCTAATTTCATTTAGTTTTTTATTTATTTTATTTATCAACCATTCTTATTTTATTCTCATTCTTTCGGCAAAATTAGCTTTTCTCTTCTCAATTTTCTCTTCAATTAGGGTTTCGATTTTTCCCAATTCATTGTTTCGGGGTTTGAATTTTCAACCCTCTTGATTCATAGCATAGAATCCCATTTTTTATGGCATTTGATTGTCCACAGAGTATTAAGGTTTCTCAAAATTTGGTAGAAAATCCAGTTATAAGCATAGACATAGCTGAATTGAATCCAAAACCCAATTCCAAAGCAATTTCAATTTCATTCCCTGATTTTGTTACAAATACCAAATTTGAATCTGGAAAAGGTGAGATTTTTAAGGGGAAATCCAAGCTGATTTCTAAGAAAGGAATCAAAGCATCTACAAGTGATTTGAACCAATCATCTGTTCCTGGTGATGTGGTTATTGGTAATTGTCGGTCAATCACCGACCTGCCTCCTGTGTTGATATCTGAGATTCTGAATTACCTTGATCCCAAGGAACTTGGAATTGTTTCATGTGTGTCGTCGATTCTGCGTAGTCTTGCTTCTGAGCATCATGCTTGGAAGGAATTCTATTGTGAAAGGTGGGGGCTTCCAGCTGCTCCTGAGGCCGCCCCGGATTCAGATTCTGGGGTTGGGGACTCGGTTAAGGATGAAAAGTCATGGAAGGATATTTTTGTGGAAAGGGATTTTAGGAGTAAGACTTTTATGGGAAGGTATAGTATGGATGTGTTGTATGGACATACTGAGGCGGTTCGGACTGTTTTCTTGTTGGCTTCTGCAAAGCTTATATTTACATCTGGTTATGACACTGTTGTGAGGATGTGGAATGTGGAAAGTGGGTTGTCGGTCGCATCGTCTAAACCCCTTGGCTGCACCATTCGTGCGGTTGCAGCTGATACAAGGCTGCTAGTTGCTGGTGGTACTGATGGGTTCATTCATTGTTGGAGGGCTGTTGAAGGTTTGCCCCATCTGTTTCAGCTTAGAAGCTCACAACAAAACAAGAATATTGAGGTTCGACTTTGGGATCATGATGGTCCTGTTACTTCACTTGCTTTAGATTTGACAAGGATTTATAGCGGCTCTTGGGACACGACTGTTCGTGTTTGGGACCGGCACTCAATGAAATGCACTGTGGTTTTGAGGCATAGTGACTGGGTTTGGGGACTTGTCCCTCATGATACTACAATTGTCAGCACATCCGGTTCAAATGTCTATGTTTGGGATACAAATAGTGGTAATTTGGCGACCGTTATTCTAAATGCTCATGTTGGTAATGCTTATGCTTTGGCAAGAAGCCATACTGGGGATTTCATTTTTACCGGGGGTGAAGATGGTTCAATTCACATGTATGAGATTGTTGACGATAGTTATTTGACCGAAGCTCTGCATGTTGCTACATGGGATCCCCACTCTGGTCCTGTGTATTCCCTTGCCTTTGAGTTTCCTTGGCTTGTTTCTGCATCAAGTGACGGTAAATTGGCTCTAATTGACGTGAGGAAGCTGCTGCGCAGGAGCAAGCGTGCCATTGGAATGAGAGCTACGAAGGCAAAGCATTCGGGCGAAGTTAACGTAGAACCTCCACAGAGGATGTTGCATGGATTTAAGAGTAATCTTTTCTCTGTAGGTATAGGAGCTGATCGAATTGTTTGCGGAGGTGAAGAAGGTGTTGTTAGGATTTGGAATTTCACAGAAGCTTTGGAAATTGAAAGCAGAGTCCGTGCATTGAGAGGAATGCGATTAGAGAACCGGATGAGACGACGTAAGAACCAAACAGAGCTCAACAGTAAAGGCGGTAAGAGTGATCAATGTTCAGCTGCGGCCAAGAAGAATTCAGTGACTTGTATTTGGCCGAGTAAACGTGGGATGGGTGGAAAGACAAAGGCATAGTGATCGATGCCATCAACTGCTTCTAAGCACAATTAGCTGTATGAGTCAGCTATTCTTTTATGTTTTTACAAAATTGATATATGACCAACTAAAGTATTTTGTATTATGATTTAATGATCGGTATTAATGGTAGCAATCAGATCAGACCAATTTTATTCAATATCTATCGCGTATGAATTCCAAATGGCAGTGTTTCTGCGTCAGAATTGGTTTACACAAGGTAATAGCCAGTTGGTATTTATGGTTTCTTATTATTCAGATTTGCCATTTCAAATTTTCAACTAGAATACTGTATACTGTTATCAGATTTAGTTATGCTGTCATTCAGATTTTAGTTCTGCTCTCATTGCCATTTTTCATTGTCAAATAAGTTGTTGTGTTATACTTAATAAACAATAAGATTATTTTTCCTCAATTTTGAAGTGAACTACTGTTGTCATGGTCTTAGTTTTGGTACCAACAATTTCAGAATTTACATTTGATCATAATAAAATGAATATTCAATGCTTTAGTTCTCAATTGTAAAATTATGGTCATGTTTTATTAGTGAATGCATACAGTAAGAAAGAAATACGACAGTAAAGATTTCAATTTTTTAAAATATATGCACTATACAATTTCATTTAGTTTGTATGTGTTTTGTTTGTGTTCAATCTAACAATTGAAAATGAACAAAATGTCTCTGGAAGTTTTAACTTTGAAATATGACCATCAGGCGTGACAAACATCGATGTATGATTAATGCTTTAGTATCAATTTTTCTTTCTTTCATAGATCTATCTAAAACTGAGTTTTTTTTTTGTTGTTTTGGGCAATGTAAACATTATAGTTTTCTTAATAGAATTCAAATTAGTAATTAAAGACGTTGCATTCTACCAATTGGGTTGGGTCTAGCGGAAGAGGCTAGACCCGCGCAACACAACGAATGACGAATTGGGTACTACATCTATGGTCTAACCCGTCTCGAATGTGATTACTTCATAAGGAGACGAGGGTACCCACGGATAAAAAAAATGTTGCATTTGCATTCTGATAGTACATTTTTTAATTAAGTGCATTACAGTCGAAGACTTGATAGGAAAATAGTGCGGGGTGCTTCATTAACATATCAATTGTTTTTAGTCATTGAGTAAAGAAAAAATTGTTTGTAGTCATGATACTACTGAGTAGATTTTCTGCAAGATTAGCTATATCAAAACAGAGATGTTCAAGCTGGATAATTGCAAAGTTCTTCAACAAACAAGGCTGCATTCGATGGAGTCATCTAATAAGTCTCATTTTACATTTTCAATCATTTAGAGAAACGATATAGTCTGTCAACCTACTAGTAAAGGATAATAACTTGTTCTAAAACTAAAGAAAATCCCTTTAACAAGAAGCCTCTAGAGAAAGCTTATTGCACCAGCTTGCACGTAGCAAAGGTGAGATGTATCAAGGAAATATCGACAGGCAAAATGGAAACATTGAGTGCCAAATCAACTAGGTTGCAATAACCAACATAAAAATCCAATTTGAAAGGAAACTAATTGGATTTAACTTCTCATCTCTATATACATGTATTCTAAGGTGTATTTTGATGATGTGTCACCTTACTAAATCTCTCTCTTTTCTAACTAATATCTCATAGTTATGCCAAGTGGCTCTCTTTTTCATTTTTTTCTTTTCTTACATCTATTTACTACATATTTATTTATATAAAATTCATTCATATTGATGTAATTATTTATTGTGTAGTAACTTCCAATTAATTTGTGTAACTCCTTCCACTACTCATTGTTTTTTATTCATAACCTACAAATTGAAAAATTTAGTTCATGATTTTTCACATTCACTCTCACCCTTTATAACCACCACTTACTCTCCAGATTCATTTTCAACTCATTTCTACTCATTTTGACAATTATACCAAATCTTAGAGTGTTTCCACCATGGTGTTATTGCTACTACCATAAACATATGTATTGAAGTTTTATTTTGGTTGTTTATTTGTGCTAAAGTTTTTTTGATCCATTTGTTCTAAAGTTATTGTATATTCTTTGTTTTCCCATGATGAAGCTATTGCTACTACCATGTTCATATGTATTAAAGTTTTATTTTGGTTGTTTATTTGTGCTACATTTTTTTGACCCATTTGTTCTAAAGTTATTGTATATTATTTGTTTTCCCTTGATGAATGAATTTTTCCTCTTTTCACTACATATATGATGTTTTTTTATGTAAAGGTATTTATTATTACTATTACCAAACCTTATACTACTAAATAAATAGAAGATATTGCACATACATGTTGAAGAAAAGTTTGCAAGAAGACAAGATTTTGCACTACATATAATCATATATGTATATTTAGTAATCTAAAATATTTTTTATGTGTCCTCTTTAAAAAAAAAAAACTCTTTTCACTTTTTTTTAGAAAATTTTGTCATGTTTATTCACTCCTCACTCCTTTTTCTCGCTAATTCATATTTTAATAAAGTCATACATTTATTTTTTCCATAACATATATCGTTTTTCTAACTCAACTATAACATATTCTATCGTTTATGAAAAGTTCCTAAGAAAATGTTAAAAATCAAGAGGATAGATGATGTGGCACATGCACAAAAGCTCCACACCATCTCATAATTTTTAGCTAAGTTTGAGTTAAAAAAAAACTTCTCATTCATTATCATTCTATTGGTGTCTTTTTAGCTACATAACCATTATAAATCACCGTAAGCTTTTAATTCAAAAGAAGGGAGTTAAGGAGTTGTTTATGTTTTTTCATGCAAATTAATGTTATAGTACAATTCAGTTTTTCTTCTTCTCATGGAAGCATTGTATTAATGCAATTAATATAATATTAAAATATATCAGTTACATATTTTTTTTTGACAATGTAAAAGCACAAGACTTAAAAAAAATTAAAATTACAAGAGTTATCATTGTATTGTACTTTTATAACTTCAAACAAGATCGATGTCTATATAAAGTTAAGCCAATAGGTTATCACTACAACCACACCAAAACGTTAGCATTAATTGAGAATTTTCATGTAAACATAGAATAGAGCACGGAAGATGTCATAAACATCTTACCAACCGTGGGGAACAAGTACATGTCTGCGTGTATATTTTAAGAAAATTCCAGTTAATCGACGTTGATCTTGGGGTTGTGGAAGTATAATTGGACAATGGTCCAGTTAAAAGCATTTCATTTACATTCATCCGTTGATACTATTTCATGCAACTATTTCTCCTTTATTTTTATCAATATAATTTCGTTTTATGTTATGCAAAAATTTATAGTTTCGTTTCAATATATATCTTTCATTGATTATGAAAGGCTAAGTCATCTATGTTTTGAAAGTTAAAACTTAAATCCTAATAGTTTACAACCAAGTGTTATACTTTGAGTCCCTTTTTATTTATGTCTCTATGTTGGTTTTTTTTATTATAAGCAACAAATTAGTTATGAAAAAGCCATAAGAGTACATGAAAGCAAACATCTCATTCAAATACTATGCGGGGATGTAACCAAAAAAATATATGGAAAATGTAAAAATAAAGAAATAAATACTCCCTTCGTTCTTTTTTAAGTGTCGTTTTAGAATATTAACACCAAATTATCTCCATCTCTATGTATTCTAAGCTACACTTTGCTTACATGTCACCTCACCAATGTCCTCTTCTCTAACTAATTTTCTAAGCATTCACCATGTGGCTCTTTTTTTTTTTTTTTTTCCCTATTTCCCATCTATTTAGTACTAAATATATACATATGTTCATTCTTATAATTCTTAAATATGTAACTCATAATTGAGTGAGCTTTGTAACTCCTTTCACTATCCAGTAATTAAGGGGATATGATATGATGATGATAATAATAATAATAATAATAATTTTTTCAAAAAAAATTGATAATAATTATAATAATAATAATAACAATAATAAAATTATATTTAAAAGTATAGTTGAAAATTGTGGTTATTTGACTATATGGTACGTGTAATGCTTTTTTTTGGACAAGTGTGTTTTATCAATATTTCTTTTTTTAGGAGTTAGTACCATAGAGACGTGGCTCTTTTTTTTTTTTAGTTTTTTTCATCTGTCATTTACAAATTTATTGACTTCAATTTTTTTTTTTATAACTTCCGTTTAATTTGGAAAAAATAACTACTAACTCATTGAGTAAATATTGTCGAGTTTATTTTTAATGAAAGGTGAAGAGGTGCACCAATCTATCTATCTTCTATATCTTCTTCTTTTTGTAAAACAAACTTGAGTTATCCTTAGGCATGAATTCTGTCTATGTGACACCTCTATATAACCGTCTCATGATCTCTTCAAAATTAATCTTTTGTGATGATGTGGCATCTCTCAAAATGCTTCAACATTGTAAACTATAAGCTATACTATAAAGAAAGATGCCAATACATACATATATATATATATATATATATATATATATATATATATATATATATATATATATATATGCTCGATTTTAATGAAATTATCTATATATAAGCATCTTACATATGAAAGGTTAGTGTCAAGCTTAAGTTTTTTTTTTCCTACCGTGATAACCTTTCATAGAAACACCTTCTCGAATAAATTTCTTTTCTAGATGTAGAGTTGAAGACCAAGAGTTGTTGTGCTTTAATTTAAATTTTATGGAATATGTTATTCATAAACAACATTGGTATACTATAAATAATAAATCCCACCATAATATCCATGTAAAAAAACGTATGAACTTATCAAATTATAATACAAAGTTAAGACAATAATTAAATTAAAAGAAACAAAAGAGAAAATATAGAGACATTAAACGGAAAGAGCCGAAGGAGTATATATAAGGAAGTGGCGGTTCTAGCAGAGGTAATGGGGAGCTCACACAATCTCTCTTTTTTCTCTCAAATCCTATCTTTCTTTATTATTTTTATTTTGAGCTCTAACTTATAGACTCCATTGATGCATTTCATTTTTATATTCATTGTATAATTTTTTCGGAAGGAATATTCATTGTATAATTTTTAAATTTGAATTTGTTGTTGCTTTGATTGAATAATTGAATTTGCAGAGGTGAAAAGGAAAAGAGGTGGCTACACTTTTGATTGGATTGTAAAATTTGAGATTTATTATGGAGAGATGAAGGGGGGGAGGTTTCCATAGAGAATGAAGGCCATTGGTTTTATCTAAATATATCACAATTCGCATATATAGATCTATATTATTATATTAGAGGAGAGGATCAAACTTTCTTTTTGCTTATCGGCATTCTCAACTCTTTTAACCTAACTCCCAAGGTAATCTTATACATATTTGTTTGTATTCAAATCTATATGTACTTTGCAAATTCTGTGTATGAGTGTATATTTTGCTCATTAGTGAAGTTTTTAACATATTTGTGTTGTATTCAGATCTATATGTACTTTACAACATAAATAATCTTTTTCTCATTAGGGAAGTCTGTAAACAGACATCTACACATAATTATGAGGTTCTTTGTGCTTATTATAATGATGTGGTTCTTTCATTTTATCAGTCATCCATGTGATTAAACAAGGTCTCATGTAAGCTCTAATTAAACGGTGGAACACCAACAATTATTTTTCCCTATATTTTACTTTTCATTATAAACAATTTGTACTCTTTTTATTATTTATACAAATTATGTATTTTTTTAACGTAATGTGAAAAAAAAATATACATAAAAATGTTTATCCACTCCTGCATTGTATGAATCCATACACTTTTTTTTAATAGACGAAATGATAAAGTCACTATAAACTCAAACATGAGTGGATGTAGTGGGGTTCAAACTCCGATCATCACGTCCGACCTAGAAATATGAAGTTAAATATAATAATTTAATTAAACCCTAGAGGTAATTGTAATATTAATGTTTAAAATAAATAATTTAATAAAGTATTATATTATTTTATAAATTGAAAAACACCTAAAATTCATTTTAATCTATCTATATCAACTAAATTTGAGTCTTTTCTGGGCTAGAGTTGTGTTGATGTAACACCTCTAATAAGGTGTATGACTAAATAATTTAATAAAATATTGTATTATTTTATATATTGAAAAACACCTAAAATTGCATTTTAATCTATCTATCTATATAAACTAAATTTGAGTCTTTTCTAGGCTAGAATTGTGCTCATGTAACACCTCGAAAAATG
This sequence comes from Medicago ruthenica, assembly GCA_018208015.1. Taxonomy (NCBI): domain Eukaryota; kingdom Viridiplantae; phylum Streptophyta; class Magnoliopsida; order Fabales; family Fabaceae; genus Medicago; species Medicago ruthenica. Next base: position 10,589,303 of record CM031375.1, on the reverse strand, counting down.
TTTGTGACTATCCCTTATTATATCTAATAATGCATTGAAAAAGTTATGGTATGTGACTCCTTAAAAAAAGCTTATGACTATCTTTTATTTTATCTAATAATGTTATCAAATTTAAGTAACAAAGTTTTCTTTATAACATAACTCCCGATTATCTAAATTCTTATTAAGTTTTAAAAATAGCACAATCAATTCACCTTATGGCCTTCTAATACTTAGAGCACGTCATTAAATTGACGCCCATCATATACCTCAAGGTTTTGACATAATTGCATGATGTATTCCATAATCCACATTAACTAGAAGCAATGTCACCTTGAGTAGTAGAGTGTATCTTATTATTATTTTTGAGGAAATTCTATCTTATTGTTTTACTAATTATTGATTTTTGAATCAAATTAGTAAATCAATTTCAAAATTGAATTTATGATTTCTAAATAAATTTAATTCATTTGTTCAAATTCATGTATAATAATTCAATTAGTATGATTTAAGTCAAATACCATTTTTGGTCCTTTAAGTTTGACAAGAATACCGGATTAGTCCTTTAAGTTTTTTAAGTTTCAAATAGGTCCTTTAAGTTGTTAATTTAATGCACATATTTGTAGTTTTTTACGTTTTTAAGTTTCAAATAGGTCCTTAAAAGGGTAACGGTGAAATAAATTAACAATTTAAATGACCTATTTGAAACTTAAGAACTTAAAGGACTAATCCGGTATTTTTGTCAAACTTAAAGGACCAAAAGAGGTATTTGGCCTATGATTTATAAGTATTTATCCTTTGATTACAATAAGTAATCATCCTATCCAATTTCTAATAACTTATTATTTATATTCTATACTCATAAAAATTATTATAACTAAAATTAAGAAAAAAGAAGGCCATAAGGTGAATTAATTTTTGTTATTAATTTGAATCATGTTTATCAAAAAAAAGTTTCTTATATCAAGACCAATATAAATGACACATTTTTTTATTTGTATTTAGCAAATTTATTTGTAAATTAAATTCAATTGTCCCTGGAAAAAACATTGTCATAATGTGTAACATCTAAAAAAGGTTCACCATAAGAAAACATTGTCATAATGTTTTACATCTAAAAAAGTTTCATAACTCTATTGTTGTGTCTAATAGAGTAGCTAACAAAAACTCTATTATTTATTATTTTATTACAAAGAGGGCGAAAGCCCAAAACAATAACTATATTAACCAATGAATTTGAAAGTGGGCTTTAAGAGTTTCATTTAAAAGGAGGATTTAAGAGAAGAATTAAAACTACTATTTAATTGCTAGGAATTTTTAAAAATTAATTTGTGTGTAATTTTAAACAAATAATTTAAGTGTGCAACTCAATAAATGAACAGTTACGTCACTGAAAGATGTAATCGTTCATCCTTATGATTTAAATATCTTTTATTTTCTTTATTTGATTTGACGTAAAATATCATTTTATCTATTTAAAATTTAAAGACAAATTAAATGTGTGTGTTTAAATATAATCTAAATTATCGTTTATTTATAATATTAAAAATTATCCAACTTTAAAATTATGATTTGAAAAACGTAAGTATTTAGCATATATTAATATATATCCTTCTTATATAGGTGGTTGAAGGCAAAATAGGGTCCCAATTCCTTTGATTATAGTTGTGATTAGACCAATGCATATAAATGATGAAATAACACATCAATTCATAAGAACGTTTTATTTGTGATCAAAACATATGAATATGTTTTGTAAATAAAATATTTTTATTCTAATTAGAAAGTTATATAGTACTTTGTAAAAAAAAAAATTGTTTTGTACTTAGCACTAAACATGCTAGGAATAATGTGCATCCAATCATATATGTTGAATATTAAATAGTGATACGACAAATAATCATATTAGATTTTAATAAAAATTAATTTACGTAAAAAGGATTAATAAGAATAATAATTATTTTTTTTACTAAAAACTGTGTTGTCATAAATTGTTTAAATAATACATGTGAATGAGTCATTTGTTTTTTTTAATTGAGTTATTTCAGTTTTTTTTAAAAAAATAATTCATTTGACTAAATTTAGAATAAAAATGGATAATATCTAATTCTAATTCACAACTTTTTCTAATATATAAAAATAAAGGGAAAATAATTTTTTTTAAGGGAATATAAACCAAACCCAAAAAATTAATAATAAAAGAAGTTATTATTATAATTCACTATTTTCATGCAATTCTATTGATTTCTCTAATAAAGGTGAATGACACATAATCATCAATGTTAAAAGTAATTTTATCTACTCTTTATATTTTATATTCACTTGAAAAAGGAAAAATGTTAAAAATATTTTAATATTTTTCTTTTTAAAATCCAAGAATGATCCAAAAGACGAACTAGAATTTTTTTTATGTTCAATACATTAAAAGAAAATTATAATCAAACTCGTGCAATGCACGGGTCATATTTCTAGTCTCATACAATACGAATAGAAGCATCCTTTATAGCATATACACTATTGCACTGTCATATCAACCTAATGAATTTCATAAAGCCGTTGACGGTTTTGAATATTGAAAATTAAAGAACCTTCGACTTGTTTTTTTTTATATTAATTTAATGGACACAAATAAAAACGCTGCTAAACTTGGATAACAATAAATAAACAAAACCTGTTTAGGAATTAACATGATAAACATATTCAAAATATTTCCATGAAAAACTTGTGGGAGCAAGCAGATTCAAACATCATTTTTTACATCTTAGTTTTGAAAAACAATATTAATCTGCCCTACATTGGAGCATGCAAGGGCAATGAAACCAAACTATTTGGAGACACTGGACTGCACATTTTCCCTAGTACAATGACGTCAAATGAAATGTTACCCAGTTACGGATCTACCTTATGTGTATTGGGGGCAGCTGCCCCCACTATTCTAAGTATTTGGTAATTAATAATAACACATTATGATCTTTTACCCCATGACAAATATTGACCAGCATGACATAAAATATCATTTAGGTTTTCATCTTTCAATGTTATTTAAGGGCAACAACATGCAATATTAGCCCCTATTCGAGTGTCACCAATTAAGTGAGAGTAGTGATAAAACGACCTCTTCAGACGTGATGACGCCTTTTTGGAACTCAAATGCATGACCACTAGATCGTTTGAATGCTCGAATTTTACAACTGTTCTTTGAGTAGGAATGATTGAAAATTTGAAATGAGATGAGAGAAATTGTAAGAAAAATATGAAAGTTTGTGGTTTGTGATGATCTAAAGAGAATGAATTCTATTTATATAAGGGTAAATATATATTTTTACCAAATTCACAATCAATCCAAACATGCAAGTCTCAAGCTACAAAAAAAAAATAGTATCACCGAATTTTACCGAATTCATAATCAATCCAAACATGCACGTCTCAAGCTGCAGAGCAGCTCGCGGTACCTTTATGTTTGTTCTAACTTAAGGTTTAGAGTTTACAATCTTGTATTCAAATACCATGGTTCAATAAACTATACCCAACAAATTAATTATCCAGGTGATTTTCAATAATCTGTTTACAGAAGTTGCACCATGTGTGGGAAGGTTCTATCCGACTCGCCTATAAGTGAGAAGACAAATGATAGTTCTACAAGAATGAACACAGATAAAGACCAAGCTAGGTGAAAAAGAGAACAAAAAAAGAATGTGTAAGTACTTTGTTTTTCCTTTTTTTTGTTTGTCTGGTTAATTTGTCATACACTTGTAAGTATATATTTTAGGCAAAATATCTCATGCAATCCTTTAAATTATATGTTTATAACATATTAGTCCTTTAAGTTTTTTTGTTATCAATTGGTCCTTTTAGGTTATTTTTTGTTACAAATTAATCCTTCAAGCCATAAAATATTTACACTATCATCCATCTTCTCAGCCAACTTCGTTAAAAATTGCTTATAGACCATTTAACATTAAGATGGTAGGTCCAAAACTACTTATGAGTTATGACATCAAACATGATTACTTATATACATTTTCTTCTTCTTGTTTTTGAATTTCAAGTCTAATTTTACATATAAATATTTGATCAACAATATTATAAATCAAGTAATCAGTCAATTTTGTTTTGAATCAAGACCGAAAAACACACATGTGAGCTCTAGTTTTGAGAGCAATGAATTTTGACAAACCAACTTAACATTAAACATCCACATAATCAATTTTTTATTGAGTTTGATGAAATTAGGATAATGGTGTAAATATTGTATGACTTAAATGACCAATTTGTAACAAAAAAACTTAAAGACTAACTTGTTATAATCATGTAACTTAAAGGACCACAAATGATGTTTGACCTATATTTAAAGGGAAATGTTAGCGAGTGATCGGGACACTCTTTGAACACCAACAATGGTAAGTTTTTATGAAAGTTTGTGTATTTATTCCATTGGAAATTGAAGTCTTTAATTTTTTTTAAAAAATAATTTCTTTATTAGGGATGCTTAAAGAGTGCCCCGGGGACACTATTTAACAAGACCCTATTTTAAATCGGGTAAATAATTTGATCTATCAATTTAAATTATGCTTTGTTCTGTATTTAAATTAGGCTTAATTGTATGTTTGATCTCTTATGTTTATTTTAGATTTCAAGTTGGTCCCTTATATTTTAAAAGTTTCAAGTTGGTTCCTTATGTTTTAACTAGGGGTGGGCAAACAAACCAAAAAAGTGAACCGAACTGCTGAACTGAACCTAACCAAACAAAAAAAACTGAACCATTACTAACAGTTCTGGAACTGAACTGGAACAGTTCGGTTCAGTTCAAAACAGTTCGATTCAGTTTTACCTTCTAAAATTCGATTTAGTTTGGTTTTTTATATTTTTTTTCAATGATACCAATAATAACAGTTCGGTTCGGTTTGAAACAGTTCAGTTCAGTTCGAAATCCAAACAGTTCGGTTCAGTTTAGTTATTTTAAATTTATCAAACAGTTCAGTTCGGTTCGGTTCAGTTTTCATCCCGAACCGAACCATGTCCACCCCTAGTTTTAACAGTTTCAAGTTGGTTCAGAACATTACTCACATTAGAATAAGTTAGTCTCTTCCGTCACTTGACAGTTAAAAATTTGGGTTGACAATATGGGTGATAGAATTTTACTTATTTATAAAATCAGTTTTAAAACATTTTTTTTATTTTTTTTTGTTTTATTAAACTCAATATCATGTCGCGGAAGAAAATTACTTTTTCAAACGTGAGTAACGTTTTGGACCAACTTGAAATCTTTAAAACGTAAGGGACCAACTTGAAACTTTTAAATCATAAGGGATCAACTTAAAACCTAAAATAAACATAAGGGATCAAACATGCAATTACGCCGTTAAATTACTATAGTATACTGAATTTTCTGTGTGCTTTTGTATGTATATGTGTGATCATATGTTCTTGCCTCTTAAGTCCTTTTTGTGATTTTGATCAATTTATTTCTTAAAACTTAGTTAAGCATTTTTTTCATGCATTTGTTTAATTGATAATGTGGTATGTTTCCTTGTAGGTTGCATCTAACATCTAAGGGTGTTGATATTAAGGAATAGATGCAAGCAAATAATGCATGATGATAACCATTGAAGGGGCATTGTTCAATATGGCTTAACCATGTTTTATATTAATTGAAACTCTACCCTTTTAAGTTTATCAATGGTCATATTTGCAACTGCAATCAAAAGTGAGTGCAAGCAATCCACTTCCGGGTGAACTAGACCCTGTTAACTAACCAAGACAAATTGAAAAATGTTGAAATGGTTAAAGCAAGTTAGATTAGAGTTTAAATCAATTTTTCATTAAGTACATATGAAAAGATTCTCGTTATGAATTATTGTTTAAACAATAAGCCTTATGTACGAGTTGATATTTAGTTTATGCATCTCAATTTTTTAAATACTCCCTTATTTAACTTCTCCATAACTATCTATAAATGTATAAAAACTTTTGCACAAGAGACCAATCATTGACTTGTTTTAATTAAATTTTAATTTAAAGTGTACATAAATAAAAATTAATCAAAACTAAGATATTGTACTTTAAATTGAAAATTGAGGCTAAGAACGTTTATCACTAGAAGGTATTTAACTAAAGGTTTGGTAAACTTGTAAAGCATGATGACCGTCATTTTTCTATTATATTTACCTCCTAAATTATAAAAAAAAAATGAACAAAACTTAAATTATGCTGATGAAGTTTGTTGAGAAATGCCAAAAACGTGACAGTTTTTTTCTTCTAAAAATAAAAAAGAAAAGAGAAGTACACACTTTGTCCAGTGACAGCATAGTAGGTTATGAATGAAGTTGTTTCCCTTCCTCTATAATCAAATGGGAAAATACTAAAGAAAAACTTTTCTTATCAATTTTGAACTTCAAACTCCATTTGATAGCTAACTTACAAAAAGCACTTCTTCAATTTAGACAAGTGAGCTTAAGGTTAAAACCAACAAGCTAATTATTTTGCAAGATTATTTTAGCTTTGCTTATAATATTGTGCCAAACAAGCACCTTCATTCTAGCTGGAATTTTATAGCAGTGACACCAAGTCACCAACCTTAGCAACAGATCTGTTCATGCTCCAAAAAGTGACACAAAACAAAACAATTCGAATAGACAGAGAAAAAAAATATGAGAAGAGGGTCTCTAGTTCATTCTCCTCCTGCAGTTGTTATGCTAATGTGCATGTTTAGCAGCATAGTTCATGGCCAACAATACACTGAGGAAACAACTTCAAATGTCACTGCTAATGGAAGAAACGGATCACTTCTATCAGCATTGTTTATATTAGGGGATTCCTCTGTTGACTGTGGAGACAATACTCTGCTCTACCCTCTACTTCATGGTCGTCTCTCTCTGTATCCATGTAATGGTTCAGATTCCTCTCTTCTTCCTCAACATATAGGTACTCTTCTTTTTCTTTTATTGATGATTTATTCCAAGACCCAAATTGTGATCCTTGATATTGCAGAAAAATGCAATCAAATATGATTGATGCGGCTGCAATTAGGTCGGAATGCGGTTGCTGAGACATAAAAAACCTTGGCTTTGCAGCCACAATTGTGGTCTCAAACCCTTTGTAGAATCATGCAGTATAGTTGGAAAGTTATAATTTGAAAGCATTGCATTCAAATTATGGTCAAAGAAATCTTCTTTTACTGATTATAACATTTCCTATGATGGTAAATGAAAACATTTTTCCTTTCTTCTCTGTACACTGATGTGAATGAAAAAAAATTATATATATCGCACAGAAAAATAGGAATCAATGAAATATTAATAGTGAGTGCAGATAAATGTACCTCATTCTTATGCATCAACTTGAAACCTTGTTCATGCTTAGCCGTGTACATATCAGCTGCAATATCTGCAGATTTTTTCAGTTTTAATTTATTCTGAGTATAAACAAATTTAAACCAGGCTTGCATTGTTAATAACATTAATTGTTGTAATTCCTTAAAAAAAAAACATTAATTGTTGTAAGGAAATCATCGTTGCAGCGGAGAAGATCGGATTGACATCAATCCAACCATTTTACGCTCAAAATGGATCTCTGGATGAGATTCTTGGTGGTCTCAACTTTGGATCAACACAAGCTACAATCATGAACCAGGGAGGCTTCAGCCACCAGTCTTTAAACCAACAACTACGCCAAGTCTCTGAGAGCATGCAGCTGCTGCAACTGCAGCTAAGCGAAAAAACTGCTCTCGAGTTTACAAAATCTTCCATCTTTTTCCTCTCATTTGGAAAAGAAGATTACATTGATTTATTCCTACACAACTCTTCCAACCCTACGTTAAACCACAACGCACAATATTTTGCGACCATTTTGGTCGATCAGATGACAAATGCAATGAGGTATCTTTACGATGCAAACGCAAGGAAAATCATATGCTTAGGAGTTCTTCCTTTGGGATGTACACCACGAATAGCGTGGGAGTCAAATCAGACATCAGATGGTGATATCAATGGAAATGGTTGTGTAGATAGTGTCAATAATTGGGTCTTGGAATACAATAGATTGCTGGATGAGCACATAGTCCAGCTTAATGCAGAATTTTCTGATGCTCATATAGTGTTCTGTGATGTATACAGTGGAATATTGGAGATTATAAACAGACCAAGGTTTTATGGTATGTTTTTCTCCCCTGTATAAAACTAACAAATTTTCATATGAAGAAATTTTATGAAGTGTTCTTAATATACACAGGTTTTGAAGACACAAAGAGTGCATGTTGTGGACTTGGTTTGAATGGTGCAATGGTAGGGTGTATCTCTACAGATATGGCCTGTAATCAAGCTTCAGGACATGTTTGGTGGGACTTATTCAATCCTACAGAAGCAGTGAACTCTATTTTAGCTGAAGCAGCCTGGTCTAACCAACCTATACTGGATCTTTGTCGTCCTTTCACCATCCATGAATTGGTCAAGACCAAAACCTAGCATTTAATTACTAAACCTGTTTCATAAGATTCGTTCATTTATTTCCAGAATCTTTCATAAACTAGTTTCAAAACTAATAGTATGTTTATATGAACGGTGAGTTTACCAAAATCATGGTGACACTGATTTTGTAAAAATTTCAAAGTGTAACTTTTGCTAAAATTGCAGCAGCTCACCGTGACAATCTTACCATCAATCCAAACATGCACCAAGTTTCAGAACAATTTGGAATTGCAAAATAAAGCCATAACCTAAGCACTCATAGTAACATCACAAAAGTGAATAAGTGTTACTGCTAGGTTTGCATTGGAAACCATTTATATATTGTAGAATACTCCCTCTCCTTGAAAATTTTCAAAAAAAAAATTTGGTTCTATTTATAAGAAAATATCACAACTTTAAAGGTGTACTTGTTGCTTAAAAGACTTTTCTATTCCTATTTAATGTTTCTCTTTTTAATATTAGTGGATGTATTTAATGTTTCCTAATTTTTTACGAGGGTATATTTGTAAAAATATTCAAAAAGTTACATTAATTAATGAATGCATTGGTTTTGACGTTTTTTGGTTTTGTTTCTTATAAGTCAAATACCTCTTTTGGTCCTATAAGTTTGACGAAAATACCGGATTAGTCATTTAAGTTCTTAAGTTTCAAATAGGTCGTTTAAGTTGTTAATTTATTATACCGTTACCCTTTTAAGGATTTATTTAAAACTTAAAAAACTTCAAATAGATGCATTAAATTAACAATTTAAAGGACCTATTTAAAATTTAAAAAACTTAAAGGACTAATCCGATATTCTTGTCAAACTTAAAAGACAAAAAATAATATTTGACCTTTCTTATAATAAAGACCGAAAAGAGTATTATAGCAAGCATATTGTTTATTGTTTTTAAAATGGGTTTTGGTGCTGACATGATTTGTCTTTGTCCTCTCAAATTGAACTAAACAATGCATTAGTACTACTAATCAAAGAAAAGTTAAAGAAAGATATTAACTTTACTAATGAAAATTAGAGTACTACATTGCCTCCTCAAAACCCCAAACCCCCATAACTAGATCTTAATTATTCTCCATGGCATTGAAAATTCAAACCTTTTTACCTTCATTCTCCATTCCAACTACAAAACCCAAACGGCAATTCCAATTGGTTACTATTTCCGCCTCGAAATCGACACGTCCATCGATAGCCGGCCGCAAGCTTCGAGCAGCAGTTATCGGCGGAGGACCCGCTGGATCCTCCGCCGCAGAAGCTCTAGCTAGCGGCGGCGTGGAAACCTTCTTATTTGAGCGAAACTCGCCATCGACACCGAAACCATGCGGCGGCGCAATCCCACTCTGCATGCTAGAAGAATTCAACATTCCCCACCACCTCATCGACCGCCACGTCACACAAATGCGCATCTTCTCACCTTCAAACATCGCCGTCGACTTCGGTAAAACTCTAAAACCGAACGAATTCATCGCCATGCTCCGCCGTGAAGTCCTCGACTCATTCCTCCGATCCCGCGCCGTATCCGCCGGCGCCGAACTCATCTCCGGTCTAGTCACCTCCCTTGATCTTCCAACCTCACCAACCGAACCCTACACCATCAACTACACAAACAAAACCTCATCGAAAAACTCGATCGCCGTCGACGTCGTGATTGGCGCCGACGGCGCCAACAGCCGCGTCGCGAAATCAATCTCCGCCGGCGATTACACCTGCGCGATCGCGTTTCAAGAAAGAATCAAATTATCGGACGAGAAAATGGCGTATTACGAAAATCTCGCCGAGATGTACATTGGCGATGACGTGTCACCGGATTTTTACGCGTGGGTTTTTCCTAAATGTGACCACGTGGCAGTGGGAACTGGGACAGTACGGTCGAAACACGATATTAAGCTGTACCAGCGAGCTATAAGAGAAAGAGCAATGTCCAAAATCAACGGTGGAAAAGTGATTAAAATCGAGGCCCACCCGATTCCTGAGCACCCGCGTCCTATTAGAGTTAGAGGACGTGTGGCGCTCGTGGGTGACGCTGCGGGTTATGTTACTAAGTGTTCGGGTGAGGGTATTTATTTCGCTGCGAAGTCAGGTCAGATGTGTGGAAAAGGTGTTGTTAGGGCTTCCGAAGGGGGAGAAAAGATGATTAACGAGTGCGATCTTATGAGGGAGTATCTTAAGGAATGGGATGCGAAGTATGTGAACACTTTTAGGTTTTTGGATCTTTTGCAAAGGGTTTTTTATGGTAGTAATGCATCTAGGGAAGCTTTGGTGGAGCTTTGTGGTGATGAGTATGTGCAGAGGATGACATTTGATAGTTACTTGTATAAGAAGTTGGCACGTGGGAGAGTGTGTGATGATGTTAAGCTTTTTATGAATACTATTGGGAGTTTAATTAGGTGTAATGATGTAGGAACACGTATGAAGGGTTTGATTCTGTAGAGGATCATTCTCCCTAGTTGGGAATTATTGATATTTATGGGTCTCTATTGTCTGTGTCCTACATTGTTGGTTAATTTCTATGTAATCTCTATTTGTTTCTTTGTTTTGGCCATGCTTTTCTTTCCACAATGCAAGAAAAATAAAATGCTATTCTCTGCCCATCTTATGTGTTGATTATTGTTTATTTATAAATGACTAGGTTTTTTAGACGACGGTGATTGAGTCAATAGCAGGACATTTGCTTTTACCAAGCAAGGTTGGCCTGCCTCCTAAATAAACGACCGGAAGAATCGAACATCCGAATTCTTTCTTATAAATAGTCTTGCTTCTGAGCATCATGCTTGGAAGGAATTCTATTGTGAAAGGTGGGGGCTTCCAGCAGCTCCTGAGGCCGCCCCGGATTCAGATTCTGGGGTTGGGGACTCGGTTAAGGATGAAAAGTCATGGAAGGATATTTTTGTGGAAAGGGATTTTAGGAGTAAGACTTTTATGGGAAGGTATAGTATGGATGTGTTGTATGGACATACTGAGGCGGTTCGGACTGTTTTCTTGTTGGCTTCTGCAAAGCTTATATTTACATCTGGTTATGACACTGTTGTGAGGATGTGGAATGTGGAAAGTGGGTTGTCGGTCGCATCGTCTAAACCCCTTGGCTGCACCATTCGTGCGGTTGCAGCTGATACAAGGCTGCTAGTTGCTGGTGGTACTGATGGGTTCATTCATTGTTGGAGGGCTGTTGAAGGTTTGCCCCATCTGTTTGAGCTTAGAAGCTCACAACAAAACAAGAATATTGAGGTTCGACTTTGGGGTCATGATGGTCCTATTACTTCACTTGCTTTAGATTTGACAAGGATTTATAGCGGCTCTTGGGACACGACTGTTCGTGTTTGGGACCGGCACTCAATGAAATGCACTATGGTATTGAGGCATAGTGACTGGGTTTGGGGACTTGTCCCCCATGATACTACAGTTGTCAGCACATCAGGTTCAAATGTCTATGTTTGGGATACAAATAGTGGTAATTTGGCGACCGTTGTTCTAAATGCTCATGTTGGTAATACTTATGCTTTGGCAAGAAGCCATACTGGGGATTTCATTTTTACCGGGGGTGAAGATGGTTCAATTCACATGTATGAGATTGTTGACGATAGTTATTTGACCGAAGCTCTGCATGTTGCTACATGGGATCCCCACTCTGGTCCTGTGTATTCCCTTGCCTTTGAGTTTCCTTGGCTTGTTTCTGCATCAAGTGACGGTAAATTGGCTCTAATTGACGTGAGGAAGCTGCTGCGCAGGAGCAAGCGTGCCATTGGAAAGAGAGCTACGAAGGCAAAGCATTCGGGCGAAGTTAACGTAGAACCTCCACAGAGGATGTTGCATGGATTTAAGAGTAATCTTTTCTCTGTAGGTATAGGAGCTGATCGAATTGTTTGCGGTGGTGAAGGTGTTGTTAGGATTTGGAATTTCACAGAAGCTTTGGAAATTGAAAGCAGAGTCCGTGCATTGAAAGGAATGCGATTAGAGAACCGAATGAGACGACGTAAGAACCAAACAGAGCTCAACAGTAAAGGCGGTAAGAGTGATCAATGTTCAGCTGCGGCCAAGAAGAATTCAGTGACTTGTATTTGGCCGAGTAAACGTGGGATGGGTGGAAAGACGAAGGCATAGTGATCGATGCCATCAACTGCTTCTAAGCACCAATTAGCTGTATGAGTCAGCTATCCTTTTATGTTTTTACAAAATTGATATATGACCAACTAAAGTATTTTGTATTATGATTTAATGATCGGTATTAATGGTAGCAATCAGATCAGACCAATTTTATTCAATATCTATCGCGTATGAATTCCAAATGGCAGTGTTTCTGCGTCAGAATTGGTTTACAAAAGGTAATAGCCAGTTGGTATTTATGGTTTCTTATTATTCAGATTTGCCATTTCAAATTTTCAACTAGAATACTGTATACTGTTATCAGATTTAGTTATGCTGTCATTCAGATTTTAGTTCTGCTCTTATCATTGCCATTTTTCATTGTCAAATAAGTTGTTGTGTTATACTTAATAAACAATAAGATTATTTTTCCTCAATTTTGAAGTGAACTACTGTTGTCATGGTCTTAGTTTTGGTACCAACAATTTCAGAATTTACATTAGATCATAATAGAATGAATATTCAATGCTTTAGTTCTCAATTGTAAAATTATGGTCATGTTTTATTAGTGAATGCATACAGTAAGAAAGAAATACGACAGTAAAGATTTCAATTTTTAAAAATATATGCACTATACAATTTCATTTAATTTGTATGTGTTTTGTTTGTGTTCAATCTAACAATTGAAAATGAACAAATTGTCTCTCGAAGTTTTAACTTTGAAATATGACCATCAGCAGTGGCGTTGCTAGGACCCTGGAATAGGGGGGTTCAAACTTTTGAATTTTAATAAATAATTATAATTATCTTATACCTATGTGTAAAAAAATTCTTTTGTTTTTACCGTTCATTTAAACTATTTTATCCTTTTTATGTTATTATTTAAAATACTATAGGAATCAACCCCGCTAAAATATGAATGATATCTTTTATTTTATACAATTCAATAGAAAATGAGCAGAGTAAAAAAAGCTTATTTTAATCTTATTTATATCTATATAATTAAACGCGATAGAAAAAGGGATAGACGAACTCACTGGTGTCCATCTTTTCGATAGTATATATAAAAAATAATATATATTCAATAAATAATTGTCATTAAAACGATTGTTAAGCTCTTAAAGCTACATATATGCAACAATATAAAATAATTCAATGTTGTAATTCAACATTACGTCCACATTGTACCAAAGAAAAAACATTACCTCCACATTTTGAGAGGATGATACCCCTCATAGAATCTTTTGTCAACTATAATTTATAAATATCATACTAAACGTCCTAATACAATTTAGGGTAATTCTTATATAGTCACAAGCACAACTCCAACTCATTTATGCACACGCACGAAATTGCACATTAACCAATATTTTTTAATAAAAATAAAAATAATTTTAATTTTTTTTCTATTTTTTTTTACTTTTTTTGTGAGTATATCTAAAATTTAAATTTGTGATTGTGACCGAACAAACATTTTTTATCATATAAGCGCGTGTTTGATTGTGCGGTGGGGAGAATTGATTTTGATAGAATTGATTTTGGTTAAAAGTGATTCTCACTAAAATAATTTATGTTTGGACAATTTCATGTAAAAGTAAGATGAACTATAAATTTGAGTTTGAAAATCAATTTTAGAATCAAAAGTTGCAATTCCTAACTTCAAGTAGAATCAATTATGAAGACAAAATCAATTCTACTCAAGAACAACCAAACATGTCTGAATCAATTATACACCTTCAGAAGAATCAATTTTGGTCCTTTAGAATTGGAACCAAACAAAAACTAAATAGTTCTACAATTTATATATTAATTTGAATGAATTTGGCTTAGTGGCCAAGTTTGTGATTGTCTCGCTGCAATTGGGTTCCATTCCTTATAAAGCCATTTTATGTAAATGGTTTTAGTATCCCATTCTTGTAATATGCTACAATAATATAAAATCATATAAAATCTATCTTGAGTTAGGCTTTATAGTTTGTAAGTAGCTTTAATTTGAGAGATGAAACAGAGTTGGTGCGATAGTCAATAATAAGGTGCAAGAGTTAATTTTGAGGAGGTTCAAAATAACAACATAAAAAAATTGGTATAGATTTCAAGAGTTGAGGAGATGCAGTTGCATCCCCTGAATACAAGGTGGCTCCGCCACTGACCATCAGGCGTGACAAACATCGATGTATGATTAATGCTTTAGTATCAATTTTTTTCTTTCTTTCATAGATCTATCTAAAACTGAGTTTTTTTTGTTGTTTTGGGCAATGTAAACATTATAGTTTTCTTAATAGAATTTAAATTAGTAATTAAAGACGTTGCATTCTACCAATTGGGTTGGGTCTAGCGGAAGAGGCTAGACCCGCGCAACACAACGTATGACGAATTGGGTACTACATTTATGGTCTAACACATCTCGAATGTGATTACTTCAAAAGGAGACGAGGGTACCCACGGATAAAAAAAAATGTTGCATTTGCATTCTGATAGTACATTTTTTAATTAAGTGCATTACAGTCGAAGACTTGATAGGAAAATAGTGCGGGGTGCTTCATTAACATATCAATTGTTTTTAGTCATTGAGTAAAAAAAAAATTGTTTGTAGTCATGATACTACTGAGTAGATTTTCTGCAAGATTAGCTATATCAAAACAGAGATGTTCAAGCTGGATAATTGCAAAGTTCTTCAACAAACAAGGCTGCATTCGATGGAGTCATCTAATAAGTCTCATTTTACATTTTCAATCATTTAGAGAAACGATATAGTCTGTCAACCTACTAGTAAAGGATAATAAATTGTTCTAAAACTAAAGAAAATCCCTTTAACAAGAAGCCTCTAGAGAAAGCTTATTGCACCAGCTTGCACGTAGCAAAGGTGAGATGTATCAAGGAAATATCGACAGGCAAAATGGAAACATTGAGTGCCAAATCAACTAGGTTGCAATAACCAACATAAAAATCCAATTTGAAAGGAAACTAATTGGATTTAACTTCTCATCTCATACAATACGAATAGAAGCATCCTTTATAGCATATACACTATTGCACTGTCATATCAACCTAATGAATTTCATAAAGCCGTTGACGGTTTTGAATATTGAAAATTAAAGAACCTTCGACTTGTTTTTTTTTTTATTAATTTAATGGACACAAATAAAAACGCTGCTAAACTTGGATAAAAATAAATAAATAAACAAATAAACAAAACCTGTTTAGGAATTAACATGATAAACATATTCAAAATATTTCCATGAAAAACTTGTGGAAGCAAGCAGATTCAAACATCATTTTCTACATCTTAGTTTTGAAAAACAATATTAATCTTCCCTACATTGGAGCATGCAAGGGCAATGAAACCAAACTATTTGGAGACACTGGACTGCACATTTTCCCTAGTACAATGACGTCAAATGAAATGGTACCCAGTTACGGATCTACCTTATGTGTATTGGGGGCAGCTGCCCCCACTATTGTAAATATTTGGTAATTAATAATAACACATTATGATCTTTTACCCCATAACAAATATTGACCAGCATGACATAAAATATCATTTAGGTTTTCATCTTTCAATGTGATTTAAGGGCAACAACATGCAATATTAGCCTGTCACCAATTAAGTGAGAGTAGTGATAAAACGACCTCTTCAGACATGATGACGCCTTTTTGGAACTCAAATGCATGACCACTAGATCGTTTGAATGCTCGAATTTTACAACTGTTCTTTGAGTAGGAATGATTGAAAATTTGAAATGAGATGAGAGAAATTGTAAGAAAAATATGAAAGTTTGTGGTTTGTGATGATCTAAAGAGAATGAATTCTATTTATATAAGGGTAAATATATATTTTTACCAAATTCACAATCAATCCAAACATGCACGTCTCAAGCTACAAAAAAAACATAGTATCACCGAATTTTACCGAATTCATAATCAATCCAAACATGCCCGTCTCAAGCTGCAGAGCAGCTCACGGTACCTTTATGTTGTTCTAACTTAAGGTTTAGAGTTTACAATCTTGTATTCAAATACCATGGTTCAATAAACTATACCCAACAAATTAATTATCCAGGTGATTTTCAATAATCTGTTTACAGAAGTTGCACCATGTGTGGGAAGGTTCTATCCGACTCGCCTATAAGTGAGAAGACAAATGATAGTTCTACAAGAATGAGCACAGAGAAAGACCAAGCTAGGTGAAAAAGAGAACAAAAAAGAATGTGTTAAGTACTTTGTTTTTCCTTTTTTTGTTTGTCTGGTCAATTTGTCATACACTTATAAGTATATATTTTAGGCAAAATAGCTCCTGCAATCCTTTAAATTATATCTTTATAACCTCTAAGTTTTTTTTGTTTTCAATTGGTCCTTTTAGGTTATTTTTTGTTACAAATTAATCCTTTAAGCCATAAAATATTTCCACTGTCATCCATCTTCTCAGCCAACTTCGTTAAAAATTGCTTATAGACCATTTAACATTAAGATGGTAGGTCCAAAACTACTTATGACATCAAACTTAATTACTTATACACATTTTCTTCTTCTTGTTTTTGAATTTCAAGCCTAATTTTACATATAAATATTTGATCAACAATATTATAAATCAAGTAATCAGTCAATTTTGTTTTGAATCAAGACCGAATAACACACCTATGAACTCTAGTTTTGAGAGCAATGAATTTTGACAAACCAACTTAATATTAAACATCCACATAAACAATTTTTTATTGAGTTTGATGAAATTAGGATAATGGTGCAAATATTGTATGACTTAAAGGACCAATTTATAACAAAAAAAAAAACTTAAAGGACTAACTTGTTATAATCATGTAACTTAAAGGACCGCAAATGATATTTGACCAATATTTAAAGGGAAATGTTAACGAGTGCCCGAAGCACTCTTTAAGCACCAAAAGTGGTAATTTTTATGAAAGTTTGTGCATTTATTGCATTAGAAATTGAAGTCTTTAATTTTTTTTAAAAATAATTTCTTTATTAGGGATGCTTAAAGAGTGCCCCGGAGACACTCGTTAACAAGACCATATTTTAAATTGGGTAAATAATTTGATCTATCAATTTAAATTATGCTTTGTTCTGTATTTAAATTAGGCTTAATTGTATGTTTGATCCCTTATGTTTATTTTAGGTTTCAAGTTGGTTCCTTATATTTTAAAAGTTTCAAGTTGGTTCCTTATGTTTTAACTAGGGGTGGGCAAAAAAAACCAAAAAAACGAATCGAACTGTTGAACTGAACTGAACCGAACCAAAAAAAACTGAACCATTACTAACAGTTCTAGAACTGAACCGGAACAATTCGATTCAGTTCAAAACAGTTCGGTTCGGTTTTACCTTCTAAAATTCGATTTTGTTTGGTTTTTTTATATTTTTTCAATGATACTAATAATAACAGTTCGGTTCGGTTTGAAACAGTTCGGTTCAGTTCGAAATCCAAACAGTTGGTTCGGTTCAGTTATTTTAAATTTATCAAACAGTTCAGTTCGGTTCGGTTCAGTTTTCATCCGGAACCGAACTCATCTCCGGTCTAATCACCTCCCTCGATCTTCCAACCTCACCAACCGCACCCTACACCATCAACTACACAAACAAAACCTCATCGAAAAACTCGATCGCCGTCAACGTCGTGATTGGCGCCGACGGCGCCAACAGCCGCGTCGCGAAATCAATCTCCGCCGGCGATTACACATGCGCGATCGCGTTTCAAGAAAGAATCAAATTATCGGACGAGAAAATGGCGTATTACGAATATCTCGCTGAGATGTACATTGGCGATGACGTGTCACCGGATTTTTACGCGTGGGTCTTTCCTAAATGTGACCACGTGGCAGTGGGAACTGGGATAGTACGGTCGAAACACGATATTAAGCTGTACCAGCGAGCTATAAGAGAAAGAGCAATGTCCAAAATCAACGGTGGAAAAGTGATTAAAATCGAGGCCCACCTGATTCCTGAGCACCCGCGTCCTATTAGAGTTAGAGGACGCGTGGCGCTCGTGGGTGATGCTGCGGGTTATGTTACTAAGTGTTCGGGTGAGGGTATTTATTTCGCTGCGAAGTCAGGTCGGATGTGTGGAAATGGTGTCGTTAGGGCTTCTGAAGGGGGAGAAAGGATGATTAACGAGT
Organism: Medicago ruthenica; assembly: GCA_018208015.1. Lineage (NCBI taxonomy): Eukaryota > Viridiplantae > Streptophyta > Magnoliopsida > Fabales > Fabaceae > Medicago > Medicago ruthenica. Next base: position 10,570,659 of record CM031375.1, on the reverse strand, counting down.
GCGATCTTATGAGGGAGTATCTTAAGGAATGGGATGTGAAGTATGTGAACACTTTTAGGTTTTTGGATCTTTTGCAAAGGGTTTTTTATGGTAGTAATGCATCTCGCTAGGGAAGCTTTGGTGGAGCTTTGTGGTGATGAGTATGTGCAGAGGATGACATTTGATAGTTACTTGTATAAGAAGTTGGCACGTGGGAGAGTGTGTGATGATGTTAAGCTTTTTATGAATACTATTGGGAGTTTAATTAGGTGTAATGATGTAGGAACACGTATGAAGGGTTTGATTCTGTAGAGGATCATTCTCCCTAGTTGGGAATTATTGATATTTATGAGTCTCTACTGTCTGTGTCCTACATTGTTGGTTAATTTCAATTTGTTTCTTTGTTTTGGCCATGCTTTTCCTTCCACAATGCAAGAAAAATAAAATGCTATTCTCTGCCCATCTTATGTGTTGATTATTGCTTATTTATAAATGACTAGGTTTTTTCAATCAGGGTTAGACGACGGTGATTGAGTCAATAGCAGGACATTTGCTTTTAACAAGCAAGGTTGGCCTGCCTCCTAAATAAACGACTTGAAGAATCGAACATCCGAATTCTTTCTTATAAATAGTTGTTAGAAACTCTCCTAACACCATTTTGATACTTATATCGGTTTTATTAGATCAAATATATTTACATCAAATATAAAAGTAAGAGGTCGTCATTATTCATATTTTACATATGGACATAATTCAAGGGCTGAATGCAACAATTTACATTGACAAATGACATAAACAAAACATGAACTCATTTGTCCATCCAAATCACACATCGAAGACACTCTCCTTTAGTCAATAAATCAAAAGCTTTGTTGATGTCTTTAAATTCCACGTCATGTGTAACAAAATCATCCAAATTGAGTTCCTGATAATAATTGGAGAAAAAATTAACAAAAAAAAGGTCCAAAAATTTGTTTTGACATTACTATTGTTTACATAAATAAACTACTACTTTGTTTTATAAAATGTTACCAAAAGAGGGGAAGAAATCATAAACTTAAAAAATCAAAAAAGAAATTACATAGCACCTTGTCCATGTAGCGTTTAAAAAGAATGGGTACATCAGACTTGGGTTTGAGTCCTCCAAATATAGACCCCATAAGAGTCTTCCCTTGAAAAAAGACATCAGTACTATTGATACTCAACTTAGATCCTGGCTTGTCCACTCCTAACATAATTGTTTTTCCCCAACCCTGAAATCAAAACACCAATTTTCCAATCCATTCTTTCAACAAGTATGCAACAGTTAATCAAATAATATTGAAAATTACACGCAAATGAAGAATATGGAATTTCAAATTAATTAGTTCAAAACCAAAGTTGCATTAGTTCGAGTGGAATTGGAGTCGGATCTCTCAAGTAAGGTTTCAGATTCGAGCCTTATGGATGGACAAAATGTGGTTGAATAGATAGACAGTTGGCAGAGATTAGTAATCGGTAAAGTCGGCAGAAACTTTGCACTAGTAACATGGTTAAAATAAAACAAAAAATTAGTTAGTACAAATGAAAAAAATGAAAACAATGCACACTTTGAGATAGAAATAGACCTTTCTACATGAAGCATATGCTTCATGCACCAATGATGCCATACCAACACATTCAAAGCAATAATCTGCTCCCCCACCACTCATCTCTTTGATAACCTGACTCACAAATTTGTTTTCCAATTCTCCAGCATGGACAAAGTCTGTGACTCCAAACTTCTTTGCTGAATAAAGAGGAGGAACAAAATCAAATACATAATTTAGACATGATAATAGCTTCTTAATTAAATTATTAAAACATTATTATTTGACTTTATGCTTAATGTGATAATGATAATAATAAACAAAAATTGCATTACCAATTTCAAATTTTTCTGGCTTGATATCCACACCTATAATCCTAGTTGCTCCACAAAGTCTAGCTCCCTCAGCAACATAGGAAACCATTCAATTGCGATTAGCATTTTAGTTAGTATACAAAACTACAAACGCTTTGCTTTGATAAACAACTTAATTAAGCGTTTATAACATAAGTGCTTATCACACAAGTGTTTATGTATAACTTTTTTTTATAACAAAAGATAAAATATAATTAGACTATTTTCATATAAGTTATAAGTTGTTCTCATAGGCTATTATCGAGAGTTTATGGATATAAGTTAAAAACAACTTATAGACATGTCACAAACTCTCTAAAATAGTCTCATAAGTGTTTATACCATTAGATAAGCTCAAATAAGTCATTCCAAACAGGCCCAAAGTACAAAAGGAAAGCATAAACTAAGGAGAATTCATACCGCTAATCCAATACATCCGAGTCCAAAATAGCTACTGTAGACCCTGGTTCCACATTTGTTGTTTTCCATGCAGCACCTACCCCTAAAAATTGATGTTTGATCAAAATATTGATTTAGATCAATATTGTTGAGTTATGAACTAAAATAAAATAAGCTGAAAACAACTTACGGACATGTCATAAGTGTTTCACAAGTGCTTATGTTATTAGTAAATAAGGTCAAATAAGTCAATTCAAACAAATTCAAAGTACTATGCACTGAAAGTACCGAAAGTTGGAGAATATTCTAATAGTTATAGAGGTAGGGGAAAGGATGGAAAATTGTAACTCAAGTCATCAAGAGAAACTTGGAGGTGAGCAATTGATCCATGTAACCGATCACATCTAATGGAAAAATAGTTGGTTATTTGTTGCAGTTGCAATATTTGCATACATGCTAATTTAGCCTTTGTCACTTCGATTAGTTATAAAAAATATTAAAAAATAAAAATAAAATTTGCATACCTGTTGATACACCACAACTGAGGAGGCATGCCCTGTTGGGAGGAATAGAAGGATCAATCTTGAGTAGATTGGCAATGTCAACCACAGTGTCCTCACTAAAACTAGAGACAAATATGAAATGGTTTATAACCTCTCCATTTAGACCAGTGAATCTAGTGGTATCATATCTAAGCATCCAAGGTTTGATATCAAAAGGAAACTTTGAACAAAGGTTGCTCTTTGTTGATTTGCAATCTATGCATTCTTCACAATCAGCCATGAAGATTGGGATAACAATGTCTCCTTTTGTAACTTCTGTTACTTCCTCTCCAACACTTTCCACAACCCTTGGATCACATAAAAATTAATTAAAACTTGAACATCATCAACTTCTATAGTATTAAAATAATTAAATGTATGAAAAAATGAGACCAACATATTTAGTCTAAGAATTTAGACTAAATATGGTACATGGTAGATATTTAGTTCGAATTGTTAACCAGACTTCATTCTAACTCTCAAAAATTGGTAATGATGAGGGCGTCCAAGTACATATAAACATTACACTGATCGCATTAAATGGAATTTGATCTCACTTTCAAAAGTTACCTCAAATATTAAAAGTGGTAAGTACATATAATCACTGCATACTTAAAAGAACTTTGCCAATGTGAGACACAAATGCAACTTCAAATTGACCAAAAAAAAGTTAAAACTTTGATTCGACGACTTCAAATTGTTAACTTCGTGCTTACGTGGAGTGTATGACCACGTAAAAACCAAATAAAAAAAGACCACACAAACAAGGTAGTAATAAATATGTACTTCCTTCCTTTACCTAATTCGGAAATGAGAAATATTTTCAATAAATGAACACAATATACAAATTAGTAAAATGCATGGACTCACTCACCCAATTGCCTCATGACCCAGTATCCTTGGAAAAATTGCAGGAGGCTCCTTCAAAAGTAAAAAAAAAAAAAGGAAACACAAAAAAATCTTATTTAAAAATTAATTCAGAATTGTTTATAAGACACAAAAAAAACGAATTTTTTTTGACCCTATTGCGAAAAAAAATGATTTTTTTGACCCCCTTTGAAAAGTATTTACCAAAATGACCCACTTTCAATTTTGGAGGTTTTTTTTTTGTCGTTTAGTGTCATTACCGCCATTCCAATTGGTGGTAATGGCAGAATTTGTAACTGTAGCGTGCAGACATGTGAACAAGGATGCAGGAAAAAGTAAAATGACACTGTAGCGTGCAGGTTGTTACTGTAACGCGCAGTCTGCAGCTAGGCTTTTGCTTTTTCTTTTTTTTATTTGGATTGGCCCATTACCGCCAATTGGGCCGGCGGTAATGGCTTTTACTTTTTTTTTTTTGTTTTATACTTTCAAAACCCCTATAAATACCTCACACCACCCCTTTCATCCAAATTAACTCAAATTTTTTCATACATTTTTCTCACTTCAATTCCAAAAAATAAAATATATACTGTCGTAGTTTGGTAATATATACTGTCGTAGTCTGGTAATAAAATATATACTGTCGTAGTTTGATCAATATATACTGTCGTAGTTTGGTAATAAAATAAAAAAACAAAAAAATAAAAAAATAAATATATTGATTTTAAAAAAAATAATTACATCATTTAGACGATCCTATTTTTTTCTTCTAAACCAGTTACCCCAATGTAAATTATGACTTCTCGTAGCACAAAATTTATTTTTTTGAGTTCGTACGGGTCGTTGGGGTTGCTGTTGGTCTTCCTCTTCCTCTTCCACTTCCTCTTCATTTATTTCAGCTTCATTTGTTTCCAAATTCGCGTCATTTTGCACTTGTGGTGGGACAGAGTTTGTCCAAATATCATTTACAAAATCGTCGTCGTTAAACCCCGCAGCCAGTGTTTCTATGGGATTGGTTTGTGTTTGTGGCCATTGTGGGGTGTAGTTTGTTTCTGGATAATTTACAATGGTTGGAGGGGTTGATAGGTTGAAAGAGGGGTATTCAGGGTAACTGTTGTGGGGTGTGTTTTGGGTTGGAATAAAGTCATCAATGGAATAGTTTGATGTTCGGGAGCTTTCTCCATGATGACTCTGTTGGGAGTAGCTAGGATATGGTATTGGGGAGTGTTCCGGGAACTGGTTTGTGGATTGTGGTGGGGATTGGTAGGTCTGGCTGTAGTTGTAGCTGGTGGATTGGTTGAAGCTTGGGTCAAAGTATGTGGGTGTAGGTGTGATGAATTGGCTAAAGGGTGGTGGGGTATCTGACCAGATGTTTGCATCTGGCACAAAGGAGGGGTCTGGTGGTGTTTGATATGTTGCTGGTGCTGCGGGATATTGTTGGAACAAAATGTGTTTAACAAGTCTCTTATAAATTAAGGGGAGATTGTTGAAACATTTATGTGTAAACATATCTCTCTTTATGGTTTTGATGATAACAAAGTGTTAAAGAGAAAATTGGTTATTTGCTAATGCTTTGTTCAAGTGATTTCAGAACCATGTGTTTATTGATTGGAAATTAAGAATGGTTATGAAAGAACAAGCGTAGAGCAAGAAATGAAAGCTAAGAAGCAATGTTGCAAAGCTAGAAGGAAACTGGGTCTGAAGAAGTGCTCCTGAAGAAGTGCTCCTGAAGTGCAGCTTCTGAGTCTGAAGGCAGCTTCTGAAGTCTGGGTGCTTCTAAAGAAGTCAACGCAGAGTCAACGTCTGAAGACCAGCTTCTGATCCTGAAGCCAGCTTGTGATGTTCAGTGCTTCTGATGCACTGTTCACACAGAGAAGCTTCTGAAGGCTGATGTGGCTAAAAGCAAGTGGTACTGTGCGCATTTAATGCCTGGATGTGTCAGAACAACCCAATGGAACAGTTGTCTCCCTGACCCAGACATTCTCCAGCTTTTAAGGTAGGCCATTTCAAAAATGGTTGCTGCTCTGGTTTATTTGAAAAAGTGCAGCACACATTTGCAGAAATCCTAGCTCAACTTGCAACGGCTCTTTCCTCAAATCAAGCAAATCTTCAACAGCTATATTTCATCTATAAAAGGAAGAAGATTTGAAGAAGAAATTTGTCTAAGACTCTTGAAACTACATTGCTGAACCTGTGCTCTGTTTTCTGCTGAAAAACTCATAAGTTCAAAAACTCTTAGAAATTCTCATAGTCCTTGTAACTTAGAATTTCTTAAGGTTAAGAGTCTTAACCTGTGTTGTATTAAGAGAACACCTCTGATATTTTATCAAGTGTTCATCCCAAACTCATTTATCTGTAAACCAGTTTGGTCCCTAAAGTCTCAGTCTGTATACTGAGCAATTGTAACCTCATTCCTTTGTGGTCTGAGTCAGAAGTCTCTTGACTTAGTGTCTTGAGCATTGGGAAGTCTCTTGACTTGGTGTCTTGAGCATTGGAAGCCTCTTCCTTAGTGGTTGAGCATTGGAAGCCTCTTTCTTTGTGATTGAGCAACAGGAAGTCTCTTCCTTGGTGGTTGAGCAAGTGTAATCTTCTGATTATAGTGGAACTCTCTTGTTGGAAAACAAGGGGACTGGACTACTTCTCACATTGAGAAGGAACCAGTATAAATTTCTGTGTGTCTCTCTTCCCTTCTCTTTATAACTTGTTAATCTGCTGCATACACTTCTGATAACAGTTCAGAACCTGGTTCTGAACTAGTGTTAAACTTTTGTAAAGAAAAGAACAAGTTTTTTGAGTCACACAATTCAACCCCCCCTTCTTGTGTGTGTTTTTCTCACCTTCAGTTGGTATCAGAGCTCCGGTTCTGATATTAACACTTAACAGTGCGTCAGTCTTGATCCTGAGAAAAACATGTCTGATAATGAAGATTCATCTCCTCCTCCTCCACCTCGTCCTAGACATACTTCTGTACAATATGATTATGGTACAGATGACAGAAAATCTAGATCACACAATAAACCCCCAATGTTTACTGGTGATCCTGAGAAGTTCTCATGGTGGAAAAGTAAAATGTATAGCCATACCATTGGTATAGATGATCCTCTATGGGATATTATTGAAGATTGAATCTCAATACCAGTGGATGAAGAAGGTGTTGTTGTCAACAGAAGAGCTCTAAGTGATGCAGAAAGAAAGATTTATAGGAAGCATCACAATGTGAGAGGAATCAATGTGGATTCACTACCTCACTCTGAGTATCAGAAGCTGAGTGACAAGTCAACTGCTAAAGCCATATTCACATCCCTCTGCTCTAACTATGAAGGTAATAAGAAGGTTAGAGAAGCTAAGGCTAACATTCTTGTTCAGCAATATGAGTTGTTCAGAATGAAAGAGGATGAAAATATTGAGACAATGTTCTCAAGATTTCAGACTTTGGTTTCTGGACTTCAGATTCTGAAGAAGAGTTATACCACAGCTGATCATGTGAACAAACTCTTAGGAAGTCTGCCATCCAAATGGAGACCAAAAGTGACTGCTATTGAGGAAGCTAAGGATCTGAATACTTTAAGTATTGAGGATCTTATAAGCTCCCTCAAAGTGCATGAACTGGGACTCAATGAGGATGAGTCTGTTAGAGAACCAAAAACATTAGCTCTAAAGTCTAAAAGAAAGCCTGCTAAAGCTTTGAAAGCTATTGAATCTGAAGAAGAGTTTCCTGAGGGAAATTCTGATGAAGATTCAGATGCTGATGAGCTTGCAATGCTTTCTAAAAGGCTTCAGTATCTGATGAATAGAAAGAAAAAATTCTCTAACAGAAGCAGTAACTTTAGAGGATCTGGTTCTGGTTCAAAAAAGGGATATCCAGAAGGAAAGCTGCTACAACTGCAAGAAGCCTGGGCACTTCATTGCTGACTGTCCTGATCTTCAGAAAGAAAAGTCTAAAGAGAAAGCAAAGAAGTCCAGCTCAAAATCCAGCAGTTTCAAAAACAAGCTTAAGAAGAGTCTCATGGCAACATGGGATGATCTGGGTAATGAGTCAGAATCTGATGAGGAAGAAGCAAACCTGGCCTTGATGGCAACTGCATTTTCTGATGCAGAATCATGCTCAGATTCTGATGAAGAAGATGAGGTATACTCTGAACTCTTTAGATCTGAATTGATTGAAACAGTTAATGATCTTATGAGTCATCTTAAGAGCAAGTTAAAAGAAATTAAATCTTTGAAAAATCAAACTAACTTGCTATCTGAGGAAAATCTTAAACTTCAGAATCAAATTTTTGAATATGATGAAGAAGTTGAAGAACTCAGAAAAGAGGCTCATAAGAAATCTGAAGTGGTTCCTAATGAACAGGAAATAGCTCTTCAAGATTTCATGTTAACTGGATTCAATAGAACTAAAATTGCCTCCATGATGTATAATATGATCAGAAACAAAGGTGAAGGCATTGGCTATGATTCATTTAAACCTTCAAATGAATTAAACTCACCTTCATGTTCTGAAAATATTTTAAAAGGCAATGGTATATGCTTTGTGCCTGCTTCTGATAACTCTGAGAAGTTAAAAATGTCAGAATCTGAGACTAAGTTTGAAGTTCTGAACAGCTCAGACTCTGAAGCTTCTGAACCTAAGGGTAAGATGAAGGCAGATGTTAAAACCTTGTCTAAATCTAAGCCAAAAAGTCCTAAGCCTAAGAGTAAGAGAAAATCAGACTCTGAACCTGAAAATGTTCAGAATCTGAAGTGTTCAGAACCTGGAACTAGTAAGTCTCAAAATCTGAATGATTCACAATTTTCAAAGACTGAGTTTATTAAAACTTCAAAATCTATTAAACCAGCCAACACAAAACATTTTCAATCTCAGAATGTTAAGAAAAGCAAGCAAAAGCAAACCAATCAGTTTTATGCTTTTGATTGTTTTAAGAAAGGCAAAAATGAAGCTTGCCTTGTGCCTGAAGTAAACAAAGTTAGAATTCTGAAGAGATCAGAACCAAAGTGCTCAATGGTTCAAACTCTAAAGGACTCAGAACCAAAGACCTTCAAGTCTCAGGTTCTAAAGAAATCTGAGTTCAAACCTTTGAGAACTCAGGTTCTGAAGTACTCAGGTTCTGAAACTCAGACTTATTCAAGATATAAGGATCCATATCCTAAGTATCAGAACAAGTCTGAACATCATAACTTCAGACACAAGTTGAAAAAGCCAAAACCTTTCAGGACTAACCCCAAAGGACCCATGAAAATATGGGTACCTAAGTCTGAGATAGTTTCAATTGCAGATATGCTTAACATCCAAAGAAAAGGAAAGGTCCTGGTACCTGGACAGTGGATGCTCGCATCATATGACAGGGGACAAGTCTATGTTCCAAACCCTAACTCTGAAAGAGGGAGGAACTGTGGGGTTTGGAGGAAGTCAGAAAGGAAAGATCATTGGTACTGGTAAGATAGGTAATTTTTCCCTGTACATTGATAATGTTTGGCTGGTAGATGGACTTAGACATAATTTACTTAACATAAGTCAATTATGTGATAGTAATTATGAAGTCCTGTTCAATAAGAACACATGTATTGTAATCAGTAATAAAGATAAGTCTGTAGTGTTCAGAGGCAGCAGGAAAAACAATGTTTACAAAATTAATTTTTCTGAATTGGTTCAGCAGAAGGTAGTTTGCCTTCTGTCTGTGAGTGATGAGAAATGGGTCTGGCACAAAAGGCTGGGACATGCTAACTGGAGACTCATCTCTAAGCTTAGCAAGTTACAGCTGGTCAGAGGCTTACCCAGTATTGATTATCACTCAGATGCTCTGTGTTCAGCATGCCAAATTGGAAAATTTTCTAAAACCTCTTTTAAAGCTAAGAACATTGTTTCCACCTCAAAACCTTTAGAACTCCTTCACATTGATTTATTTGGCCCTGTTGGGACAGCTTCAATCAATGGGAAGAAGTATGGACTTGTAATTGTTGATGATTACAGTAGGTGGACTTGGGTTAAATTCCTCAGAACCAAAAATGAAACATATGATGTGTTTTTCAAATTCTGCAAACAAGTACAAACTGAAACTGATTTGAAAATTTTAAAAATCAGAAGTGATCATGGTGGGGAATTTGAAAATGAACCTTTTGAAAATTTTTGTGAAGATCATGGAATTCTCCATGAGTTCTCATCTCCTAGAACTCCACAAGAAAATGGAGTTGTAGAGAGAAAGAACAGATCTTTACAAGAAATGGCCAGAACCATGATCCATGAATCCAAAATTGCTAAGTACTTTTGGGAAGAAGCTGTAAACACAGCATGTTATATTCAGAACAGGATCTATATCAGACCCATTCTGAATAAAACAGCATATGAATTGTTTAAAGGAAGAAAACCAAGTATTTCTTATTTTCATCAGTTTGGTTGTACATGTTACATACTAAACAATAAAATCTACCTAAAGAAATTTGATGCCAAGGCTCAAAAGGGTACCTTTTTAGGATACTCAGAGAGTTCTAAGGCATACAGAGTGTATAATTCTGAAACACATGTTGTTGAAGAAGCTATACACATTAGGTTTGATGATAAGAAGCCTGGTAATGAAATACCAGAGCTGGTTGAGAGTTTTGCAGATGTCAGAATCTCAGAAGAACCTTCAGAAGCTGAAAACAATGAAGACTCTGAGAAACTCTCTGAGAATGATGCTACTCCTGAAGCAAACCAAGACCAGCATGGTTCTGAACACTTCCCTGATGGTTCTTCAGAGCTAATCCACCCAGAACCTCATTCAAATATAAGTCTTCACATCCTGAGGAGTTGATCATTGGAAACAAGAACAGTCCAAGGAAGACAAGATCAGCATTCATTCAGAATGAGTCTATGCTTGGCTTGCTATCCATGATTGAACCCACAACTGCTGATGAAGCACTTGCTGATGATGGCTGGATTGTAGCAATGCAAGAAGAACTGAACCAGTTTCAAAGGAATGATGTATGGGATCTTGTTGCAAGACCTGATCAGAAGAACATCATTGGAACAAAATGGGTGTTCAGGAACAAGCTCAATGAACAAGGAGAAGTGATCAGAAACAAGGCTAGATTAGTAGCTCAAGGGTACAGCCAGCAAGAAGGAATAGACTACACTGAAACGTTTGCTCCAGTAGCAAGACTGGAAGCAATCAGGTTACTTCTTTCTTATGCTGTTAATCATGATATCATCTTATATCAAATGGATGTTAAGAGTGCTTTCTTAAATGGTGTAATTTCTGAAGAAGTGTATGTAAAACAACCTCCTGGTTTTGAAGATGTTAAATATCCAAATCATGTTTTTAAACTTAAGAAGTCCTTGTATGGTCTGAAACAAGCTCCCAGAGCTTGGTATGAAAGGCTAAGCAACTTCTTGATTAAAAATAATTTTGTAAGAGGTCAAGTTGATAATACACTTTTCAGGAAAACTGTTAAGAAAGAAATCTTAATTGTGCAGATATATGTTGATGATATCATATTTGGTTCTACTAATGCCTCCCTTTGCAAGGAATTTTCAAAGTTAATGCAGGATGAATTTGAAATGAGCATGATGGGTGAGCTGAAATTCTTTTTGGGAATTCAAATCAACCAATGCAAAGATGGTGTCTATGTTCATCAGTCCAAATACACTAAGGAGCTTCTGAAGAAGTTCCAGCTGGATGATTGCAAGCTGATGACAACACCAATGCATCCCACCTGCACCTTAAGCAAAGAGGACAATGGCTCAAAGGTAGATCAGAAGCTGTACAGAGGTATGATAGGTTCTCTCCTATACTTAACTGCTTCTAGGCCAGATATTTTATTTAGTGTATGTCTGTGTGCCAGATTCCAATCAGATCCTAGAGAATCTCATATGACTGCTGTCAAGAGAATCTTCAGGTATCTGAAAGGAACAACTAATTTGGGACTTCTGTATAAGAAATCTCTAAATTATAAGCTAGTTGGATTCTGTGATGCTGACTATGCTGGGGACAGGATTGATAGAAAATCCACCAGTGGAAACTGTCAGTTTCTTGGTGAGAATCTGATATCCTGGGCCAGCAAGAGACAAGCAACCATTGTTTTGTCAACAGCAGAAGCAGAATACATCTCAGCTGCAAGTTGTAGCACAAACCTGCTCTCGATGAAACATCAATTAGAGGATTATCAGATTCATGCAGATAATATTCCTATTTATTGTGATAATACTGCTGCAATATGTCTGTCTAAAAATCCAATTCTGCATTCTAGAGCCAAGCACATAGAAATAAAACATCATTTTATAAGAGATTATGTTCAGAAGGGTGTCTTAGATATTCAGTTCATTGATACTGATCATCAATGGGTTGACATATTCACAAAACCCCTAATAGAAGAAAGATTCAATTTTATTAAAAAGAATCTGAACATGCATTTTATCTCGTGAAAGTGTGCTTGAATCTGAATGAAATCCTTGATTCTAAGTTTATCATAAGCTAAGACTTATCAAACACTCATGTTCTGAGAGTTTGAAGAAAGTTAAGCCTGAAAAACTTCAGACTCCGAAGGATCAGAACCTGGATTTTCTGACTTCTGAATCTGATAGGAATCTAATGTTTGGTCAGAATCTGATAAGTATAACCTTGGGCAATGATGATTAAAGCTTTGAAAGTTTATACTCAATCCCTACCAAAGTCATCAATTTAAAAATGTGATTTTCTGCTCTGATATTACATGTTAAAATTGCTTGACAAACAATTTTCTGTTGATATCAGTCTGTTTTCAAATTGTTTAGCACAGACACATTTTTCAAATGCCCAAAGTGTATTAGACATGTTCAGTTGTTTAGAAATGTTTTAATTTGGTATCAGACTTTGAGATAAACCTTCACATTTTGGTATCAGGTTCTGATACAAGTTCAGCAGCTTTAAAACTGTCTTTTGGTATCAGGTTCTGATATCACTTTTCAGTTGGTCTATGATATGAACCATTTTCTTTAAAATAGCTCAGAATTGCTCCGATACCTTCTTATGTGAATTGCTCTGATACTGAACCAATTTATACTGAACAAGTCATGTCTGAACACAGAATGCTCTGATCAGAAGCTCTGCACTTTTTCTGCTTCTGAACAACATTCTATTTTTAATGCAAGTCATATACTCATTAAAAATCAAGTATGCTCTGATGATTATCTTTGCTGCTTGATAATCCATATGATTGCATAAATATCTCACAAGTTTTTCAGCCCCTCCCAATTCTGAACCTTTTTGAAATGTTTTCAAACTCTTTTAAAAAGGGAGAGATGTCATATGCTCTGATACACATGTTTTCAAACTCTTATTAAAACTTTTTGTTGATGACAAAAGGGGGAGTAAGGTAAAACAAGTATTAAAGCACCTGAGCTCAACAACATAAGTTAAAATTCTGTCAGTATATTAACTTATGAAAGGGGAGTAAAAGGTATTAAAGCCTGAGGCTCTGAACATAAGTTAAAACTCAGTTAAAGCTCTGATACTGATTGAATCTAACTTATGAGAACTGCTTTTTAACTCTTAGCCTCTGAATTGAAAGTCTGGCCCTGATACCATTCTGTGAGATACATTACTCTTAGTGAGTAAACTGAATTTAAAATAACTTGGATAAGACTCAGGGAGCTTACAAAACTCATCCTGTGGATTATCAGACTTATGGGGAGAGCTTACAAACCTCAGAACCTGAAGTCAGCAAGTTATTTAAAATTCTGAGTGTTAATTTCACTATACTGTTTTAAGATAAGCTTAATTAACTTGGATAAGAATCAAGGGGAGCTTACAAACCTAACCTTGAGGATTGTCAGACCTAGGGGGAGCTTACAAACCTCTCCTGAAGTCAGATTGTTAATTAAACCTAACAACAATTCTGAAATTTTCACATTTGTGCTTTTAACTGAACTTAATTAACGTGGATCAGACTCAGGGGGAGCTTACAAACCTCCCACCCTGTAGTTAACTTGTTAATTAAGTTAACAACAATTTTCTGATTTAATACTTATGTTTGTCATCATCAAAAAGGGGGAGATTGTTGGAACAAAATGTGTTTAACAAGTCTCTTATAAATTAAGGGGAGATTGTTGAAACATTTATGTGTAAACATATCTCTCTTTATGGTTTTGATGATAACAAAGTGTTAAAGAGAAAATTGGTTATTTGCTAATGCTTTGTTCAAGTGATTTCAGAACCATGTGTTTATTGATTGGAAATTAAGAATGGTTATGAAAGAACAAGCTTAGAGCAAGAAAGGAAAGCTAAGAAGCAATGTTGCAAAGCTAGAAGGAAACTGGGTCTGAAGAAGTGCTCCTGAAGAAGTGCTCCTGAAGTGGTGCTCCTGAAGTGCAGCTTCTGAGTCTGAAGGCAGCTTCTGAAGTCTGGGTGCTTCTAAAGAAGTCAACGCAGAGTCAACGTCTGAAGACCAGCTTCTGATCCTGAAGCCAGCTTGTGATGTTCAGTGCTTCTGATGCACTGTTCACACAGAGAAGCTTCTGAAGGCTGATGTGGCTAAAAGCAAGTGGTACTGTGCGCATTTAATGCCTGGATGTGTCAGAACAACCCAATGGAACAGTTGTCTCCCTGACCCAGACATTCTCCAGCTTTTAAGGTAGGCCATTTCAAAAATGGTTGCTGCTCTGGTTTGTTTGAAAAAGTGCAGCACACATTTGCAGAAATCCTAGCTCAACTTGCAACGGCTCTTTCCTCAAATCAAGCAAATCTTCAACAGCTATATTTCATCTATAAAAGGAAGAAGATTTGAAGAAGAAATTTGTCTAAGACTCTTGAAACTACATTGCTGAACCTGTGCTCTGTTTTCTGCTGAAAAACTCATAAGTTCAAAAACTCTTAGAAATTCTCATAGTCCTTGTAACTTAGAATTTCTTAAGGTTAAGAGTCTTAACCTGTGTTGTATTAAGAGAACACCTCTGATATTTTATCAAGTGTTCATCCCAAACTCATTTATCTGTAAACCAGTTTGGTCCCTAAAGTCTCAGTCTGTATACTGAGCAATTGTAACCTCATTCCTTTGTGGTCTGAGTCAGAAGTCTCTTGACTTAGTGTCTTGAGCATTGGGAAGTCTCTTGACTTGGTGTCTTGAGCATTGGAAGCCTCTTCCTTAGTGGTTGAGCATTGGAAGCCTCTTTCTTTGTGATTGAGCAACAGGAAGTCTCTTCCTTGGTGGTTGAGCAAGTGTAATCTTCTGATTATAGTGGAACTCTCTTGTTGGAAAACAAGGGGACTGGACTACTTCTCACATTGAGAAGGAACCAGTATAAATTTCTGTGTGTCTCTCTTCCCTTCTCTTTATAACTTGTTAATCCGCTGCATACACTTCTGATAACAGTTCAGAACCTGGTTCTGAACTAGTGTTAAACTTTTGTAAAGAAAAGAACAAGTTTTTTGAGTCACACAATTCAACCCCCCCCCCCCCCCTCTTCTTGTGTGTGTTTTTCTCACCTTCAGATATTCCGACGACAGTTGTTGTAAAATTCTGGAACATTCTTCCATTGGGTTTCTCAACAGTGCTTCTCTAGAAATCCACAAATGATCTCTAAAAAAGGTCAAATACCATTCAAAATATTGATGGTTTGGATAAACCAAATGGTTATATTTAACTCCGTCAAGTGCTAATTGAAGTCGATTGTTCCAATTTTGTATTTGAAACTGAAATTGATCTCCCCACGAGCCTTTTTATTTTTTTATTCGCCAAAGATATAATGTGGAAATGTGTCATATCTTCTGGCACGGCGGGTGGAAGTTGAGGTAAGCCAAATCGTAGTCTGACTCTATCTGTATGATGCCTTTCCACTATCTCGAAACAGATGAGATATGTGTTTGCAGACCATATCTGGCTTTCCTCTTCGTTGCTATAATGGAAGTGGAGATAGGGCCTCCAGCAAAACTGTTTAAAAAAGAGGAATGTTAGTATTCTAATGTTGCTTAAAAAGTAATCCCGAAAAAAAAAGTTAAGTTTCATACCTGATCGTATGTCATATTGTCTATTTTTTAACGTGTTGAAAGGAGATTATGCCAAGGATTTTCCATATATTTACTCTCACGTTTTAGCCATCTAGTTAATATTATTAAAACGAGATAATTAATATACCTGATAATTGAATTTAAAAATTAATAATAAATAATATATTTATTTAACTTACATAGTTGCCAAAGGAGGTTGTCTTTCAGCTTGTGGTGGGTTCTTTGGCACGGGAGATATGCATGACATTCTTGACCAAGCCCGTGCCTGTAGGAGTATTGTGCACCCAGTTGTGTCACTAACGTCATTTATTGCGGCGTCACACATAGCTCTGTAAAGCGTGGCCAAACAAGCAGAACCCCAACTGTACTGTCCAACCTCCTCTGGTGATTTATTCAACAATGGCAACCATTTTATATGTACAAGGTTGCCAGAAAAATTAGGCATTAAACGAGTGCCTATCAAGTATAAGACATATGCTATAAACAGGTGTTGAATTGTGGGGGGACCTACTTCCCCATTACCTACAATATAAGATTCTAACCAACTTAATCTTATTTGCAGACCGTCACGCCTTTTTTTATTAGGCATTGCGCCTAAAATTTCTTCAACTAATTCCCATTTTACGGTCGTAGGTCCGGTAACCGGTGCACCGTTTACCTTTAAACCAAGGAGCATATGAACGTCTTCTAACGTAATAGTACACTCGCCGGAAGGAAAAAGAAATGTGTGTGTCTCTGGCCTCCATCGTTCTAATAAAGCGGTTATTAGACAATTATCGACCCTGTATTTATTAATCTTTGTAACCTCCCATAAACCAGCCACCTTTAACATATCGACAATGGACGACGGCACGACGAATTCCACTATATGACAGCGATTCCGAATATAATGTTTTTCCTCGTCCTACAATAAAAAATTAACGAACGATTAATCATCCACATTTGAGAGTTTTAATTGATTTTGTGAACTATATACTATGTGAAATAAATAAATTGACGAACTTAACGGAATAAATTAACAGATAAAATTAATAAAATAAACTTACATTTAGTGTTTCTGAAATATGATGGGATCTATGTTGGTTGCCTAGATGAAGGAATTGTTCCATCTTGAATTGGTTTTAAAACAACGAGAACTTAGGAAAAATTATTTTGAAACTGAAAAATATGAAGGAAGAATGTATGTTTTGTGTAAGGAAAGCGCTATGCCATGCATCAATTTATACTGAAGGAAGATGCATTCACCTATTGTTCACTTGCATGCCTTTCATTATTGCCTTTCATTATTGTTCACTCACGGACAATTTGCATGCCTTTCATTATTGCATCTTACTAAGTCCCATCATGCATTATGCCATGCACTGTAGCGTGGATTGAAGAATCATTACCGCCAAATGGACTGGCGGTAATGAATGGGCCAACAAAAAGCTGCCACGTGTCACTACTCATGCATGGCTTTTGTGGTTTCAAATTTTAGCCGTCCGCGTGTTCTTTTCCATTTGTTTTTAGCCTGCATTGTACTGTAGAACCTGACCAAAAGTAACTCATTACCACTAAATTATTTGGCTGTAATGAAGTAGCCAATCGTAACACTCCACGTGTCATACTTGCTTGCCTATAAATGTATCGAATCGTAACAATTTATAACATGCAAATTGTGTTAACACACATAGAAAACAAACTACTATGGCACACACACCAGAAAATGTATTTTTCATTGTTCATTACAATGGAAAAGTTTACGAAACCAGTTTGGTTCATTTTTTGAAAGTGAACGAAGAAAATGTTTTAACATCAGTATCAAAAGCACGTTTGATCATTTGAAAAAAAGAATAGAGCAAAAGTTACACCTTAGTGATTCTCAGGTGATATCTAAAATTATTTACCGAGCACCACAAGCCTTTGCTGCAGGTCATGTCCAGTACAACGACGTAGAAATTTTTGATAACGATGATGTTGCAGATATGTTTGTCAGTTATAAATCTTTTCAGGTACTCGGTGCAGTTGAGTTATCAGTTACGGTAGTAAATCACGAGTTTCCACAACCTCGTCAAACACCACAACCCCGTCAAGTACCACAGCACACTCAAACACCACTGTATGAAAACGAACCGGCACAAAATCAATATGATTTTCAACCGTCGTCTTCACAAAATTTACCGTACACCCAACCTTTCTCACACACACAATACGACTATCAACCATTTTCGGCACAACCTTTCTCACAACCACATGACGAATATGAACCATTTTCATCACAACCATTCTCATAGACACAGTGTGAATTTGAACCGTCGTCTTCACAACCACCACCTCAAACGCAACCGCAACCACAAACACAAACACCACTACCAGAGATCTTCCGCCAACAATTTCAAGACATTCCAGATAACATTCAAGAAGAAGTATGTAGTAGTGAAAGTGACGAAGACGAATCACTTCAGCATGAGGATGACGAAGAAGACGATGGGGATGAAGACATCTTCGACAACATTTTTCCTGGCGCACAAGCACAAACAGCACAACCACCGCAAGAGGCAGTACCGATCAGAGCCGCTTATTGTTCACCGCTACATATGCGTAACGTTGATGTTGCTGCATATGATGCTATACCCACCGACGATCACTGGAATACGAATGTTGCCTTCGATGGGGCTATTGCGGTAGGAATGACGTTTCACACCAAAGAAGATTGTTTGCATGCCATCAAGTCATACCACATCAGACGTTCACTGGATTACGTTGTTATACACTCCGATCCAGGAAGATATGTTATTCAATGTACACACGAGACATGTCAATTTAAGTTGAGAGCGTCCTACAGGAAAAGGAGTGGCAAATGGAAAATTGGGACCATGATCGGTCCACACAACTGCACATCGTCTTCAATGTCACAAGATCACCGCAAGCTCAACTACAAAATTATAAGTGACAGCATCAAAACCCTTGTGCATGCAGATGCCTCCACAAAGCCGAAGTTGATCATTGCGCATATAAGAGAAAAGTTTAACTACACAACCACCTATAGAAAGGCGTGGAAGGCGAAGAATGCGGCAATCGAATCGATTTACGGGAATTGGGAGGATTCTAATAATGTTCTTCCCCAATGGCTGAACGTGATGAAGGAGACAATGCCAGGAACAGTCTTCGATTTGAAGACGCAAATTGCCGCGAACGGAGATACACAGTTTCATCATCTATTCTGGGCCTTCTATCCATGCATCAATGGGTTTAAGTATTGTAAACCAGTTGTCCATGTCGACGGAACGTGGTTGTATGGCAAGTATAAGGGAACGTTGTTGCTCGCGGTTGCGCAAGATGGTAACAACAAAACAATTCCAATCGCCTTTGCGCTTGTCGAAGGTGAGACAAAAGAGGGATGGAGTTTTTTCCTTAAAAATCTTAAAAGGCATGTCACACGAGAACTAGCCGTCTGCATGATCTCCGACAGACATGAATCGATTAAAAGCGCAATCAACGACCCACGAAATGGTTGACAAGAAACTGGTTCAACTCATGCGTACTGCATCAGACACATCAAGCAAAACTTCATGAGGACAATCAAGGATGGAGATTTAAAGGATGTAGTAAATAATATGGGTATAAATCTTTTCTTACAAATTTTTTAATTAATTTTTTTATTAAAAAATTTATCTGACTGAATTTTTTTCCATCATATACAGGATATGCCCTAAACATACCCATGTTTGATTACTACCGCGGTATAATCCAGGAGGCAAATCAGCGTGTGTTGGATTGGGTGGACAATATCCCAAAAGAAAAATGGAATCAAGCATATGACGGGGGTCGACGATGGGGCCACATGACAAGCAACATCGTTGAGTCATGGAACTCTGTGTTTAAGGGAACTCGCAACCTACCTATTACACCTATAGTCCAATCAACATACTATAGGTTGGCATGTCTTTTTGCCGAAAGGGCTCAAAGTGCGTTTGCAAGGGTAGGTTCTGGAGATGTGTTCAGCGAATATTGCCAGAATGTGATTAAGGATGACATTGGTAAGTCCAACACCCATCAAGTCGAACAGTTTGACTGAGAGAGGTATATCTTCTCTGTCCGTGAGACAGTCAACTACAGGGAGGGAAGGCCAATGGGAACTTTCAAGGTGGACCTCCAAGCAGGGTGGTGTGATTGTGGGAAATATCAAGCTTTGCATTTGCCTTGTTCACATGTCATAGCCGCGTGTTCTTCATTTCACTATGACTACACAACCCTTATTCCAGATGTGTTCAAAAACAAGAGTGTTTATGCCATTTACAACACATCATTTAAGGTTGTCCACGACAAGAGTTATTGGCCCCCCTACAACGGTCCAAAGCTTTGCCATAATCCAGACATGCGAAGACTAAAGAAAGGTCGACCCAATAGTACTCGCATTAGGACTGAAATGGACGAGGAGGTGGAAGAAAGAAGACCGACACCGAGACTGTGTGGGTTGTGTCGGCATTCCGGACATATTAGGAGAAATTGCCCGACCTTAAATAACCAATAGTTAATATCATTATCAATTATGTGTTCAACCAAGCTTTTATAAGTATTTGTGACTTTTTTTTAATCTTTAATCAAATTTCGTCGTTTAAAAAATATCCACGTATTATGATTTTAATGTGTATTTTAATTACGTTAATTAAATAATATAATAGACGAGAAAAGACAAACACGAAAATATAATAATTAATCATAACACTACTCAAACCAAATTACATTAACTTAAAAAAGCAAACAAACAACATTAAAACAATTGATTCTCCACGTATCGACTATTTTGACTTAACGTCAAGATACCATGGACCTTGTGCATTTTCTTCAGACGAAAACATATCTTGAACATCAGCATCATTCTTCAGAAGTTTGTATTCGTAATAATAATCAAAGTCTTTATGCGATCCCAAATCGATAAACCGCTCTCCGTAATAAATCTCACTGACTTTTCGTAAAGGCTCATTAGCTAGACGAAAAATATGATTGAGATAATTTTTCAACTCCACTAAAGTCATACATGGAGTTACTACCATTTCAAAAGGTCGTATATAATGATCAAATTTAACAGTGACCAATCTTAAAGGGGAAGGAGGAGGAGAAGCAGGAGAAATTGTATCTGAGCCAGAGTCAAACATAATGCGGAAGAAGTGAGAAAAATGTATGAAAAAATTTGAGTTAATTTGGATGAAAGGGGTGGTGTGGGGTATTTATAGGGGTTTTGAAAGTATAAAACGAAAAAAAAAAGTAAAAGCCATTACCGCCGGCCCAATTGGCGGTAATGTGTCAATCCAAATAAAAAAAAAGAAAAAGCAAAAGCCTGGCTGCAGACTGCGCGCTACAGTAACAACCTGCACGCTACAATGCCATTTTACTTTTTCCTGCACCCTTGTTCACATGTCTGCACGCTACAGTTACAAATTCTGCCATTACCGCCAATTGGAATGGCGGTAATGACACTAAACGACAAAAAAAAAACCCCCAAAAATTGAAAGTGGGTCATTTTGATAAATAATTTTTAAAGGGGGTCAAAAAAATTCATTTTTTTTCACAATAGGGTCATAAAAATAAAATTCCAAAAAAACCTGCATTTCCCAAAAAAATGATATCACTGTGACAAAGAGAGGTGCATATAATACGAATCCTAGCTTCACATGGCATTGGTGGTGCCACGAAGATCTCCTCAATAATCAGTGTCTCACCTGGTTTGCGACAAACCGCAGCTACAAAGTTTGCAAATATATAGTATTATTATTAATTTTTTTAGGGGATATATTATTATTATTATTATTATTATTATTATTATTATTATTATTATTATTATTATTATTATTATTATTATTATTATTCATAGTTTCATACACATGAAATTAAGTTATCATATTATCAAATTAAATTGAATGGTAATGAAATCTATTAAAAAAAAGAACAGCAAAGAATGAAGATATGTTTTAATGAATCATGGGAGACGTGTAAAAAAAAAGAATCATGGGAGACATGTACACAGACCTTTACATCTTATGGGTTGTTGTCCTTCACTTGTTGCTACAGCAGGTTTGTCTTCCATGGCGATGGCGATGAGTCAAGGGAGGGCACTGGGAGGATTTTATTTTATTTTTTTTATTAGAGATAACAAGGGAAATAATAAAATAGTATATAATATGGAGTGACTAATAAAGCAAAAAGAATACCTTCAAATTAGACAAAGTGTCTCACATGCAATTAATAGAATAGAGCAAAGTGTGACTTGAGCTTGCATCATTGTTTGGGCTTATATCATTGGATCATTTATTTCTGCTTATATTATTCTCCCTGTGAATATGCTTGTTAATATCATTCTCTAGCTTTGGCCAATAGAAATAATCTTCGACATAAGCCACCGTTTTGTCTCATCCAATGTAACCTGATAATCCTTCATCACGTACGGGCTTCCCCAAATGATTGATTTTTCATACTAAACATTGCGGAATGCACAACCCTTTTTCTTGGAATAAATATCCATCATGACAATAGCAATTTTGGAAGGCTTGTTATTCATTCACATTTCATAACTTGTTAAAGTCTGGACCATCTTGATATAGATCCTTGATATGACTTTCATCTATAGAGTATAAAGTAGATTATGATAGTCTATTGAGAGCATCAACAAAAAAAGTTTGATATCTCGTCTTGTGCTTGAGAAAGAATGGATATGGTTGCAAGAACTCGCTCCATGATGCATGTTTGCGGTTGATCATGTGTTGAGAATTGAAGTACTTAAAAGCTTCATGGTCAGAGTAAACGATAAACTCGTTGTGCAACAAATAATGACTCCAATTTTGTAAAGCACCAACAACGACATAAAACTCATGGTCATCCATACTACATAGGAGTACATGTATACTTGTTAATACGATATGAATACATCAAGCACACGACCATTTACATGTTATGGTTTTATATTCAATGGTTAAGAGTACTTTGAAGGTGGTTCCGACCACTCTTAGGTTACTATTTTATCCAAACTATGCAAATCACTTTTGTCCTATAAAGTCTTAGATTGAAAACACATTAAGTCTAAGACTTTTATGTCTTGATCCAGTAAAGATGATTTTTCCTGAGGATTTTTGTTTAATTTCACATCTGCTCGGTTTAAAAATAAATTCAAAGCCACATCACAAAGTTGACTGATGCTTAGTAAGTTATGTTTTAGGTCTTCCACATATTGAACATCTTTAATCTTAGAAGAGTTATTGTTACCAATGATACCCATACCTTTGATTTTAGCTTTATCGTTGTTGCCAAAAGTTACTGATCCTCCATCTTTTTGTTCAAATGATAGAAATCAATCTTTATCCCCTGTCATATGCCTTGAGCAACCACTCTCCAAGTGCCATCGTCTAACCACCGAAAATAAACATCACTAAATTTATAAATGTGTGCATCCATAAGATTTATTTACTGCAAAACTACAATAGTTTTTTTAAAGGGGAATAAATTCTATATCTATCTATCTATATAATAATATACATACGGACCTATGAAGCCCGAATACTTAGTACGGGTGCGGGTACGATAAGATACGGGTACGTGGATACGCGAAATTTTTAAAATTTAGGATACGATACGGCTAAGATACGTTAACAAAATATTTATATTAAAATTTATATGCGTGTAAAATACTTGAAAAAAAAAATAAGCATTCATTACTCTTCAATACTATATAATCATAAAAGTCACAATTTACAAAAAATAATACATGTGATCAAAATAAAAAATGAAACATTTTTCGTATAAATCATATTCCATTTTCATTCATATGTTAGGATATCAACAAATGCATCAATAAAAGAACTCAAAACAAAGTTTGTTTAATGTTGATTGATTGAATCTTCCCTCTCGTTACTTTCATCCACCAAAAACATAATTTTTAATTGGTTAATCGAAAACCAATTATAGTGATTCATATCTTAAATTGAATCATGTACATCTCCATTGAATTTTCATAACACACACTCACTTTTTTACCCTTCATTTTTTTTCCAGGATACGTCTCTGTGAAGTATCTAATAAGTATCTTTGTGTATCTGCCGAGTATCTTATAAGTATCCGATAAAATATATATTTTAAATTAAAATAATTAATTCCGATACTCCGTGGGTACGTATCCGAGAGTATCCGCGGAGTATCGGTATCCGATACGTATCCGATACGGATACGTCTCCATTTTGAAGTATCCGGGCTTCATAGATACGGACTCTTCCATAAAAAAAAAATATAAATACGAATCCTTTAAAGGGAAGCACTTACACATCACTTATATATAAATCCTAGGCAGTCTGATAAACATCTTTTGCAACCCTAAAATAGCTAACCCTAACCCTAATTTTTGGTTTTGAAAAAAATTTATGAAAAACAATTCCTGCTGAGAGTTGAACCCCATACCAAGTTCTGGTAGATCACAACCATTACCACTAGATCCACTACAAGAAAACTGCAATTTAGCGTCGGCCAAAAACCCACTCTAACAGGGCTAAAACCGACGCTAACACAGATTTAGCGTCGGATTAGCGTCGGGGTCGGGGGCAGGCTAAAAAATTCGAAGTTACTGGGTAGAGTCGGCTATTTGCCCTCCGAGGCTAACATAGCGTCGGTTAATCCGACTCTAAAACCGACTCTTCGCAAAGCCGACGCTATTAAATTCAAACTAAAAAAGTCAACAAATTAATTTAGAGTTTGCCAGGCCGACGCTAACGTTAAAATGTAGAGTCGGCTGCACTAACGCTAAAGTCAACTTCAAACCAGTCAACTAAATCTTTTAGAGTCGGCCAGCCCACTCTACAGTCAAACAAGTCAACTAAATATTAGCGTCGGTTTGGCCGACGCTAGATTTTTTTTTTTGCTAATTTTTACTGTATACCCTGTCCTACAAAACTGAAACAGAATGCCCAACAAACAACATATTTCAATTCATCTAGCTTAATGATAGTGTTCTTAAAAATTTTATAGAAGCAAATGGTAAAAGGTAGAAGTAAATACTGTATGAGAGATCATAGTAGAAAAATGTCACATTCTGAAAATTTTGAGATTTTAAAGGCTATAACATACAACAAGGTTTGCTTATTAAATAGTGCATCTTGAAAATAATCACTAATAAGTAAAGTTCAGATTCGGACTTCTATGCCTTCATTCAACAAATGTTCTTTCACTGACTGAATAGGTATCTGCAGTTTATGAAAAGTTCAAATTCAGTGCCTCAATAACATCTTTGAATCGATGAAAATAAATTATTTTTTTTCTGAATGAGTGAAAATTAAATATTTGCCATATTCACCATACATAGATGGTCAAGATATAACATTATATAATTGTCACATTATCACATACATGGATGGTCAGGATTTAAATTTGTTTAAATGGTCACATGACTACTTTTTGAAGTCGCCTCATTTTGTTTTAATGGTCATGATTTACTCCTGTCGCATAAAAAAGTTCTCACTTGTGTGCAAGTAAAAATAAAAACAAAGTTTTCAAAAATGTTATTACATTAACATAGAAGTGTTTGTTTTTCCCTTAAAGCTTATTAATGGAATGATTGATCACTAATGGATTAAATTAACACCAAAAAGAAAGTAAGTAACAAATGTTGAAGGATGAAGAGTAATATGGCCATATGCATTGAACTACGGCAACGGAAATTCCCCTCGCATTAAGAAATTAATAAAACAGAAGTTATACCTCCTTCCTATGAAAAATGCCAGCAGCAAGTGCAGCTGATGCATTGGTTTTAGTAAACACATCGGAGAAGTGATCAGGAACGCCAGCACCACTACTTGCAATCACAGGGATACTAACAGCATCTAAGATCAACTTAATTAAATCTACATCGAATCCTTTTCCTTGACCTGAAATATTGATAACAGCAATAGACATACACAAATTAGAAAGAATGTCAAGTTTAGAGGCAAGTTAGAGGCATATGTCTTATTTTACTCTTCCTCAATCGGGAAGACTGACTCGGTCATTTAGATAAGAAATCAGCGCAAATAGCCATTTTTATTTATTTAAATTCGTTGATGATGGTGATGGTATTCAAAACAATTAAACATTTCCAAACAATGAAATTTAACAGCTAATGAAACCTCATCAAAACAGTAAAATCAGGTAAAAGATAGAGTGAGACTGACCATCACAATCGATGCAATTTAATAGTATTTCACCAGCACCAAGTTCTTCAACAGCTCTTGCCAGTTCAAAAGCACCAATTGGCCGACCTTCTCGCCCCCCATTAACCTTACAATAGACAAAAGAAGTATTGTGAGATAAGAATTTCAGGAAGCAAGTAGTCAAATGAATTTATTTTCATTATATTCCTTTGACGAAATACTAAGAGACCCATGAATTACAATCTCGCGATGATCCACTGAACAAAGGTGGGAGTTTCAATTCTTGTTAGGCAATAATATTTCAAAATGAGGTCTACCACATCTAAACCAATTTACCATATATATTTTCAATGGTGTTACTTTCACATTTTTTCATGCTAGATTACTACCATTTTATATCATTTACATTTTACATTTCTAATGACAAGTTTTGTAGTTTTGATTCTTGTTATCTCTAAAGTACTAAAACTGTTACTTAGTCATGAAACCTTTATTTTTTACATCGGACATCCTTAATATTTTTATTCCGTAGAAAACTACTACTTCTAAATTATATATCCCTTGTTGTGTCTGGTCAAGTTTTGTATGACAGGAAGAATCAATTATAAGTTGTCCCTCTAGCAATGTCTATTTGTAACAGTGCAATGTTTAAATGAAAGAAAAACAAGACTAAGAGATCTAGCTTAGTGAATATGTTCAAAAAAGTTAGTGAAGAGATAATAAACTTACTGTACACTGATAGCAGGCATATTCTTCTCCATTTAGACCTGAAACCAACACAAAATTGTCTTTGAGTATTCATTTTCATGAAACATCATCTTCTCAGTTTTTCATCTTAAAGTGCTCTCACAAGGAAAAGCAGGCAAATAACAATAGAAGAGAATAGAATACATCCATAGGACATCCTACTTCAAACAAGTACTAGGCATAATTCTTCAGGACCAAACCTAAAGATGCCAGATCTTCCTACTTGCAATTGACCTATGTATCTCATTAATCATTAAGGTATGATTCAACCAATTTAGATAACTTATACATAAAAATATTAAAATCAGGAAGAAATGGAAAAAACTTCACCTGGACTTGAAACCTTTATGGTCTGGAATTGCACATCATTTGGATTGTTTATGTAAACCCTACGAGGATCGATACTAACAACCACTGCCTGCAAATTGAAAATAAATTGCTATATAGTCAATTCATCCATACATCAAGTATCAAATGGAACAAAAACACACAGAGTAGTTGGCATGACATATGATCAGCTTCAGTAACATATACTGATATACATTAATTTCAATGAACAAGGTAATAATGAAAAGGGGAGGGGAGGATAACGGTACATGCATGTTCAGGGAGTTTCATCAAGTACTTGTATTTACATGGATAAGGGGGAAAAATATAGAAGTAAACATGACCATTGGCTTTTAGCTTACCTGATTCCCATAAACTCTTGATATCTGCTCTAAGCTGGTCTTCCCTGTTTTTACCTAAATATGACAGTCATTGCAACATCAGAGATAGTACGATTTTTAGAGGATATCATTAGAAACAAGCAATAGGTTGAATTCCATACTCCAGTTCTTAAATATTCTTCGGCAGCATAAACTGCATCACTTCCAATGGATATCTTGTCAGCCCCAGACCTAAAATATTCTGCGGCTACTTCCAAACTAGGAAATTGATCAGCCGCTGCTGCAACAGCAAAAATGTTGCTGTCACACAGCTGCTGGTGCGCCAAACAGCAGTACAAAACACCAGAAACAGATGCAGAATTTCTGCTAAAAACACCGCTGAGACCGCCCATAAACAGCGCACAACCAATCCACCTACAAAGCAAACCAAACACACCGTTGTGTTAGAAACCAACGTGATACTACCATAAGAAGAAAAATTACGTATTTATCTATATAAAATATAATTTAAAGTTAAAAATTGAATAATTAAGAAAAACAAAAAAAATTACCATAATATCGGTACGAAGTTTTCACTTAATAATAACTATCTTTGTTAGAGAACTTTGGAGCACACACTAAAGTTCTCCACTCCCAACCGAATTTTTCCATACACGAGATATGAATCGAATCTCTAGCAGAACTTAAAACTTGCATGTAAACTTTTCAGCAACCCAGAACAATACTTTCAGCTACCCAGAACAATACATACATGAAAACATGTTACAATATCGGTTCACTACAATTGGGAATCTACAGTTCCAACTTGTAAACAAAAACTATTCACACTATACTCTTACTTTACACAATAAACATAATCATTCATGCAATCAAAAGGGCATCATAAAAATGATATTTACATGCACAAAAACAACCCAGATTAATCAACATCAAATTAATAGAGTACATGTCCGATTACATGTCACGGATGATAACTAATAAATTGATTGTTAATTTCATTACTTATGTCATTGAGCAGACAATAAGATCATACCAAATCTACTTATCAGTATATTAAACACCAGCATCATATAGCAACAAAAAAAAAACACAACGAACATGTAACCTGAATACTAATCCAGCAAATTCTAATGAAAAATGATAAATAAATGAAAGACAGTCATCATCAAACACTATAAACATTTTCATCATGGTTGTTTAATGAACCATTTAGACCTAATACTGTGAACTAATTGCATCTCTTAGAACAGAATCTTACTGTAACATGTCTAAATCTCGCATATACGACGAACTTATCCACAAATTCGCCTCCACGATTTAACTATGTATATCAAATATCAACAAACAAAACTGAACAGAACTATATATGCTAGGCATTATGGATTCATTCATCACAAACAAAATTTCAACATAATCAAAAACTAATAACTAATAGATATATCAAAAAGTTTGCTTAACATTAAAACAGGACAAAATTAAACAGAATTTCGATATATAAGTTTTCTAATACCAAAATAAAAAAAAAACAAATTTAAGACTCAAGATTGAGAATTGAATAAACCCTAATCAACGGTCTGCATAATATCCTCATGAGCAAAGTTCGTCGGAGATGCTCTTACCCTGGTGGAGGAAATGAGGATTTGCGGTGGCTTGAAACCAAGTGAGCGTAGAGAGAGTCTAAAGAATCGATACAGATGCGTAAAGAGAAAAGACGGCAGCTGAAGATTCGGGAGATTGGAGGGAGGTGGTGATGGGCGGTTTAGTGGGGGAGAGAGCGTACAAAGAAGAGATGGATTGGGAGAGTCGTGAGAGTTGAGACTAGATCTTGGGAAACCTGTTTTGTTTGACATGGACATGAGTGCAGGAGATTTTCTTGCTCTATTTTACCTCCTTAAAGTTCCTGTTGAAGTGATCAACCTTAAGGTATTCTGATTTTACACATATGTTTATACTTATTTGAATTAGGCATACCACAACATGGAAAATGTGCCAACATGAAAAAACTCATTATGATCTTTTTGCTCGATCAAAGGAACATTATGCTTTTCCCTTTTTTGTCTCATAAAATTTTATGAAGTGGCAAAATTGTCCAAAGCCAAGATCAAAGCAAAACTTTGACAGGAGATTAAATCAATGTGAATATTCACTAAACATACAATCTATGCGAGTATTATATTAGATATTATGCTCCATTCTAGTCAACCAATCAAGGATGAAACTAGAGGGACTGATCTTGCCTTTTTCCTAGGGTCTTAGGCAAGACCATTTTTTGAGCTTATAGCTTATGTCCTATAAGCACATTCGACTAAAAAAGACCCGTTGGTAACTGTCACTTTTTCATGAGCTTATGGCTTATTTTTATTAGCTTATAGTGTTTTTTGATAAGACACTTCAAGAAGCTTAAAGTTTAACAATATTTATCTCAATTTTACCCCTCCAATCTTAATTGAAAAAAATTAAATATTAATTAAATGTATCTTTTTCATGTCATTTCGTATTTATAAGCTAATTCAACCGCAAATTTTACTAAAAACTACAAAGAGTCTATATGGATTGGCTTATTTGAGCTTATCTATTGACATAAGTTATGTCAGCCTATTTGGGAGAACTTACGGAAAAAGCTTATGATATTGTTAGTAAGTTGTTTTCAGCTTACTTTCATAAGTTCTCCAAGATAGCTTCTTAAAACAATTCATAGCTTACACAAAAACAATTCAATTTTATTCTATCTTTTGTCATAGAAATAGCTTATACATAAGTGCTTATCATGATAAGCGCTTAACTATAAGCTAGGAATAAACGGTTTATCTGCTACAAGCTAGCTCATCCTCTATATGCTAACTTATCACCTATTTGCTACTTTATACCAAACAGAGCCCTACAAAATCTGAAGAATACTTCTACTATGGTATATCATTCAAAACCATAGCTTGCTAATTCCGCCATTTTACGTGTAATTCCAAGTTTTTCATTGGGGGGTTTTGTAAGTTATACCTCTTCACCCATCAAGAAGACTTTAGGATCGGCGGACATTTCTTCATCAAGAGCTGAATTAAGAGCATCTCACACAGTCATCTGCATAAATAAATAAATAAATAAATAGATTAATTAGAGTTTACTGAAATAATTGGAGATTGATAAGTAAGAAAGCAGTAAAACAAAACAAACCTGTTTAGCGGAAGAAGAGAGGTGTCTGAATGCGGAAAAGGAAGGCCGAAGAAGATTCTGAAAATAATGAAAAAAGTGTTAATAATAATAAAATAAGATTTATGAAAGGAGAATCACAGAAATCATGTACTACCTTGTTTCTTAGAACACCTAACATCATCTTGATTCCTTGATTGCTGCAAAATAGATTATCAATTCAGAATGTAGCAAAAAACCTAAGTGGCAAAAATCGTAACCGGCGAGATCTCAACTTGAGAGGAGGGATGAGATTAGGTTTGGATTGAGATTAGATCTGAAATTCACAATGGGTGAAGTGGATAGGGTGAAGATGTGTGGGTGTGATTGAATTTTTAGAGTAATTTTTTTGGTTGATTTGAGTAAAAAGAGGTAATAATAATTTTATAAAATTAAATTTTTATTAGTAAAAACAATAGAGTCGGATAGGCCGACTCTATATCTGGTATGCAAAGTCGTATGCAGGTCCCACTAACATGTAGCCTCGGCTAGGCCGACTCTATTATTTTCCAAAAAAAATAAAAATTCGAAATAGATCTAGCGTGACATAAGCCGACTCTAAGGGGACGCTACTAGCGTCGGTGTCGGTGGCCGACGCTAAAACTGGAGGCTAAAATGCAGTTTTCTTGTAGTGATCACTAAAGTTTTTTGTGACTTATAGTTGCTTTCCTTTTATTTATCTAGCACAAATGCGAGTTCACTTTAAGTCATTCTCACAACCCTGAATTCCAACATCATTTGAACACGAATTGAACGTCATTCACACACATCATGCGATTCAACTTCATTTTCACCGCCGCCGGTGACCCCAATAACAACATCCTGCCACCGTTGCAACTGCCACTTCAACAACACATGCCGCCGTAACTGCCACCGCCGGAAAATCACTTTCTCTCACTGATCCACACACATCACGCCGCCGCCGCAACTGCCACCTCACCAACAACTGACTGCCGTAAATGTCATTGCCGATAACTCGCTTTCTCTCACCGATTCACACCATCTTTCATCGAATTGACAAAAAATTATGACCAATGTTGATATTGATTGTCTGAATTTTGTTAATTTCGAATCCTTGACATTAGGGTTTGAAAATTATTGATTTTGTTATGTGATTGTGTGAATTTTAGCTTTTTCTTCATTATTCTTTTTTCATACTAAATGTTAAGTAGTGTTGCTCTAACCCTAATGATTAGCCCTACTTTTTAGTTATAAAAATTTATGAAAAAAACTTCGTATGGGGATCGAACCAGGTACCACATGCTTTCAATTCACAACTCTTACCACCAAGGTACTGATGTTTTTTATGACATGTGATTGTTTCAATGTTGTGTATTCAACACAAATCTCGGGTCCTCTTTCTTTCAATCTCACAATTCCTAAATCATTTCTCACTCACTTTCATCTCTCTCACCATCTTGCAATTGAACCTAATAACCATAACACCACCCTTTTTGACGGACCTAATTAATTTTGATGAAAAAAAAAATATGCAAGGAATTGAATCAGATAACACATGAAAATGTCATTTTTTTAAAAGTCACTAACGCCATTGCAATTCCTTTTTTGATAGTAGTTCCTTTTCATTATTAGCGGTTCCTTTTTATTATTATTATTTTTTATTTCAATTACCACGTAACGTTCCTTTTTATTTTTTTTTCTTTCGGTTACTAAATAACAATTCCTTTTCCTTATTTTTTTCTTTCGATTAACAACTTTTGCGGTTAGGATCAATTTCTTGGTGCTAGCTTTTGTATATATTTTTTCTTTTGATTTGTCATTTTTATTGCAGTCCATCTTTTATTTTTGTTACTTTTTGAGATAGTTTGATAACATAATACTGAATATAACTATAAAAGTAATAATATAGTCATTTGATAGTTATATATGAAGCTATACAAAACCCGTGCATCGCACGGGTTAGAGTCTAGTTGCATTATATTGTCACTTTCATTACACCACAAAAAAAATGTCACTTTCACCGTAATTATTTATCACATGTCATGTCAATTTGTAATTTTTTTTTCTGAATTTAACATTCTAAACGTAATATGCTGTAAATATTTTTCTTCAAAAATTATCCCAAAAATAAAGTTTTTAAACAAACATATTAAACATATAAACAAAAGTCATTCACATTCCCAAAAAAAAAAGTCATTGACTTTTATCTTTTTGTGGTTAAAATCAAATAACTCAAATCTAGTTTTTAAGCCTAATCACCGGTGGGGCTAATCCTCTTATGTATTTGTGGTTATCCCTAACTGTGTTTCTTTGTTGTTCTCGTTGTTTAATTTTGCATAGTAAATAAGTAACTGTTTGTACTTTTATTTCTCTCGGACACGTGTTGTGTTCGAAAAAACTTCTGTGTGATGAATATATATTTCATTTTAGTTTGTTAAAAAAAATTACTGAATTTAATATCATTGTAAGAAAAAGACACATTATTGATCTCATGTTTTTTTTAATAAGAGTGCACAATTCCAATATAACTCTATCTGATAATTGTATTAAGGATAATTTCATAATTTGTAACATTTTTTTATATCTTTTATGGTAATTGTGTATATATAAATTAAATTCACAATAAAATAGCTATTATAAGTTCGTAAAACCTAGTTCAATTGATAATATTGAAATTGCTATAACTTTATTCAAAAGGATAATGCTGACCCCATCCATTTTTTATATAATGTTATTTCTTTTGATTTCTTGACCAATTTTTTTTTCTAAAAAAAAAAGTGGATGCAAGTATATTACATTGACAAAAATAGATAAAATTTTCTTTTGACAAATCATTAACTAATGTCTTTTATTTTTTGTTACACATTAACTAATGTCTTTACGACAACACTTATTTTTTTTCTACTATAAAAATTTAAGGTGGGAAGAAGGTGCATCAAACCAATGCCTTTGCTACAACACCTATTAACAAGACCCAATTCATAATAAAATAATGAATTTTGTAAAACACTAAAATGGGGGAGCTGGTGGACTTCAAATCGTGATATCGGGTCCAGCTTTTACAATTTCAGTGGAGTTAGAACTTTTGCACACACTTTGTATTCTTTAATAAAGAGGAATTTTTTTTGTGACCCCTTTCCAAAATTTTTTTGACCCACTTTGAAAAATATTTACCAAAATGACCCACTTTCATTTTTTGTGTGTTTTTTTTTGTCGTTTTGTGCCATTACCGCCGTTCCAATTGGCGGTCATGGCAGTTTTTGCAGGGGGGTGTAGGCTGAATAGTGTGGTGTCAGGGAAGCAGGCGCAGGCTTTTTTAAAAAATGATTTTCAGCCCATTACCGCCAAACCAAACGGCGGTAATGGGCCTGCCCCTTTTTTTTTCATTTTTTTATTTCCTTACCCCTATAAATACCCCACACCACCCCTTTCTTCCAAATTCACTCAAATTTTTTCTTACATTTTTCACTTCTTTCACATTATGTCTGATTCTGGTTCAGATTCAATTTCTCCTACTTCTCCTCCTCCTCCTTTAAGATTGGTCACTGTTCAATTTGATCAATATATACGACATTTGAAATGGTAGTAACTCCATGTATGACTTTAGTGGAGTTGAAAAATTATCTCAATCATATTTTTCATCTAGCTAATGAGCCTTTACGAAAAGTCAGTAAGATTTATTACGGAGAGCGGTTTATCGATTTGACATCGCATAAAGACTTTGATTATTATTACGAATACAAACTTCTGAAGAATGATTCTGATGTTCAAGAGATGTTTTCGTCTGAAGAAAATGCAGAAGGTCTATGGTATCTTGACGTTAAGTCAAAATAGTCGATAGGTGGAGAATCAATTGTTTTAATGTTGTTTGTTTGCTTTTTTAAGTTAATGTAATTTGGTTTGAGTAGTATTTTGATTAATTATTATATTTTCGCGTTTGTCTTTTCTCATCTATTATATTATTTAATTAACATAATTAAAATAAACGTTAAAATCATAATACGTGGATATTTTTGTAACGACGAACAAAAAAAGTCACAAATAATTATAAAAGCTTGGTTGAACACATAATTGATAATGAAATTAACTACTGGTTATTTAGGGTCGGACAATTTCTCCTAATATGTCCGGAATGTCGACACAACCCACACAGTCTCGGTGTCGGTCTTCTTTCTTCCACCTCCTCGTCCATTTCAGTCCTAATGCGAGTACTATTGGGTCAACCTTTCTTTAGTCTTCGCATATCTGGATTATGACAAAGCAATGGACCGTTGTATGGGGGCCAATAACTCTTGTCGTGGACAACCTTAAATGATGTGTTGTAAATGGTATAAACACTCTTGTTTTTGAATACATCTAGAATAAGGGTTGTGTAGTCATAGTGAAATGAAGAACACGCAGCTATGACATGGGAACAAGGCAAATGCAAAGCTTGATATTTCCCACAATCACACCACCCTGCTTGGAGGTCCACCTTGAAAGTTCCCATTGGTCTTCCCTCCTTGTAGTTGACGGTCTCACGGACAGAGAAGGTATATCTCCCTCGGTCAAACTGTTTGACTTGATGGGTGTTGGACTTACCAATGTCATCCTTAATCACATTTTGGCAATATTCACTGAACACATCTCCAGAACCTACCCTTGTAAACACATTTTGAGCCCTTTCGGCAAAAAGTCATGCCAACCTATAATATTTTGATTGAACTATAGGTGTAATAGGTAGGTTGCAAGTTCCCTTAAACACAGAGTTCCATGACTCAACGATGTTGCTTGTCATGTGGCCCCATCGTCGACCGCCGTCATATGCTTGAGTCCATTTTTCTTTTGGGATATTGTCCACCCAATCTAACGCACGCTGATTTGCCTGCTAGATTATACCGCGGTAGTATTCGAACAAGGGTATGTTTAGGGCATATCCTGTATATGATGGAAAAAATTATTCAGATAGTGAAGCTAATAAAAACATGAATTAAAAAAGTTGTAAGAAAATATTTATACCCATATTATTTACTACATCCTTTAAATCTCCATCCTTGATTGTCCTCATGAAGTTTTGATTGATGTGTCTGATGCAGTACGCATGAGTTGAACCGGTTTCTTGCCAAACCTTCAGTGGGTCGTTGAATGCGCTTTTAATCAATTCATGTCTGTCGGAGATCATGCAGACGGCAATTTCTCGTGTGACATGCTTTTTAAGATTTTTAAGGAAAAAACTACATCCCTCATTTGTCTCACCTTCGACAAGCGCAAAGGCGATTGGAATTGTTTTGTTGTTACCATCTTGCGCAACCGCAAGCAACAATGTTCCCTTGTACTTGCCATACAACCATGTTCCGTCGACATGGACAACTAGTTTACAATACTTAAACCCATGGATGCATGGATAGAAAGTCCATAAAAGACGATAAAATTATGTCTCTCCGTTTGCGGCAATTTGCGTCTTCAAATCGAAGACTGTTCCTGGCATTGTCTCCTTCATCACGTTCAACCATTGCGGAAGAACATTGTAAGATTCCTCTTAATTCCCGTAAATCGATTCGATTGCCGCATTCTTCGCCTTCCACGCCTTTCTATATGTGGTTGTGTAGTTAAACTTTTCTCTTATATGCGCAATGATCAACTTAGGCTTTGTGGAGGCATCTGCATGCACAAGGGTTTTGATGTTGTCGCTTATAATTTTGTAGTTGAGCTTGCAGTGATCTTGTGACATTGAAGACGATGTGCAGTTGTGTGGACCGATCATGGTCCCAATTTTCCATTTGCCACTCCTTTTCCTGTAGGACGCTCTCAACTTAAATTGACATGTCTCGTGTGTACATTGAATAACATATCTTCCTGGATCGGAGTGTATAACAACGTAATCCAGTGAACGTCTGATGTGGTATGACTTGATGGCATGCAAACAATCTTCTTTGGTGTGAAACCTCATTCCTTCCGCAATAGCTCCATCGAAGGCAACATTCGTATTCCAGTGATCTTCGGTGGGTATAGCATCATATGCAGCAACATCAATGTTACACATATGTAGCGGTGGACAATAAGCGGCTCTGCTCGGTACAGCCTCTTGCGGTGGTTGTGGTTGTGCTTGTGCGCCAGACAAAATGTTGTCCAATATGTCTTCATGCCCATCGTCTTCTTCGTCATCCTCATGCTGAAGTGATTCGTCTTCGTCACTTTCACTACTACATACTTCTTCTTGAATGTTATCTGGAATGTCTTGAAATTGTTGACGGAAAATTTCTGGTAGTGGTGTTTATGTTTGTGGTTGCGGTTGCGTTTGAGGTGGTGGTTGTGAAGACGACTGTTCAAATTCACACTGTGTCTGTGAGAATGGTTGTGATGAAAATGGTTCATATTCGTCATGTGTTTGTGAGAAAGGTTGTGACGAAAATGGTTCATATTCGTATTGTGTCTGTGAGAAAGGTTGGGTGTACGGTAAATTTTGTGAAGACGATGGTTGAAAATCATATTGATTTTGTGACGGTTCATATTCATACGGTGGTGTTTGAGTGTGTTGTGGTACTTGACGGGGCTGTGGTGTTAGACGAGATTGTGGAATCTCCTGATTTACTGCTGTAACTGATAACTCAACTGCACCGAGTACCTGAAAAGATTTATAATTGACAAACATCTCTGCAACGTCATCGTTATAAAAAATTTCTACGTCGTTGTACTGGACATGACCTGCAGCAAAGGTCTGTGGTGCTCGGTAAATAATTTTAGATATCACCTGAGAATCACTTAGGTGTAACTTTTGCTTTATTTTTTTTTTCAAGTGATCAAACGTGCTTTTGATACTCATGTTAAAACATTTTCTTCGTTCACTTTCAAAAAATGAACCAAACTGGTTTCTTAAAATTTTTCCATTGTAATGAACAATGAAAAAACATTTTCTGGTGTGGGTGCCATTGTGTGTTTAAACTGTTTGTATGTTAAAACTGTGTTGAATGTTAAGAACTGTGAAGAAGAGACCGTTATATAGGCAAAAAAATATTGTATTTTTACACAGCCATGCCACAGTGTAAGCTTGCTAATGGCCAATTCATTATCGTTAGTCCATTTGGCGGTAATGACTTTCTTTTCCTCTTTTGGCACGCGCCACAGTAGAAGAGACAAGGCATGACACATGGTGCAGTGGTATGAAATGACATTGTGCATGCATTATTAGATGGCTTTGCAGATTGCAATTATCAAAGAACGGTTCTTCTGCAATTGAACATGAAAAAAAATTCAATGCATGCACATTACTTGATTGGATAATACAATCAAGTAAGCAATATAAATAGCACACTCGAAGCAATTGAAAAATTCACAATGAAAAGTTGCTCAGTCTCTTGTTTATAATTTTTCTAAGTGTTTTTCACACAGTCTCTAGTTCTCATTTAAAATTTTCATAGTTTTAGTTCAGTTAAATATATCAAGAAATGGATAACTTCCTTCATCTAGACAACAAACATAGATCCCGTCATATATCAGAAACACTAAATGTAAGTTTATTTTATTAATTTTATTTGTTAATTTTTTCCGTTAAGTTCGTTAATTTATTTCATTAATTTACTTGAATTATTCGATAATTTATTCAGCAACCCTCGATTAATTTTGTTAAGTTATTATTCGTTAATTTTATTTTTATAGTATGATTAAAACTCACAAAATTGGATGATTAATCATTCGTTAATTTTTTTTTGTAGGACGAGGAAAAACATTATACCCGGAATCGCTGTCATATAGTGGATTTCGCCTGTGCCGTCGTCCATTGTAGATATTTTAAAGGTAGCTGGTTTATGTGAGGTTACTAAGCTTAATAAATACAGGGTCGATAATCGTCTAATAACCATTTTATTAGAACGATGGAGGCCAGAGACACACACATTCCTTTTTCCTTCAGGCGAGTGACAATAACGTTAGAAGACGTTCATATGCTCCTTGGTTTAAAGGTTAACGGTGAACCAGTTACCGGAACTACGACCGTATCGTGGGAGTTAGTTGAAGAAACTTTAGGAAATATGCCTAATAAAAAAAGGCGTGACGGTCTGCAAATAAAATTAAATTGGTTAGAATCATATATTGTAGGTAATGGGGAAGCAGATCCACCCACAGTTCAGTACCTGTTTAAAGCATATATTTTATACTTGATAGGCACTCGTTTAATGCCTAATTATACTGGCAACCTTGTACATATAAAATGATTGTCATTGTTTAATAAATCACCACAGGAGATTGGACAATACAGTTGGGGTTCTGCTTGTTTGGCCACGCTTTACAGAGCTATGTGTGACGCCCCAATACATGGTGTTAGCGACGTGTCTGGGTGCACAATACTCCTACAGGCATGGGCATGGTCAAGAATGTCATGCATATCTCCCGCTCCAAAGAACCCACCACAAGTTGAAAGACAACCTCCTTTGGCAAATATGTAAGTTAAATAAATATATTATTTCTTATTAATTTTTAAATTCAATTATCAGGTATATTAATTATCTCATTTTAATAATATTAATTAGATGGCTAGAACGTGGGAGTAAATTTATGGAAAATCCTCGGCATAATCTCCTTTCAACACGTTCAAAAATCAACAATATGACATACGATCAGGTATTAAATTTTTTATTTTCGTGATTACTTTTTAACCAACATTAGAATACTAACATTTCTCTTTTTAAACAGTTCTGCTGGAGACCCTATCTCCACTTCCATTACAGCAACGAAGAGGAAAACCAGATATGGTCTGCAAACACGTATCTCATTTGTTTCGAGATAGTCGAAAGACATCATACAAATAGAGTGAGACTTCAATTCGGCTTACCTCAACTTCCACTTGCCATGCCAGAAGATATGAAACATTTCTACAAGTTATCTTTGGCAAATACAAAGATAAAAGGCTCGTGGGGAGATCAATTTCAATTTCAAATCCAAAATTGGAACAATCGTCTTCAGTTAGCACTTGACGGAGTTAAATATAACCATTTGGTTTATCCAAACCGTCAATATTTTGAATGATATTGGACCTTTTTTAGAGATTATCTGTGGATTTCTAGAGAAGCGCTGTTGTGAAACCCAATGGTAGAATGTTCCAGAATTTTACAACAATTGCCGTCGGAATATCCCGCAACACCAGCAACCTATCAAACACCACCAGACCCCTATTTTGTGCCAGATGCAAACATCTGGTCAGATACCCCTCCACTCTTTAGCCAATTCATTACACCTACACCCACTTACTTTGACCCAAGCTTCAACCATTCCACCGACTACAACTACAGGCAAACCTACCAATCCCCACCACAACCCACAAACCAGTTCCCACAACACTCCCCAATACAATATTCAAGCTACTCCAACAGAGTCATCATGGAGAAAGCTCCCGAACATCAAACTATTCCATCGATGACTTTAATCCAACCCAAAGCACACCCCACAACAGTTACCCAGAATACTCATCTTTCAACCTACCAACCCCTCAAACCATTGTAAACTATCCAGAAACAAACTACACCCCAAAATGGACACAAACACAAATCAATCCCATAGAAACACTGACTGCGGGGTTTAACGACGACGATTTTGTAAATGATATTTGGACAACCTCTGTCCCTCCACAAGTGCAAAATGAGGTGAATTTGGAAACAAATGAAGCATCAATAAACGATGAGGAAGTGGAAGAGGAGGAGGAAGACCAACAACTACCCAAATGACCCGTATGAACTTAAAAAAATAAATTTTGTACTACGAGAAGTCATAATTTACATTGGGGTAACTGGTTTAGAAGAAAAAAATAGCATGGTTTAAATGATGTAATTATTTTATTTTAAATCAATACATTTTTTTTATTATTTTAGTTTTTTTTTTAATTTATTAGCAAAATAAGGGGGTTGGGAAAAGTAAACAAATAAAAAAACGAAAAAAAAAGGGGGAGGCCCATTACCGCCGTTTCGTTTGGCGGTAATGGGCTTAAAATATAAAAAAAAAATCCTGCGCCTGCACCCCCGCCAAAACTGTCTTTACCGCCAATTGGAACGGCGGTAATGGCACAAAGCGACAAAAAAAACACCAAAAATGAAAGTGGGTCATTTTGGTAATTTTTTTTCAAAGGGGGTCAAAAAAATAATTTTTTTAGGGAAGGGGGGTCAGGAAAAAAATTTCAATAAAGAGAGCTTATTTTCGAAATCAATAAATTAAAAATCATTTTTATAAAATAAAAACGTATTTGTCAACTTTTATATTTTAGAAAATATCGTTTCACAAGAGCCCTTAAAAATGATTATTTCATAAGAGAAAATAATGTTTCATTGTTTATAAAAATCATACTAAATTTTTTACATTTTACTGTAAAAAATAATAAAATTTTAAAAAAATATTTATTTTGTAGACACTTTTGGTAATTAAAATTAAGCTAAATTATATCAGAGGTCCTTTAAGTTATTTAGTCATAACAGTTCATCCTTTAAGTTTTTTTCGTATCACTTACATGTTTTAAGTTATTTAATTTTAACAAGTTAGTCCTTTAAGTATTTTTTCTTACCACATAAGTCCATTAAGTTATTTAATTGTAACTTTTAAACACCACATAACTTACATTTTCAAAATTTGAAATACCGAAAAATTGTTACGGTTAAATAACTTAAATTACTTAATTGATACGAAGAAAACTTAAAAGATCAACTTGTTACAATTAGTTAACTTAAAAGACTTAACTACTATGAAAAAAAACTTAAAAGGACAAACTTGTTACAATTAAATTAAGGTGACTACTAAGGGTACCCATGGAAGAATGGTTGGTAGTTTACCTCAACCAATAAACATTAGCCACATAAGCACATTTTTAAGTGGTATCCATGAACTATCTTGACCCCACCAATAAATTGTTCATTTTCATTGGTTGGTGGGTAAATTACCCACCATTCTTTAAAAGTAAATAACTTAAAGACCTCTGTAATTTAACCTAAAATTTAATTATTATAACCATAAATAATAATTAAAAAAAACTGATTTAAATATTAATTTAAAGATTTGTGTAATAAATCCACAAAGTATGTAACCCATTAACATAACACCACATTTTTCGTCTCCTCCAATTCAATCAGGTTCACCTCCCACCTTCATTTTTCTTCCAATTTCTTGCTAATGTAGCAACCCTTTTGAATCCTCTATCAAAATTCACAATTGGATTTCCTCTTCATAGATCGTAGCCAAAAAAATTCTCAGTTTTTCTTACCAATGAATAGTTTCACCGCCGAAGATCTGTCCACAATCGGAGGAATCGCCACCGTATCGATTCTCCATTCATTCATTCCTACACACTGGCTTCCTTTTTCCATCGTGGGTCGTGCTCAGAAATGGACCCTTTCTAGAACCCTCTTTGTTAGTATGTGATTCATTCTTCTTCTCTTCATTTAGATCCATTTTTCATCTTTCTTGTTTCGTTATGTTTTTATGGTTCTTGATTAGTTTTATGATGTATGTTTAATTTCTCAGTGATTTAAACAAGTTGTGTTAAAATGGTAGTGTTATTTATTATAGGATTTCATTTGTGTATAATGACCGTGTAAAACTTTTTTTACACCTGCATTTAATCAAAGTTTTAGTTTTGATATAAAATGATTTGATTAGATGTACGCGAAGTTTTACATTGTCGGTGCACAGTAATTAAACTCTTTATTATAATGGAAAAATATTGAAGCTTTAGTTTGTGGGTGTTAAATAATTAAGGATGTGTGATTGAAGAGGGTGGAGAAAAAGTAGTTATGTTTATTAGATTTGGGTGTAGAAACAATTTAGTTAAAGCGGTTATCAATGTATAAGTTATTTCTATAACAAAAGATAACGGGCTTGTTTGGATTGACTTATTTGAGCTTATCTATTGGCATAAGCACTTGTGAGACTATTTGGAAGAAGTTATTAAAACAGCTTATGGCATGTTCATTAGTTGTTTCCAGCTTATTTTCTTATACTCTCCAAGATAGCTTATGAAAACAGTTTATTCTTTACAACTTACAAGAAAACAATTTTACTTTATTTTATGTTTTGTTATAGAAACAACTTATACATGATAAGCACTTATGCTATAAGCTGCTAATTAAGCTAAATATCCAAACAGGGCCAAAATAAGTAAAATTGTTTTCATATAATCTATAATTAAGTTGTTTATAAGTGCTTATGGATAATCTATTTTTATGACAAAAAATTAACTATAAGCTATACGTTGATTTTATTAGCTATCCTGGAGAGCTTGAGGAAATAAGCTGAAAACATCTTATGGTCATGTCACTAGATGAACTGAAAATATGTATTAATTATTTTGTTCATTATTCATAAGTCATTTCCATAAGCTCTCTCTCAAACAGTCTCATAAATAAATGTCTATGACAGTAGATAAACTCAAACAAGTCAATCCAAAGATGGCCTTGCTCAGTCTAGATTATCTGAATTGTAATGTTTTTCAGTTATAAGTCAATGGTTCTTTATGTATTGTTTGTACAACAATACAACTTAACTTAAAAAATTACTACTACCATTTAAATACTTGCTAATAACAGAACAAATAACAGTTTTGACAGTTACTAGCTAAAAATGGTGAGTACATATTTCTGAATAAGATACAGCTATGGAAGATCATGTCTGTTTGGATTTTTGTGGAAAATCCTTAACGTATGTTTGAACCTAAAGTATCTGTACAGTTTCTCTAAAATAACATTTGCAACTAGAGTTGTTGTTATTTGTAAGAAGCATCTATTCAGTAGTGAAATGTAGACGAGTGAAGTGCGGTGCAAGTATTTGAGCAGTTACATATATATGAATTGAACTGGCCCACCGTTCATTTTACTGATAGAGCGTCAATTAATTATTTACATCCATGTTTCCTTTGAACTGGCCCACAGTTCGTTTTTAACTTTGTTTGTTTTCTTCATGCAGCTGCATTTGGAGCAATTTTGCATGTAATATCCACTTCACTGCTTGGTATAACAGCAATTACCATGGCAAACACAATTGCTGGTGAAGAAACAGTGCATAAGCTTGCTTCACTTTTGCTCGTATTTCTCGGTGGTATGTATATTATATTGTTTGTTATGGGAAAAGGTGGCCATAGTCATTCGCACAACCAACCCATGGAGAAAATGGCTGTAGCCGGCCTTATTCTTGTTCCTGCATTGTCTCCTTGTGCTACAACACTTCCAGTATTTCTTGCTGTTGGAAATTCATCTTCCATGATGGTGCTCGCTATCATCGTGCTGCTATTCAGGTATTAAGATTATTTTTACTGCTGCTTTTTGGTGCTTCTTTTTCAAAGGTGCAAATTTACTTCTGCTTTCGTGTGCATATGCAGTGGTTTCCTGTCTTGGTTATCAAGATTATATTTTGGAACACTGAGTCGGTAGTTATCAAGAATGGACATTCTGAATCGTTGGTTATCATTATCAGCAATGAATTAAGAAAATGCCCTTTAGAAATGTCTCAGTCAGGATCATGAAATGTGTCTTAACCATCAGGACATGAATATGCAATTCAAACTTAAACTGACTAGTCGAATCAAATGACATTGTACAAGTAATTCACATTAAACAGGATAATATTCCTAAAGTCCTCTCAGGAAATGAGCAAAAAATTTATTAACTAATAATTTCATGGTCGCCGCTCGCATGATCTTTGATTTAATTCAACCAGTTGAATAAGCAGATTGAACCTAGTTTTGAACAGATATTAATTACAGTCGAGCTAGATACCTCTTACTATTTTTGCATAATTCTAGTTAGTTGATTAGAACATTTATCTCGAGAATCCTGATTCCTGTCTTGCATTTGAATTATGAATGCTGTTTTGTA
The DNA here is from genome assembly GCA_018208015.1 of Medicago ruthenica. Lineage (NCBI taxonomy): Eukaryota > Viridiplantae > Streptophyta > Magnoliopsida > Fabales > Fabaceae > Medicago > Medicago ruthenica. The sequence continues at coordinate 10,526,473 of CM031375.1, read as the reverse complement.
TAGATGCTTAATTTTGAAGCCTGAAATTCCTTCTTATGCTCTGTTGATGCTATTTTGGTTTTAGAGGCCTGTTTTGATTGACTTATTTGAGCTTATTTGTTGGCATAAACACTTGTGAGACTGTTTGGGAGAGCTTATGGAACCAGCTAATGACATGCCAATGAGCTGTTTTCAGCTTATTTCTATATGTTCTCCAAGATAGGTTAAGAAAACAGTTCATAGTTTATATAAAAACGGTTTGATTTTATTTTGTTGTTTGTTATAAGAATAATTTAAACATAAGCATTTATATGATAAACGGTTATTTATCCAAACAGGCCCTAGATGCCAAATTAGTTTGTAGAAGTTTTTGTTTGGGGATTTTCTACTGTTTACGAAGCTTTAACACATTGCATCTACAGCACAATTTCCGTGATGACTTCACTAGTAGCATTGTCATTTTATGGGGCCAGTCAGCTGAAGTTTCATTGGGTGGAGCGGTACGACAAACTTCTTGTTGGTTCAGTACTGTGTTTAGTAGGAGTGTTAACCCTAATGTTTCATGATCATGACCATAATCATGGAGAAGTAGCTTCTGTTGGAGAACACTTGCATTGAAAGATTATGTCCTTGTGAGAGTATATAAATATCTTGTAATTTGACACTTTTGAGGATTGTCACGGTATTGTTTCTATTTTGTATGAAACAAAATGTTGTTATCTACAGAAATGATCATCTTGGTGTAGTTAAAGTTGGAGTAAACTTAGTTCACCATGTGAAGATAATGATGTTGTTCAGTTTTTTTCCTTGTGTTTTATCTTTGAGAAATGATATTTGAACAACCACTTTATATAACAACTTTTGTGACAACTTTCTCTCTCATACTCACATTGTGTTTTTACTTTCTCTCTCTTTTGCTTTGGTTTTTGTGTCAATACCTATATTTATTTGTATATTTTGGTTGTCCCACAAATTGTCAAAAAATGGTTGTTGAAATAACATTGCTCTTTATCTTTTATGTTAGAAGTTAGTTGAGTGATAACTAAAATTTGTGATAGGTTGTATATATGGATAGAGCATATGAATAATTTGTGTATAAATAATTAAAAATCGTGGAAACGTTTTTGGATTTGCATGCAGAATCGATATTGAAATTGTGAATTGGAAAATCTATTTTCAAATTGTGAATAAGATCTTATTTGATGCACAATATTCAATACAAATATTTCATAGTTTGCAGTACAAATGATTAGTGTCTATAAATAGGCTTTGAGGTAGTAAATTGCACTTAACTTTCTTGTTTGTAATATTTTCATTGTCAGCAATACAAAGATTGTCAAACTTTCTCCCTACTTCTTCCATGGATGTCATTTTCATAGCATGGTATCAAAGCAAATATAATATCCACCTTGAAATTGTCTTATGTTGATTATCTTTTCTCAGTTTTATTTCTTTTTTCAGTTTATCAATTTCGATTGTTTCTCATTTGTCCTTCATTTCATGTTAGTGATTCATTTTTCTCTTTCAGTTTCGACCACTTCCGTTTTGTTTTTCTTTTCACATTTCCTTTTCGTTTGAATTTCTTGCAATTCATCATTTGTAGATCTGATTCTTATGATTTCGGGTTTTTTTTATTCTGTTTTGCCATTACGATTACGATTATGTTTTCATTGCAATTTAGTTCTCATCATTTCCCCCAGATTCTAGGGTTTTCCAATGTGATTCCAGTTCCTTGACTTCTGATTTTTTCTTCACTGTTTCGATGACGATTCTTCGTCACTTGCGTCAATCATTATTTTTTTTCTTAATTCCATAGATTCATCATATCCGCTTCTTGATTTTTTTTTTGTTCTCATTTGTTGATCGAGTTCCGATATGAATTGATTTTGAATCAATTTTCTACCATCTTCTTTTTGAAATATCTTTCATCAATTTTCTTGTTGTCATTGGATTTGAGATCATATCTAACTTCACACGGTGTATTTACGATTGATGATTTCAGAGTTTGATCTCTACTATGTTTCTGTTTGAGGTTTCGATCTTAGCCAATCGTGGCGCTTAGGAGTTAGGACGTGTGAGTGTTTAAAGGTGTAATCTTGGTTGAAGTGTCAAATTTCCAGTAACAATTGCAATAGCTCAAGAGCCACAATCGAAAAGAAGCATTGACTAAAAAGGATATCCAAAATAAGCATCATCAAATAAGAGAAATCAAACCGTTAATTTTTTCTAAAAGCCAAACTAACCCATCAAAATTGGCATCGAAGAGAATCGAACCATTACTTTAAAAGGGGGGAAATTGAAATATCTCAAGAATGGAAAGTACCATCATCGACGAGCAAACGGTTTTTGAGAGCTAGTGAATCTTGGAAAGTTAAATCATAATAGAAATTAATAATATGAACAATCATAATGGAGCTTCAATTTGAAAGTGAAAATGATGAATGTTGTGATTCGAGATGAATAAAAGGGGAAACCGAAAACTAGAAAAGGGGAAAACAAAAGTGATGTAAAGAAAACAATGAATGTTGTGATTTTGGGAAGACATCGATGAAGAAGATGGATGTTATGAGATTCTAGATTTCTAGGAGACGATGAATGTGTTGAGATTCTTGGTTTCAATGGGTTTGTGGGAAGGGAAATATTTTTTGGGTTTTGACGAAAGGTTTTTTGAGATTCTATCAATTTTGGGTTTCGATTATGAATTGTTGTGATTCTAGGTTTCAATTTTGGGTTCACCGAAGAAGACAGTGATTTGTTGTGAGAAGGGAAATGGTATCTATTTGCGGGAAGAAAAGACAATAATTGGTTAATTTATTTAATTTTATTTCGGAATCACTGCAGTCGCTGACACGACGCAGTCAGAGAAATCTTATCCATCCAATAAATTACACGGTCCAGATCAAGCACTTCTCTATTTTCTGACCACAAGGAGTCTGTTTGGCAAGCCACAAAAACAAGCTTATGTCTTATAACTTATAGCTTATAAGCTTGTCTGGCAAAAAAAGACCTGTTTTGTAACCGTCTTTTCGTCAAGAGTTTATAGTTTATTTCAGGAGCTTATATCTTATTTTTCAGACGCTATTTCAAGTAGCGTTTAAGCTTATAGCTTATTGTTTTTTCTTCCTCTTTTACCCTTACTATTTTATTTAAATATCATTTTTACCCCTTATGTTTTACTATAATTTAAAATAAAAAATAAAGGCATTTTTCTTATAAATAATTTAAAATAATTTTTCAGACCATTGTTTTTTCTTCCTCTTTTACCCTTACTATTTTATTTAAATACCGGTTTTACCTCTTATGTTTTCTTCCTCGTTTGAGCTTATGGATTGAATATACAAATATTTTTTAGGTCTGTAGGTTATATATATAAGTAGTTAATTGGTCATTGAGCTCTGTAGGTTGTTATAAGGCATTTTTGAGCTATGTGTTATAAAAAAAAACTATTCATTCCCAATGTGTCATTTTTAGTGTATTTTTAAATGACAATGATATTGTTTTTGTTGTTGTTGTTGTTGTTGTTATTATTATTAATGTATGTTGTTCTTGTCTTCATAAAAAATTGAATGATATAAAAATGTCCTTTTATGTCATTTTACATCTATCAGCTAGTTGAACAACTAATTTTACCAAACACTTCAATTAGCTTATCAGTCATAAGTCATCAGCTATAAGCTATCAACTATCAACCATCAGTCATCAGTCATAAGATATAAGCTATCAGCTAACTTATCAGCTATCCGCTATTTTTGCCAAACAGACATTTCAAGTAGCTTTTGAGCTTATAGCTTATAGCTTTTGACATTTTCTTCCATTTTTAACCTTTATTTTTATTTTATTATTTTTTAAACAAATGACCACTAAACCCAAGTTATCAAAGTAACTGCCAATTTATTTTTCTTTTTCGGTTTGCTGAACAACCAAACACTTTCTTTTTTCCTTTTATATATAGATCATCTTGCATTCTATTAGTTTATATATTATTTATAATTTCAAATAAAACTATATGATTTTCAAAAAATAAAAAGATATATTATATAAAAGTTTTTTAAAATATATATTATATCAAAGTTAAAACGTTTGATTACACAAAAAATCACAATTTAATTTATATACCACATTTACCATTTTAAAGATGAAATTAATTAAAATATTTAAAAATAAATATATTAAGTAAAATTGTTTATAAACAAAATAATAAATAAAATATATATGTACTTTTATGTCATTTTATATTTATCAGCCACTTCAACAACTAATTTTACCAAACACATTAATTTTAATAAGCGAGCTTTTCAGCTATAAGATATCAGCTATCAGCTAGCTTTTTAGCTATCAGCTAGCTTATTGCTTACTTTTACCAAACACACCCAAGGACAAACACATGATTGTAAAAAGTGATAAGTATGGAATAGTTTGTTTCAATATGAAAGTGAAAAATACTATTATCTATACTTATAATTTTAATCAAAATCAAAATAAATTTTAATCAAAATTTAAGAAAAAATATTGCTCGTAATTTATACGCATTGACGCAATAAAAAGAGTAAACAGACGGACATGAAGTACTTGTTGGGACGCTAGTAAATATAAGGGTTATTCAAGTAAATGATCGCTATAAATATTCAGAATTTCATTTTTAGTCCCTAAAAAAGAAAATCACACTTTTTAGTCCTTGTTACATTTTTCTTTAGCTTTTTAGGGACCAAAAATGCAGACAAATGTTGATGGAAAATTTTACCGGACTAAAAATGCTAACGAAATTTTTTACAAAAGAGTAAAAAGTGCGATTTAATTTTGTAGGGACTAAAAACGAAATTCTGAATATTTACCGTTTACTTAATTAACCCTAAATACAATAGACATCACTAATATTTTTCCGGGCGTTATTAGAGCTATTTTTTTGAGAGAGGCGCTATCTAAAGCTAAACTACGAAAGCGTTTTTGTTTTTCAATTTAAAAAGGTTGTTTAATGATAAACCTAAGACACCATTGTTTTTACCAAGCGTTGTCTAAATATAAACATTCTCTGTTTTTTTTATATATTCAATTTTTTTTAACTAAAATTATAAAAGCGCTTTTGCATAAAGCAAAGGTAGTACCTTAGCCAACACTAATATGTACAAGCGTTGTCTAAGGGTTCCTTGATGTTTTCAACAAAACTTTTGTGAATAAGCTCTGTCTAAGGTGCATTGTTGTTACTCCATTTTGGTGCAATGATACTATCATATTCATATTTCTAAAACTATAGTCATGGAAATAATGAGAAAGGAAGAGGATTCATTCACGAAGCTGACAAACAAGCTCTTTTTTATGACGTAAAAATAGATGCTTTTGTCTATTGATGGAAGATGTTTAATTGTAACTGTAAATTACTACTCTGTCCCAAAATATAAGCAAAAATGAGTCAACATAAGTTAATGTATTTGGTACAAATTTTGAACCAAATACATTAACTTTTGTTGACCAATTTTTACTTATATTTTGGGACGGAGGGAGTATATCATTAATGGAATGTCTGTCATATAAGTTAAATAACAATAATGCATAATTTTTTTAAGGTTATGCCATATGATTTTGAAAAAGTTTTTAACGGACTTTTCTTTTCCTACTTCTTTTGTTTTTCGTTTTTTAGATTCAGGGTAAATTTTTAATAACAATACATTGATGATGTATACAACTTTATAAATTATTTTATTCAAACAACGATATGATATCGGTAAAATACTAAAATTATGGAAGTGTTTTTGCATAAAGTTGTAAAAAGGTTGTACCTTAGACAACACTTATATGTACAAGCAGTGTCTAAGGATTCCTGTTGTTTTCAACATCGCTTTTGTGAATAAGCTCTGTCTAAGCTGCATTGTTGTTACCTTATTTTGATATAGTGACACTATCATATTCATATTTCTAAATTTATATTAATGGAAATAATGAGGATTCGTTCATGAATAAGACAAACAAACTTTTTTCTGACGTAAAAAAAGTGTTTTGTCTATTGATGGAAGATATTTAATTGTAACCGTAAATTATATCATTAATGGAAGGTCTGTCATATAAGCTTAATAACAATACTGCGTAATTTTTTTAAGGCTATGCCATATAATTTTAATCTTTTTGGATTTTATTAGCATACATGATCATCTTTGTTACTCTAGATAGGTGTTAACTAATCAGGGGTAAAACCTCGATTAAAAAAAATAATAACATAACAATAATATATTAACATTTGTCCATCCAAAAAAAACATCACAACCATGTAGACTACATTTTAGATAAATTTTGCAATTTATGTGATCATATAATTGATAATAAGTTAAATTAAAAAATATAAGAAATAATTGATGATTTTTTAGTATTCATATATTAACAATATCACATCAAATTAAAAATACTTACCATTTATGTGAGCTTAGTTCAATTGGTAAGAGCATTGTAATATACAAGAACCAGAGTTCGAATATGAGATTCCCCACTTATTCACCTTAAAGGGTGAAATTATGTAAACTAAGCTACTTGACAAAAAAAAGACATACCGTAAAAGTAATGAGTCGAGATCTCTTTACTCCAAGAGTAACTTTTAGAAATCTTATTGCATTTTCCTTAAAAAAAAAAAAACTTATTGCATTTACAACATTTTCTTAAATATGATTTCGATAAAGTTTTTCATGGAATTTTCCTTTCCTTGCCACTTCTTTTGTTTTTCATTTTATAGATTCAGGGTAAATTTTTAATAACCATTGGCAGTGTGTACTCTAGTATTTTTTTCATATTACTTTCCTTGTATACAAATTTAAAGCATTCTGTTACTATAAATATAAGGGTTATGAGTGTGAAATTTTTATCTTACAACCAACTAGCCCCTTTGAGTTTTTTTGAACTTCTACTAGAGTATTATTTTTCATAGCCATGGTGAATCAGTTTTGGGCTTCCCGTAGAATATTTTCTCCAAACAATGGACATACTTGTCCTGATAATGAACGTAACAACCACGGTGAGGGTGACAATCAAACACTCAATATCAATCAAACCTCAAATAGTCACTTCAGGGCACCACAAGGTATGCTACAAAGACCCCAAAATCGTCTCGTGAGTCTCAACAATTTCAATCTAGGTATGATTTATGTCTAAAGGTTTAGGAACAATTCACTGTTAATTATATTTTCAATATTTTTACTTAAATTGATATTCATTTCACATGTCAAATGTAGGGAGGTACCAGGAGAATAATGTTGTTGATGCTAGAACTGAACCAATGGTGCCCTTTTCCTTCTCTGACAACAATACGACGTCCCCTAGAGATGTTTCTCATAACAATGTACATACTCGTCCTGGTGGTGAGTGTCATAATCAATTGGAGGGTAACTATCAAATATCCATTCTTCATCAATCATCAAATATCTTCTTCAGGACATCACAAGGTATGCTACAAGGACCCCAAAATCATCACGTGAATCTCGACAATTTCAGCCTAGGTATGAATTTCATTTTTAATATTTTTTCGAATATATACAATTCTTATAAACAAGAACTTATGTCTAAAGGTTTAGGAACAATTCACTGTTAATTGTATTTTCATTATTTTTACTTAAACTGATGTTCATTTAACATGCCAATGTAGAGAGGTACCGAGAGAATAATGTTGTTGATGCTAGAACTGAACCAATGGTGCCCTTTTCCTTCTCTGACAACAATATGATGTCCTCTAGAGAAGCTTCTCAAAGCAATGGACGTACTCGTCTTGGTGGTGAGCGTCATAATCAATTGGAGGGTAATTATCAAATATCCATTCTTCATCAATCATCAAATATCTTCTTCAGGACACCACAAGATATGTTACAAAGACCCCAAAATCATCACGCGAGTCTCGCCAATTTCAATCTAGGTATGAATTTCATTCTTAATATTTTTTTTTAATATATACAATTCTTATAAACAAGGACTTATGTCTAAAGGTTTAGGAACAATTCACTGTTAATTTTATTTTTCACTTAAATTGATATTCATTTCACATGTCAAATGTAGGGAGGTACCAGGAGAATAATGATGTTGATGCTAGAACTCAACCAATGGTCCCATTTTCCTTCTCTAACAACAATACAATGTCCCTTAGAGAAGCTTCTCTAAACAATGGACGTACTCGTCCGGGTGGTGAGCGTCATAATCAATGGGAAGTTGATGGTAGTCAAAAGCAAGTATATTTTTATATCGATTCCACAGGGATTATTGCGATATCATAAACCGTTCAACGTCGATTATCATTTTAAGTTAGGGTTCCATCTTTTTGTTTACTAACACTACTCGACTTTAAAAACATTATAAATAAAACGTAGAGTAATAGGGCATAAAAAGTGTTAGGATTAAAGTACGTCAATCAAACGTCGATTGTATTCGATTGATCATAAATATGGATTCTAGCTTTTCTTATATATGACATTATCACGTATCACTCGACAACGTCATTCGTGTCCAAATGACGTCGTGAGATCGATCGTATCGTTTAATCGAGGATTTCTCAATCTATTAAACGATTCGAAAGCTTTACGTTCCGACACTTTGTGTAATTATCAAAACCAAATCCCATGTCTAGAATTTCTTATTTTGATAGAATATTATTCTAAACCTAGACTCAAAAGTATTTTTCAATATCATTTAAATCAAATATAAGAATGGAAAACAAGAATAAAATTCAATGGTATTGTCGTGGTGATTTTCGGAGATCAAGCTATTGATTAGCGTTGACTCACTAATTTTATTTCACGACTGAACTTTTAATTTTTTTAAATGAAAGGTGGAAAAAAGTTCTAAATTACCACATTTTAAAAGATTAGGGTTCGGGGGTTAGTTACGTTTAGGGAAGGTGTTAGCACCCTAAACGTTCGTAGTACTCAACGAGAACCTCTTGATTTTATTTATTTATTTTGACTATAACTTGCTTATTTTTTTTGTTTAGAAAGAAAAGAAAGAATGAATTAGAATAATGCGAAAGGAAAATAAAATGTTTTTTTTTTTTTGTATTTTTTATGATTTGGAAGGACAGGGTCCTCTGCCTACGTACCCGTGAGGGATCAAAACCTCGTAGTTCGGGGTAAAAAGGACGTTTGATTTGTTTTGGTGTTTTTTAATGGTTTTAAAAAAAAGGTTTTAAAAATAAAATAAAAGCCAAGTGGCAAAATGAGATTGGTTTGTGTTTTTTATTTTGGAAATGATTAAAATGTAATTAAAGTGGATTAATGATTTTTTAAAGAAAATAAAAGAGAAAAAACGGACACTTGATTGAAAATCAAGGTTTATTAAGAAAAGATTTTTTGATTTTTGATTATTTGAATTTTTTTGTTGTTTTTGAATATGGACTAAAACTAAAAAGGCTAAACGCGAGGAAATTCCGTGGTGACGTTGGATCACCACGAAATCCCTTTGAAATTAAACTAACCTAATATTTTTGTATTTTTTTATAAAGCGAAATAAATAAAGATAAATAAAGACATAAAGCAGAGTAAATAAAGTGAGTGTCAGTGCAAATTCTCATTTATGATTTACATTTGTTCCTAAATACATTCTAATCAAAATAAAAAAAAAGAAATGACAAAACAATAAATAAAAGGGAATTGTAAATGCATGACAATAAATATGGTAGAATAAAACTAAAATGAAAATGCATGAAATAAAAGGAAAATAAATAAATATAAAAATGCATGATGTGCTAAAAAAAAATAAAAGCAATAAAATGCATGTCAAATGAATAAAGACTAAAAACTAAATGCAACAAAAGAAATGAAAATAAAAGAAAAAAGAAATAAAAGGAAAAAGGGGTGCAGGGAGAAAAAATGGGGGTGTGGATAGCGAATGAGTAGAGAAAGAGGAAAAAAAGAAACTGGGCCGAATTGGGCCTAGGCTGGGTCTGCTATTTAAAAGATTTTTTTTCTGATTTTGGTCCACTTTCTATTTTTCTCCCTCTCTCTAACTCTTTCTTCTTCCCTCATCCTCTCTCTTCTCTCTCAAAGAAAAACCGGTCAGCTGTGGTTCTCCGCGCGCGGTGGCTGCCGGCCTAGACGGCGGCGCCACCGTGCCGGAGGTAAAAAAATTTCGTTTTTCAAAAACTTTTTAACTTTTCTAAATTCCTTTTCCCTCTAGCTTTCAAAAACCAAATTATTTTTTCCAAGATCCCTCTAAAACGGGCTAGATCTAAACATAAAAAAAATGGCAAACACCTTTTGAGTTCGGTTTTGGTGTGGCTTTGTGTCCGAATTTGTTGATTTTTGTGGGTTAGTGGCTGGTTTGCGTGGCTGGTTGGGAGAGGAGGACGTTTGTGGCCGTACGGCTTTGTGAGGATTTAGGGGAGGTCGTGTGTTTGGATGAGAGCTGGTGGTTTTATGGGTGAGGGAGGCCGCGGTTTGCTGGGGGCGTGAGGGAGAAGACGTGAGTTGTGAGTTGTGTGTGTGGTGGTTGTGATGTTGTGGGTGGTTGGTTTGATGAAAGGAGAAGTGGCTGTGATGATGGTTATGTATGAGTGAGTGAATGGTGATGTTGCTGATGATTTTGCTGTATGTGTGGATTGAATTTTCTTCCCCCCTCCTGTGCGTGAATTCCCCTTCCCTTAAAATACTAAAGTGCCAACACTAATACCCAATAAAAGTCAGCTTGACAAATTAAGTGACAATAAAACTCAATAATGGACAAATTAATGGACAAATAAGTGACACATTAAGTTTATTAAGTTTAAGAAAAAGTCTCCTCCATAATGACAAATTAAAAGGAACCAATTAAGTAACAAAGTCAGACTAAAAAAAAAATTTTAAAAAAAGGTAACTAAAAAGAAAGAAATAAAAATGCTAAATAGAATAATAATAGAAATATTTAAAAGGAAAAAAAAATAAAGATAAAAATAATAATAAAAACAAAAACAAAAAGACGGACCCGAGTGAAACCCAAAAAAATGAGGTATTTTAAAATACCTCTCTGTCGAAATTTCGTCTGAGACGACGGAAAAATTCCGAACTAAAAAGACGAGTAAAAAAATAAATTTTAGGTCAAAAATTGGGGTATGACAGATGCCCCTATTTAAGTCTCTTCGTCCGGAGATTTGAGGATAAAATCTTGGATTCGACGGGTCGAAGGGACTTAAATACAGAGTACGCCAATTTTGGACCTAAAAGAAAAAATGTGAGATGCTCGTGATGCGAATGCAAATGCAAGACGGCGAAGCTGACCCGACTGGGGGTAAAACAAAAACGAAAGGATACCCGAGTTCGTTAAAGAAAGGGATCCGACTCCACTGGGGAATAACATGATTTCACTGGGGAAGGAGTTGTCTACTATCAACAAAGATGACAGCTTAAAGAAGACAGATGATATGTATTACCTACTATCGTATATTGATAGCTTAAAAGAGGTAATATAAAAAGGAGACACCGTCTACTATCGTTGTATGGATAGCTTAAGGAAGACAGATGACATGTATTACCTACTATCGTGTATTGATAGCTTAAAAGAGGTAATATAAAAAGGAGACACCGTCTACTGTCGTTGTATGGATAGCTTAAGGAAGACAGATGACATGTATTACCTACTATCGTGTATTGATAGCTTAAAAGAGGTAATATAAAAAGGAGACACCGTCTACTATCGTTGTATGGATAGCTTAAGGAAGACAGATGACATGTATTACCTACTATCGTGTATTGATAGCTTAAAAGAGGTAATATAAAAGGAGACACCGTCTACTATCGTTGTATGGATAGCTTAAAACAGACAGATGACATGTATTACCTACTATCGTGTATTGATAGCTTAAAAGAGGTAATATAAAAGGAGACACCGTCTACTATCGTTGTATGGATAGCTTAAAACAGACAGATGATATGTATTACCTACTATCGTGTATTGATAGCTTAAAAGAGGTAATATAAAAGGAGACACCGTCTACTATCGTTGTATGGATAGCTTAAAACAGACAGATGACATGTATTACCTACTATCGTGTATTGATAGCTTAAAAAAGGTAATATAAAAGGAGACACCGTCTACTATCGTTGTATGGATAGCTTAAAGAAGACAGATGACATGTATTACCTACTATCGTGTATTGATAGCTTAAAAAAGGTAATATAAAAGGAGACACCGTCTACTATCGTTGTATGGATAGCTTAAAGAAGACAGATGACAAAATATTTTACCTACTACCATTGTGAGTGTAGCTTAAAGAAGGTAAAATGTAAATGTCAGCTGTTCGGGATGTTGCCGAACTTGCCACTGACGACAGGATAAAAAGGATAAATGCCAACTGTCCGGGTTATTGCCGAACTGCCATTGACGACAAAGAAATAAAGGTAGATGCCAACTGTTCGGGTTGTTGCCGAACTGCCATTGACGACAAAACGGAAGCAAAAGGGGACGATAAAGATGCACAAGCTGTTCGTTAAAGAACTGCCACTTGGCGAAAAGACAAGATAAAAGATGCACAAGCTGTTCATTAAAGAACTGCCACTTGGCATAAAGAGGATGACATCTCTGGACCAGACACACTGGGGATGACACTTGGGGACAAAGAGAGTTAAAAATTGTTCATGATTGATTGATGTGAAAAGCAAGACTCAGGGTGGTTAATGCAACCATGTATTGAATGATGTTATGTGCATGTTGTGTATGCATGAATGTGTATATGCATGAATGTATGAATGTATGTAAGACAATACGACTTGTACGACTGTATGGAGGATTGACTTGTGGGACAGTATAACTGATGGACTTGATGAGACAAGACTGGACACGTAAGATGGAAAGTGGACCGACGACGCAGTACAAACACTCAGCAATCTTCATTGGGGGATGACGCCATTGGGGACATATCAAAATATTGACAGGGTAAAGCCCGATGTATGCAACAACGGGTGGAGAGCAAACACTTCCTGGGGGAATCGTGCTAATCCAAAGACCTGGCAGAAGAACTTGCGTTTCTGTGGTCATGCTTATTTTTGTTTTTTTTTTCCTTTTTTTGAATCCCTAACTTTTGCCTGGACCGCCCTTTCGGGTTTTCAGTCCACCGGGAATATATTCTTTTTGTATGCCCCTAATTTTTGCCTGGACCGCCCTTTCAGGTTTTCGATCCACCGGGACGCTCATTTTTGCCTAAGCCGCCCTTTCGGGTTTTCGACTTACCGAGCTTTTTCTTTTCTCTTCTTTCTTTTTTTTTCAAGCAATTGACCATGTTCAACCTGCAGAGTTTATCCGTTCTCAGGACAGATGTTGACGCACACTCCACTTATTCATGAGTTCCGAGAGAATGTGTTTGTTGTTTATGCTTTCCAAAAAATGTAAAAAAGATTTATGATTTTAAAAAAGTTTTGCTTCAAGTACTACCATCAAAAATAGAAGAAATTTTATAAACCGAATAAATGAGAATTCCAAATAAAAGGCACGGGCTCAAATTCATTTAACAGAGTGGTGGCCCGCCAATGGCGTGGCTCCACGGATTTCACAAGGTTTGGAAAATGGTAAATATAAGGGGAAGGTACATTGAACACAAATAACCGCTATTCTCCCTAACAACTTTGAATTCCGCCGTTTGGATGCTTCAGATTCAGAGTCTTTTGGACAGCTAACGTGCCCCAAGTGAGTCATGGCCAACCTGATGCAGTTACTTTGTCTTTTGATCCTTAATTTTTGCATAGACCGCCCTTTCGGGTTTTCGATCTATCAGGATGATTATCTTCTGTTTCATGTCTCTAATTTTTGCCTGGACCGCTCTTTCGGGTTTTCAGTCCACCGAGACGCTCATTTTTGCCTAAGCCGCCCTTACGGGTTTTCGACTTACCGAGCTGTTCTTTTACTTTTTAGACAAAGTATTTCTTGACTGCATCGGCGTTCACAGGACGGGGAAGCTCGTCACCATCCATAGTCGTAAGAGTCATTGCACCACTGGAGAGAGCTCTCTTGACGACATATGGACCTTCATAATTAGGCGTCCATTTGCCCCTGGAATCGGGTTGAAAAGATAGGATCTTCTTAAGCACAAGACCTCCTTCTTGGAACACACGGGTACTGCCCGTGACACAAAGCATTCATGCGTTTCTCTGATCATATTTGTTTTGACATCATTCAGCCTCTGATAACTTAGGTTCTATTAAAACTCTCATTGATGGAATCTCAATCTCCACAGGGAGTACTGCTTCCATGCCATACACTAAAGAGAAGGGGGTTGCCCCTGTTGAGGTACGTACTGAAGTGCGATGTCCATGTAAAGCATACGGTAACATCCCATGCAGGTCCTTGTAAGTGGTTACCATCTTCTGCACCATCTTTTTGATGTATTTTCTTTCTTTTTGTTCTTTTTTTGCTTTTGTTTGTGCAGCCTCGATGGCACCATTCATCTGGGATTTGACCAGGAATACTGAAATGGCAGTTCTTCGGAACCCAAGTTTAGTGCTTCCAGTGCTTCTTCATGAGACTGAATGATGTTCTTTTTCATATTCTAGTAGCAGAGAGATCTTTTCGAGAATCCCTTCATCCTCTTCCTCTTCAGCTTCGTAGACAGGGAAATCAAAGTTGGGAGAGACAATAGGGTTAGAGTGTTCAACGGGTTTATTTATGTTCAGTCTACATATGATTTGATGATTGATTTTTAGAAAATGAGTGAAAAATGCAGACCTTTTGAAATTGATAACATAAAATATTTTTTGGTTTTTTGTGTTCACCATTTTCCAGAAAAAAACAAAGAATAAAAAGACAGAGTCGAGGACAAAACGACTTGTTTATTTTATGATGGAAATACATGAAGCAAAAAGCCCTACAAAAGTTCACTTTCGTATCGGGCGGAACGAAAGGATTTATATATTATTTTTTTTTTAAAACGAAAAGCAAAAACAACAAAATGTTATTTAGAACAATGAATAGCGGAAGGGACGTCAACAGCGACCCAATTGCGGCGAACTCTGCCACGTGTCACAAAGCTAGCTGCCACCTCCTCCAGGTTGTTTTCAACTGGGTAAGCCTCTGAACAAACTTGCACCATATTAATAGATGCAGTCCCATGATCTGGTAGTGGATTAGCTTGCACATTGGGGTTCAAATCTTTGAAGGACAGGACACCAGCCTGGACCAACTTTTGGACTTCAGCTTTCAAAGGGTAACAATGCTCAATGTCGTGACCGGGTGCCCCTTGGTGGAAAGCACAAGAGAGATTAGGTCTATACCAACGTGGCAACCTTTCAGGTACCCGAGGGGGCGCCTTAGTCTGAACTAACTTTTTATCAAGCAAAGCGGGAAGCAACTCTGCATACGTCATGGGAATTGGATCAAATTGCGATATCAACTGGACCCGATTCTGTTGGGTGAACTGTTGGGGAGCCTGTTGTCGAGACTGTTGTTGATACTGTTGCTGAGGCTGCCCATGAGCCACCATACTTACCCGTTGCTCTCTCTTCCCTGAGAAGGCATTCCCAAACTTCTTTGTACTGCTGGCAGCAAAGGCACTTTCCATAACTAAACGTCCCTCTCGGACTCCTTCCTCCAGACGCATCCCTATATTAACCATTTCAGTGAAATCACTAGGCGCACTTGCAATCATCCGCTCGTAATAGAATGAACCAAGAGTATTTAGGAAAATCTTGGTCATTTCTTTCTCCTCTAGTGGTGGGTTAATCTGAGCAGCAATCTCCCTCCATCTTTGGGCATACTCTTTGAAAGCCTCCTTATCCTTTTGAGCCATGGCCCGGAGTTGGTCTCTGTCTGGGGCCATGTCCAGGTTGTACTTGTATTGGCGGATGAAGGCTTCTCCCAAGTCATTGAAAGTTCGGATCCTGGTGCTGTCCAAACTCATGTACCATTTTAAAGCGGCGCCAGTCAGACTGTCCTGGAAGTAATGGATGAGTAGTTGATGATTATCCGTCTGGGTAGACATCTTCCTGGCATACATTATCAGGTGGCTTTGAGGACAAGTGTTCCCCTTGTACTTCTTAAATTCAGGGACCTTAAACTTGGGCGGGATCTTGACATTCGGCACTAAACAAAGGTCATGGGCATTTTTCCCAAACAGATCCTTCCCGCGGAGGGCCTTGATTTCCTGTTGCATCTTGTCAAACTTTTCTTGGAAGTCATCCATCCGATCCTGAGCCCCTACACTTTCAGTGTGAAAGATAGGTTCGTTGTCGTACTAGGTGGTATGAATCACTGGAGCTGAAAAAGCCATAGTAGCCTGAGGAAAAGTAATACCGGGTTGAGGAGCAGAAGTTGCAACAGGAATAGGGTTGAATCCTTCTCCGGAGCTAAGAGGCATGCCCCATGGATATCCGTCAGGCATTGTGTATTGTGGAGCACTGGTGTGTGCCATCGGAGCCGGAGTAGTAGTAGTTATCAACTGAGCTAGATGGCTAGGGGAAGGAGACGGTGGATGAACTTGTGCGGCTGCCAGCAGCTTTACCAACTCTGTCAATTCTTCGATCTTGGTCCGCATGGATGTCATTTCCTCCCGGAGTGCCTGATTCTCTTGTTCCAAATGTTCCATTCTTTTTCTCTGATATGCCCTAGTGTTGTAAGTTAGTTTCTGCTGAGGACGTCGGGCCACTTTCTTGGACTAGGCAGATAGACCTTCGGAAAAACAAGACGTGAGACTCGGCTTTGAGAAACTATGAATGCGATATGATGCATGATTATGCTTATGCAAAAAAGTAGAAAGATTTGTTATCGAAGGACTTTGTTGAAGTATTTGTAATCATCATGGTTTGAACATTTCATTTGAGCATCAAGGCCTTACAAAATAGTTCTTTTTTAGAAACCAAGCCAAGGGACCAATTCAAAAGTCCTTTAGTGGAAGCTAGATTTTTAAAAGAAATCTAATGACTCCTAGCTTCCTTAAATTCAACAAATCAGGGCTCTTGAAGGTGTACTTCCTAGTGCTCCTCTGTGATGTTTAAAAAAACTTTTTTAAGTCCTTCGGTAATTGGATGAAAAAAATGAGTTTATGCATGGATGCATGTATGCATGATTATGCTAAAGAAACGGAGAAAACATGGTGAGGTTAAGTCCAAAATGTTGGAGTCAAGGGTAAACACGCCATTTGGTAAGGACTATGGTTTCAAATGTACCTGTATCACGGGTTCTACCAAGTTCCCAAAGTCATTGACCACTTCCGAATATCGTCGAATTACGGGACTGACTCCCGGTCCAACGACGTTCGTAGGAAAGTCTCGTTTGAGTGTAGTATCGCGTATCAACCAATTCAAGACTACTCTTGATTAGCCACCGCACTACGTCCTAAAAGGCCAAGATGGGTTAAAGGTAACTAAAGGTCCTCAACTTCATAGGTCACTTGAAAATAACAATGCCGAACACGACTACTCATGTCAACATAGTAATACTTCCAAGATTCCTCCATTGAGTGGGGTTATCACATGTGCCACATCCGAAACTCACTCTCGGAAAGACACTTTGATTATACCACCATCCTATCTTATGATTTCCCTCAAGTCCGGGTGTAGGACTTATCTCACCACTCACGTAAAAGAAAAGAAACACATAGGCACATATTTACACTTTTTTTTTTTGTTTTAAGCAAGTTATAGCACAAAATAATTAAATAAATTCAAGTTAGGCTCAACCCTCTTAGGGAATCCCCAGTGAAGTCGCCATTTCTGTCGTGGTGATTTTCGGAGATCAAGCTATTGATTAGCGTTGACTCACTAATTTTATTTCACGACTGAACTTTTAATTTTTTTAAATGAAAGGTGGAAAAAAGTTCTAAATTTCCACATTTTAAAAGATTAGGGTTCGGGGGTTAGTTACGTTTAGGGAAGGTGTTAGCACCCTAAACGTTCGTAGTACTCTACGAGAACCTCTTGATTTTATTTATTTATTTTGACTATAACTTGCTTATTTTTTTTGTTTAGAAAGAAAAGAAAGAATGAATTAGAATAATGCGAAAGGAAAATAAAATGTTTTTTTTTTGTATTTTTTATGATTTGGAAGGACAGGGTCCTCTGCCTACGTACCCGTGAGGGATCAAAACCTCGTAGTTCGGGGTAAAAAGGACGTTTGATTTGTTTTGGTGTTTTTTAATGGTTTTAAAAAAAAGGTTTTAAAAATAAAATAAAAGCCAAGTGGCAAAATGAGATTGGTTTGTGTTTTTTATTTTGGAAATGATTAAAATGTAATTAAAGTGGATTAATGATTTTTTAAAGAAAATAAAAGAAAAAACGGACACTTGATTGAAAATCAAGGTTTATTAAGAAAAGATTTTTTGATTTTTGATTATTTGAATTTTTTTGTTGTTTTTGAATATGGACTAAAACTAAAAAGGCTAAACGCGAGGAAATTCCGTGGTGACGTTGGATCACCACGAAATCCCTTTGAAATTAAACTAACATAATATTTTTGTATTTTTTTATAAAGCGAAATAAATAAAGATAAATAAAGACATAAAACAGAGTAAATAAAGTGAGTGTCAGTGCAAATTCTCATTTATGATTTACATTTGTTCCTAAATACATTCTAATCAAAATAAAAAAAAAGAAATGACAAAACAATAAATAAAAGGGAATTGTAAATGCATGACAATAAATATGGTAGAATAAAACTAAAATGAAAATGCATGAAATAAAAGGAAAATAAATAAATGGCCAAATACCATTTTTGGTCCTTTAAGTTTGACAAAAATACCGGATTAGTCCTTTAAGTTTTTTAAGTTTCAAATAGGTCCTTTAAGTTGTTAATTTAATGCACCTATTTGAAATTTTTTAAGTTTTTAAGTTTCAAATAGGTCCTTAAAAGGATAACAGTGTAATAATTTAACAACTTAAAGGACCTATTTGAAACTTAAGAACTTAAAGGACTAATATAATATTTTTGTCAAACTTAAAGGACCAAAAGAGGTATTTGGCCTAAATAAATATAAAAATGCATGATGTGCTAAAAAAAAATAAAAGCAATAAAATGCATGTCAAATGAATAAAGACTAAAAACTAAATGCAACAAAAGAAATGAAAATAAAAGAAAAAAGAAATAAAAGGAAAAAGGGGTGCAGGGAGAAAAAATGGGGGTGTGGATAGCGAATGAGTAGAGAAAGAGGAAAAAAAGAAACTGGGCCGAATTGGGCCTAGGCTGGGTCTGCTATTTAAAAGATTTTTTTTCTGATTTTGGTCCACTTTCTATTTTTCTCCCTCTCTCTAACTCTTTCTTCTTCCCTCATCCTCTCTCTTCTCTCTCAAAGAAAAACCGGCCAGCTGTGGTTCTCCGGCGCGGTGGCTGCCGGCCTAGACGGCGGCGCCACCGTGCCGGAGGTAAAAAAATTTCGTTTTTCAAAAACTTTTTAACTTTTCTAAATTCCTTTTCCCTCTAGCTTTCAAAAACCAAATTATTTTTTCCAAGATCCCTCTAAAACGGGCTAGATCTAAACATAAAAAAAATGGCAAACACCTTTTGAGTTCGGTTTTGGTGTGGCTTTGTGTCCGAATTTGTTGATTTTTGTGGGTTAGTGGCTGGTTTGCGTGGCTGGTTGGGAGAGGAGGACGTTTGTGGCCGTACGGCTTTGTGAGGATTTAGGGGAGGTCGTGTGTTTGGATGAGAGCTGGTGGTTTTATGGGTGAGGGAGGCCGCGGTTTGCTGGGGGCGTGAGGGAGAAGACGTGAGTTGTGAGTTGTGTGTGGTGGTTGTGATGTTGTGGGTGGTTGGTTTGATGAAAGGAGAAGTGGCTGTGATGATGGTTATGTATGAGTGAGTGAATGGTGATGTTGCTGATGATTTTGCTGTATGTGTGGATTGAATTTTCTTCCCCCCTCCTGTGCGTGAATTCCCCTCCCCTTAAAATACTAAAGTGCCAACACTAATACCCAATAAAAGTCAGCTTGACAAATTAAGTGACAATAAAACTCAATAATGGACAAATTAATGGACAAATAAGTGACACATTAAGTTTATTAAGTTTAAGAAAAAGTCTCCTCCATAATGACAAATTAAAAGGAACCAATTAAGTAACAAAGTCAGACTAAAAAAAAAATTTAAAAAAAAGGTAACTAAAAAGAAAGAAATAAAAATGCTAAATAGAATAATAATAGAAATATTTAAAAGGAAAAAAAAATAAAGATAAAAATAATAATAAAAACAAAAACAAAAAGACGGACCCGAGTGAAACCCAAAAAAATGAGGTATTTTAAAATAACTCTCTGTCGAAATTTCGTCTGAGACGACGGAAAAATTCCGAACTAAAAAGACGAGTAAAAAAATAAATTTTAGGTCAAAAATTGGGGTATGACAGATGCCCCTATTTAAGTCTCTTCGTCCGGAGATTTGAGGATAAAATCTTGGATTCGACGGGTCGAAGGGACTTAAATACAGAGTACGCCAATTTTGGACCTAAAAGAAAAAATGTGAGATGCTCGTGATGCGAATGCAAATGCAAGACGGCGAAGCTGACCCGACTGGGGGTAAAACAAAAACGAAAGGATACCCGAGTTCGTTAAAGAAAGGGATCCGACTTCACTGGGGAATAACATGATTTCACTGGGGAAGGAGTTGTCTACTATCAACAAAGATGACAGCTTAAAGAAGACAGATGATATGTATTACCTACTATCGTATATTGATAGCTTAAAAGAGGTAATATAAAAAGGAGACACCGTCTACTATCGTTGTATGGATAGCTTAAGGAAGACAGATGACATGTATTACCTACTATCGTGTATTGATAGCTTAAAAGAGGTAATATAAAAAGGAGACACCGTCTACTGTCGTTGTATGGATAGCTTAAGGAAGACAGATGACATGTATTACCTACTATCGTGTATTGATAGCTTAAAAGAGGTAATATAAAAAGGAGACACCGTCTACTATCGTTGTATGGATAGCTTAAGGAAGACAGATGACATGTATTACCTACTATCGTGTATTGATAGCTTAAAAGAGGTAATATAAAAGGAGACACTGTCTACTATCGTTGTATGGATAGCTTAAAACAGACAGATGACATGTATTACCTACTATCGTGTATTGATAGCTTAAAAGAGGTAATATAAAAGGAGACACCGTCTACTATCGTTGTATGGATAGCTTAAAACAGACAGATGATATGTATTACCTACTATCGTGTATTGATAGCTTAAAAGAGGTAATATAAAAGGAGACACCGTCTACTATCGTTGTATGGATAGCTTAAAACAGACAGATGACATGTATTACCTACTATCGTGTATTGATAGCTTAAAAAAGGTAATATAAAAGGAGACACCGTCTACTATCGTTGTATGGATAGCTTAAAGAAGACAGATGACATGTATTACCTACTATCGTGTATTGATAGCTTAAAAAAGGTAATATAAAAGGAGACACCGTCTACTATCGTTGTATGGATAGCTTAAAGAAGACAGATGACAAAATATTTTACCTACTACCATTGTGAGTGTAGCTTAAAGAAGGTAAAATGTAAATGTCAGCTGTTCGGGATGTTGCCGAACTTGCCACTGACGACAGGATAAAAAGGATAAATGCCAACTGTCCGGGTTATTGCCGAACTGCCATTGACGACAAAGAAATAAAGGTAGATGCCAACTGTTCGGGTTGTTGCCGAACTGCCATTGACGACAAAACGGAAGCAAAAGGGGACGATAAAGATGCACAAGCTGTTCGTTAAAGAACTGCCACTTGGCGAAAAGACAAGATAAAAGATGCACAAGCTGTTCATTAAAGAACTGCCACTTGGCATAAAGAGGATGACATCTCTGGACCAGACACACTGGGGATGACACTTGGGGACAAAGAGAGTTAAAAATTGTTCATGATTGATTGATGTGAAAAGCAAGACTCAGGGTGGTTAATGCAACCATGTATTGAATGATGTTATGTGCATGTTGTGTATGCATGAATGTGTATATGCATGAATGTATGAATGTATGTAAGACAATACGACTTGTACGACTGTATGGAGGATTGACTTGTGGGACAGTATAACTGATGGACTTGATGAGACAAGACTGGACACGTAAGATGGAAAGTGGACCGACGACGCAGTACAAACACTCAGCAATCTTCATTGGGGGATGACGCCATTGGGGACATATCAAAATATTGACAGGGTAAAGCCCGATGTATGCAACAACGGGTGGAGAGCAAACACTTCCTGGGGGAATCGTGCTAATCCAAAGACCTGGCAGAAGAACTTGCGTTTCTGTGGTCATGCTTATTTTTGTTTTTTTTTTTCCTTTTTTTGAATCCCTAACTTTTGCCTGGACCGCCCTTTCGGGTTTTCAGTCCACCGGGAATATATTCTTTTTGTATGCCCCTAATTTTTGCCTGGACCGCCCTTTCAGGTTTTCGATCCACCGGGACGCTCATTTTTGCCTAAGCCGCCCTTTCGGGTTTTCGACTTACCGAGCTTTTTCTTTTCTCTTCTTTCTTTTTTTTTCAAGCAATTGACCATGTTCAACCTGCAGAGTTTATCCGTTCTCAGGACAGATGTTGACGCACACTCCACTTATTCATGAGTTCCGAGAGAATGTGTTTGTTGTTTATGCTTTCCAAAAAATATAAAAAAGATTTATGATTTTAAAAAAGTTTTGCTTCAAGTACTACCATCAAAAATAGAAGAAATTTTATAAACCGAATAAATGAGAATTCCAAATAAAAGGCACGGGCTCAAATTCATTTAACAGAGTGGTGGCCCGCCAATGGCGTGGCTCCACGGATTTCACAAGGTTTGGAAAATGGTAAATATAAGGGGAAGGTACATTGAACACAAATAACCGCTATTCTCCCTAACAACTTTGAATTCCGCCGTTTGGATGCTTCAGATTCAGAGTCTTTTGGACAGCTAACGTGCCCCAAGTGAGTCATGGCCAACCTGATGCAGTTACTTTGTCTTTTGATCCTTAATTTTTGCATAGACCGCCCTTTCGGGTTTTCGATCTATCAGGATGATTATCTTCTGTTTCATGTCTCTAATTTTTGCCTGGACCGCCCTTTCGGGTTTTCAGTCCACCGAGACGCTCATTTTTGCCTAAGCCGCCCTTACGGGTTTTCGACTTACCGAGCTGTTCTTTTACTTTTTAGACAAAGTATTTCTTGACTGCATCGGCGTTCACAGGACGGGGAAGCTCGTCACCATCCATAGTCGTAAGAGTCATTGCACCACTGGAGAGAGCTCTCTTGACGACATATGGACCTTCATAATTAGGCGTCCATTTGCCCCTGGAATCGGGTTGAAAAGATAGGATCTTCTTAAGCACAAGACCTCCTTCTTGGAACACACGGGTACTGCCCGTGACACAAAGCATTCATGCGTTTCTCTGATCATATTTGTTTTGACATCATTCAGCCTCTGATAACTTAGGTTCTATTAAAACTCTCATTGATGGAATCTCAATCTCCACAGGGAGTACTGCTTCCATGCCATACACTAAAGAGAAGGGGGTTGCCCCTGTTGAGGTACGTACTGAAGTGCGATGTCCATGTAAAGCATACGGTAACATCCCATGCAGGTCCTTGTAAGTGGTTACCATCTTCTGCACCATCTTTTTGATGTATTTTCTTTCTTTTTGTTCTTTTTTTGCTTTTGTTTGTGCAGCCTCGATGGCACCATTCATCTGGGATTTGACCAGGAATACTGAAATGGCAGTTCTTCGGAACCCAAGTTTAGTGCTTCCAGTGCTTCTTCATGAGACTGAATGATGTTCTTTTTCATATTCTAGTAGCAGAGAGATCTTTTCGAGAATCCCTTCATCCTCTTCCTCTTCAGCTTCGTAGACAGGGAAATCAAAGTTGGGAGAGACAATAGGGTTACAGTGTTCAACGGGTTTATTTATGTTCAGTCTACATATGATTTGATGATTGATTTTTAGAAAATGAGTGAAAAATGCAGACCTTTTGAAATTGATAACATAAAATATTTTTTGGTTTTTTGTGTTCACCATTTTCCAGAAAAAAACAAAGAATAAAAAGACAGAGTCGAGGACAAAACGACTTGTTTATTTTATGATGGAAATACATGAAGCAAAAAGCCCTACAAAAGTTCACTTTCGTATCGGGCGGAACGAAAGGATTTATATATTATTTTTTTTTAAAACGAAAAGCAAAAACAACAAAATGTTATTTAGAACAATGAATAGCGGAAGGGACGTCAACAGCGACCCAATTGCGGCGAACTCTGCCACGTGTCACAAAACTAGCTGCCACCTCCTCCAGGTTGTTTTCAACTGGGTAAGCCTCTGAACAAACTTGCACCATATTAATAGATGCAGTCCCATGATCCGGTAGTGGATTAGCTTGCACATTGGGGTTCAAATCTTTGAAGGACAGGACACCAGCCTGGACCAACTTTTGGACTTCAGCTTCAAAGGGTAACAATGCTCAATGTCGTGACCGGGTGCCCCTTGGTGGAAAGCACAAGAGAGATTAGGTCTATACCAACGTGGCAACCTTTCAGGTACCCGAGGGGGCGCCTTAGTCTGAACTAACTTTTTATCAAGCAAAGCGGGAAGCAACTCTGCATACGTCATGGGAATTGGATCAAATTGCGATATCAACTGGACCCGATTCTGTTGGGTGAACTGGTCGGGAGAGCCTGTTGTCGAGACTGTTGTTGATACTGTTGCTGAGGCTGCCCATGAGCCACCATACTTACCCGTTGCTCTCTCTTCCCTGAGAAGCCATTCCCAAACTTCTTTGTACTGCTGGCAGCAAAGGCACTTTCCATAACTAAACGTCCCTCTCGGACTCCTTCCTCCAGACGCATCCCTATATTAACCATTTCAGTGAAATCACTAGGCGCACTTGCAATCATCCGCTCGTAATAGAATGAACCAAGAGTATTTAGGAAAATCTTGGTCATTTCTTTCTCCTCTAGTGGTGGGTTAATCTGAGCAGCAATCTCCCTCCATCTTTGGGCATACTCTTTGAAAGTCTCCTTATCCTTTTGAGCCATGGCCCGGAGTTGGTCTCTGTCTGGGGCCATGTCCAGGTTGTACTTGTATTGGCGGATGAAGGCTTCTCCCAAGTCATTGAAAGTTCGGATCCTGGTGCTGTCCAAACTCATGTACCATTTTAAAGCGGCGCCAGTCAGACTGTCCTGGAAGTAATGGATGAGTAGTTGATGATTATCCGTCTGGGTAGACATCTTCCTGGCATACATTATCAGGTGGCTTTGAGGACAAGTGTTCCCCTTGTACTTCTTAAATTCAGGGACCTTAAACTTGGGCGGGATCTTGACATTCGGCACTAAACAAAGGTCATGGGCATTTTTCCCAAACAGATCCTTCCCGCGGAGGGCCTTGATTTCCTGTTGCATCTTGTCAAACTTTTCTTGGAAGTCATCCATCCGATCCTGAGCCCCTACACTTTCAGTGTGAAAGATAGGTTCGTTGTCGTACTAGGTGGTATGAATCACTGGAGCTGAAAAAGCCATAGTAGCCTGAGGAAAAGTAATACCGGGTTGAGGAGCAGAAGTTGCAACAGGAATAGGGTTGAATCCTTCTCCGGAGCTAAGAGGCATGCCCCATGGATATCCGTCAGGCATTGTGTATTGTGGAGAACTGGTGTGTGCCATCGGAGCCGGAGTAGTAGTAGTTATCAACTGAGCTAGATGGCTAGGGGAAGGAGACGGTGGATGAACTTGTGCGGCTGCCAGCAGCTTTACCAACTCTGTCAATTCTTCGATCTTGGTCCGCATGGATGTCATTTCCTCCCGGAGTGCCTGATTCTCTTGTTCCAAATGTTCCATTCTTTTTCTCTGATATGCCCTAGTGTTGTAAGTTAGTTTCTGCTGAGGACGTCGGGCCACTTTCTTGGACTAGGCAGATAGACCTTCGGAAAAACAAGACGTGAGACTCGGCTTTGAGAAACTATGAATGCGATATGATGCATGATTATGCTTATGCAAAAAAGTAGAAAGATTTGTTATCGAAGGACTTTGTTGAAGTATTTGTAATCATCATGGTTTGAACATTTCATTTGAGCATCAGGGCCTTACAAAATAGTTCTTTTTTAGAAACCAAGCCAAGGGACCAATTCAAAAGTCCTTTAGTGGAAGCTAGATTTTTAAAAGAAATCTAATGACTCCTAGCTTCCTTAAATTCAACAAATCAGGGCTCTTGAAGGTGTACTTCCTAGTGCTCCTCTATGATGTTTAAAAAAACTTTTTTAAGTCCTTCGGTAATTGGATGAAAAAAATGAGTTTATGCATGGATGCATGTATGCATGATTATGCTAAAGAAACGGAGAAAACATGGTGAGGTTAAGTCCAAAATGTTGGAGTCAAGGGTAAACACGCCATTTGGTAAGGACTATGGTTTCAAATGTACCTGTATCACGGGTTCTACCAAGTTCCCAAAGTCATTGACCACTTCCGAATATCGTCGAATTACGGGACTGACTCCCGGTCCAACGACGTTCGTAGGAAAGTCTCGTTTGAGTGTAGTATCGCGTATCAACCAATTCAAGACTACTCTTGATTAGCCACCGCACTACGTCCTAAAAGGCCAAGATGGGTTAAAGGTAACTAAAGGTCCTCAACTTCATAGGTCACTTGAAAATAACAATGCCGAACACGACTACTCATGTCAACATAGTAATACTTCCAAGATTCCTCCATTGAGTGGGGTTATCACATGTGCCACATCCGAAACTCACTCTCGGAAAGACACTTTGATTATACCACCATCCTATCTTATGATTTCCCTCAAGTCCGGGTGTAGGACTTATCTCACCACTCACGTAAAAGAAAAGAAACACATAGGCACATATTTACACTTTTTTTTTTGTTTTAAGCAAGTTATAGCACAAAATAATTAAATAAATTCAAGTTAGGCTCAACCTTCTTAGGGAATCCCCAGTGAAGTCGCCATTTCTGTCGTGGTGATTTTCGGAGATCAAGCTATTGATTAGCGTTGACTCACTAATTTTATTTCACGACTGAACTTTTAATTTTTTTAAATGAAAGGTGGAAAAAAGTTCTAAATTACCACATTTTAAAAGATTAGGGTTCGGGGGTTAGTTACGTTTAGGGAAGGTGTTAGCACCCTAAACGTTCGTAGTACTCTACGAGAACCTCTTGATTTTATTTATTTATTTTGACTATAACTTGCTTATTTTTTTTGTTTAGAAAGAAAAGAAAGAATGAATTAGAATAATGCGAAAGGAAAATAAAATGTTTTTTTTTTTGTATTTTTTATGATTTGGAAGGACAGGGTCCTCTGCCTACGTACCCGTGAGGGATCAAAACCTCGTAGTTCGGGGTAAAAAGGACGTTTGATTTGTTTTGGTGTTTTTTAATGGTTTTAAAAAAAAGGTTTTAAAAATAAAATAAAAGCCAAGTGGCAAAATGAGATTGGTTTGTGTTTTTTATTTTGGAAATGATTAAAATGTAATTAAAGTGGATTAATGATTTTTTAAAGAAAATAAAAGAAAAAACGGACACTTGATTGAAAATCAAGGTTTATTAAGAAAAGATTTTTTGATTTTTGATTATTTGAATTTTTTTGTTGTTTTTGAATATGGACTAAAACTAAAAAGGCTAAACGCGAGGAAATTCCGTGGTGACGTTGGATCACCACGAAATCCCTTTGAAATTAAACTAACCTAATATTTTTGTATTTTTTTATAAAGCGAAATAAATAAAGATAAATAAAGACATAAAACAGAGTAAATAAAGTGAGTGTCAGTGCAAATTCTCATTTATGATTTACATTTGTTCCTAAATACATTCTAATCAAAATAAAAAAAAAGAAATGACAAAACAATAAATAAAAGGGAATTGTAAATGCATGACAATAAATATGGTAGAATAAAACTAAAATGAAAATGCATGAAATAAAAGGAAAATAAATAAATATAAAAATGCATGATGTGCTAAAAAAAAATAAAAGCAATAAAATGCATGTCAAATGAATAAAGACTAAAAACTAAATGCAACAAAAGAAATGAAAATAAAAGAAAAAAGAAATAAAAGGAAAAAGGGGTGCAGGGAGAAAAAATGGGGGTGTGGATAGCGAATGAGTAGAGAAAGAGGAAAAAAAGAAACTGGGCCGAATTGGGCCTAGGCTGGGTCTGCTATTTAAAAGATTTTTTTTCTGATTTTGGTCCACTTTCTATTTTTCTCCCTCTCTCTAACTCTTTCTTCTTCCCTCATCCTCTCTCTTCTCTCTCAAAGAAAAACCGGCCAGCTGTGGTTCTCCGGCGCGGTGGCTGCCGGCCTAGACGGCGGCGCCACCGTGCCGGAGGTAAAAAAATTTCGTTTTTCAAAAACTTTTTAACTTTTCTAAATTCCTTTTCCCTCTAGCTTTCAAAAACCAAATTATTTTTTCCAAGATCCCTCTAAAACGGGCTAGATCTAAACATAAAAAAAAAAATGGCAAACACCTTTTGAGTTCGGTTTTGGTGCGGCTTTGTGTCCGAATTTGTTGATTTTTGTGGGTTAGTGGCTGGTTTGCGTGGCTGGTTGGGAGAGGAGGACGTTTGTGGCCGTACGGCTTTGTGAGGATTTAGGGGAGGTCGTGTGTTTGGATGAGAGCTGGTGGTTTTATGGGTGAGGGAGGCCGCGGTTTGCTGGGGGCGTGAGGGAGAAGACGTGAGTTGTGAGTTGTGTGTGGTGGTTGTGATGTTGTGGGTGGTTGGTTTGATGAAAGGAGAAGTGGCTGTGATGATGGTTATGTATGAGTGAGTGAATGGTGATGTTGCTGATGATTTTGCTGTATGTGTGGATTGAATTTTCTTCCCCCCTCCTGTGCGTGAATTCCCCTCCCCTTAAAATACTAAAGTGCCAACTCTAATACCCAATAAAAGTCAGCTTGACAAATTAAGTGACAATAAAACTCAATAATGGACAAATTAATGGACAAATAAGTGACACATTAAGTTTATTAAGTTTAAGAAAAAGTCTCCTCCATAATGACAAATTAAAAGGAACCAATTAAGTAACAAAGTCAGACTAAAAAAAAATTTAAAAAAAAGGTAACTAAAAAGAAAGAAATAAAAATGCTAAATAGAATAATAATAGAAATATTTAAATGGAAAAAAAAATAAAGATAAAAATAATAATAAAAACAAAAACAAAAAGACGGACCCGAGTGAAACCCAAAAAAATGAGGTATTTTAAAATACCTCTCTGTCGAAATTTCGTCTGAGACGACGGAAAAATTCCGAACTAAAAAGACGAGTAAAAAAATAAATTTTAGGTCAAAAATTGGGGTATGACAGGTATATAAAATGCTAGAATCATATATTTAAAATATCAAAAGTTTACAACTAAGAGTGATTGATTACCTAATAATCCCAACAAAGGAGATTAGTTGTTCATTCTCATGACAACAGTACAAAAGTAGAAAGGAAGATGGAGATCAAATGCTAAGACTTGATTTCTCAAAGTTGCTTAGTTTAATCTTCACTTGAATCACTTTTGCTCAATGAAGTTTACCTCTCTTTAGCCCTATTCTCTTTATGGAAATTTAAAATCTTAAGCTCTAAAAGTTATAAAACAGATAGATAAGAAAAAATGAGCTCAAAAGCTTTTATACAGCTGAGTTTTAACACGCTCGCTACAAGCGACGAGCTGGTCGCTGTAGCGACGGCAGATTTCTTGGCCAATGAGGAAGCTCCACGTCAGCAAATAGCATTAAACCGCCCTTGGTCGCTATAGCGACGAGATCTGTCGCTATAGCGATGGAACCTTCAAATTTCCCTGCCTAAGGTCGCTTGAAGCGACCAATTCATCGCTTGTAGCGATGAATTCTCCATTTTTCCCTGCCTAGGCTCGCTTGTAGCGATGGAACCTGCGCTTGTAGCGATGAAGCTCTGATTTTCCCTGCCTACGCTCGCTTGTAGCGATGAAGCTTGCGCTTGTAGCGATGAAGCTTAAACAAAACTTCATATTTCCTTGCTCAATTCAGGTCCAAGCATGAAATTCCTGCATAATTAGATGGGGTAAGACATAGGATCACAAATTTGACATTTAATCATAAATTATGAGCTTATCCTAAGTTAACTTGCAAAACAAGTAACATAAGTGCCTTAAAATATATCAAAAGATAACTACTTTTAAGCACTTATCAAACTCTCCCCAACTTAGCTTTTTGGTTTGTCCTCAAACCAAAGAATCAAAAGGAAATTTTCACAGCTTTAACCAAAGTTTTGAGCAATAAGCAAAAGAATCTAAAGTTTGAAGAAAACAATTATCAGATGAATGATTCAAATGTGATTGCGCAAGCTAAAGTTAAGTTTCTTATTAAACGAGATATATACTATGAATGTGAAATAGTTCTAAACACAAAGCTCTAATCACACAATTCTTAGCAAACAACATGTTTAAATTTGAACCACACCTAACACACTTCTATAATAAGTAGATGAACAAATTGGAATCAATTGTGAGGGTATTGAACACTCATCCGGCAATTATGCTAACATTCCGATCAAATTATGCGCCAATCTAATTATCATTTCTAAAAGTACAAAAGCATCAATCACAAGGTCTTTAAGGGTTGTAATTTGGCTTGGTTACAAGAGAATTGTCATATGTGGGAAATTGAATTCAAAAGGCCAAGCAAGAGGAACATTCATTATAATTACATACTTCCTCCTATTTCAAATACAACTCTTGGTGATTTACAAATTTTTCTTTGATTGATCTTGACAACTTTTTGATTTATTGCAAACTTTTTCTATTTTTCTCTTTTCTTTTTCTTGGTTTGCTTTTCTTTCTTTTTTCTTTTCTTTTTCTTTTTCATTCTTTTTCTTGTTGTCAAGATCAATTACAACATTTCACCATTACTTGACATTCACAACCTCCCTTTTCTCCCCAACTTAGTTCAAGATGATACCCTAATCGAATGTTCCTTTATCATTTTGGCAAAGGTCAATAATCATGATGGATAAGGGTTCAAAATGAAAGTAAAATATCAGAATTCAATAATGAGTTAACTATGAACTGGATTTTTTTACAAACTCCGGCAATTTCATTAAGCAATTGAGCTTATGAAAGTTGACAGTTCATAGTTAACAATTCTAATTCATTAGGCTCAAAGGGGTTAACAGATACCCACTTCTCACAGGGTAGGTTTATTTGGTCAAGTGTTTCTAC
The DNA here is from genome assembly GCA_018208015.1 of Medicago ruthenica. Taxonomy (NCBI): domain Eukaryota; kingdom Viridiplantae; phylum Streptophyta; class Magnoliopsida; order Fabales; family Fabaceae; genus Medicago; species Medicago ruthenica. The sequence continues at coordinate 10,495,446 of CM031375.1, read as the reverse complement.
TCAAAATAAAAAAATGCCTTGATCATTTCAATGCTTTCGTACAATTTAAAACAACATTCAGATTTAACATAAAAGAATCGAGTTAAACAAAAATTGCCGGTCTCCTGCATATATACATATACTTTGAGGATTCCTCACATTTTGGCTAGTTCTAAATGGTTCAAACATAAACATGTGCTTGCGTAAAACTGAATAAATTAAATTTGTGTGTAAAGGACTCATTCACATTCAAGAATATACCTAGAAAAACAAGAAACGAGTACCTTAGCTGCGCGCTTTTATCACTACTTCTATCATTATCACTCACCTGATTCATAGCTCAATGCTTTGCTTTCAATCAAGCACTTAGCTTTTGAATCTTTGATTATCTTACTTTCCATTTGTTGGGTAAAATTCAAAAATAAATAACAAAATTTTGAAATTAAACATAATATAATAAACATAATAACCAAAGTAAAATTATCCAAAGTACATAAACATAAACAAAATTAAATAGTACAAAGCAAATTAAAATTGTTCAAATAAAAATAAAATGAAAGAAAGAAGAAACTGCCGCAGCTTGCAAAGAATCTCAGTCTGAATCCATCAGATCCGCAGCCTCATGATCAATGCTCTGTGTGCCCTCAGAGGAGTCATCATCATCGTCATCGTCATCACCACCAGCTGCATCATCACCACCAGGTGCAGCTGCACTCGCCCCTCCGGAATAAAATGGCCTGTCCCCAAGCCATGCAATGTGCTCCTGAAAGTAATCCGGAGTCCAGGTAGAATAGCCCGCCTCATGCATATGGCTCTGCATGGTCGTCAAGGCTCTATGATTTGACTCATTTTGAGCCATGATATGAGAATATGCAGCCATATGGTAAGGGTCCCCAACTCGAAAAAACTAACGGTGGAAAGGTCGGGGGTTGAGGTTGGCTTGGGGCTTGGGGTGCAATGGGGTGGTACAGAAGAGGGTCCTAGCAGAAGAAGAGGGTCCAGCAGAAGAAGGGGTGGTTTTGCAAGAACAATACCTATTGATGTATCTATCATCAATAGGATTCTTGATTTCCTCGTCAACTTGACTCGGCATGTGGATCCTTGCTTTCCTACAAAGTCCCATGATTAGGCCAGGAAAAGGCAATGGGCACTTTGGCTTACCAGGTGGCAGGATACCACTTTCGGCCACGATCCTTATTTCATTAGCAATGATCCTCGCAACATCAACCTGCTGGTTGCTGAGGATATAATGAAGTAGGGGTGTGACGTCAAGAGTGGTGGAAGAGGTGTGGGATTTGGGCCGGATATTATACAAGATAAGGGTTAAGATCACCTGAGCAGGGGTAGTCATATCGTCCCTAAAGGCTCTAAAAGGTTTTCCCGAGGCCTTACTCACATCATAGTTCTTCCCCTCTTGGAATATAGCCTGTGCGATCAAGTCATGGTCCCAGTTTCCCCGTGCCTGATGTTGGTGGAAGGCGCACAGCTCTTCCGACTCTAGTGGGTCATCGGAATCACAAAGATCCAGTGGCTTTCCCAAATAAGAGTTTATGGCATGTCTATCAAACTTAATGGTGCGCCCTCGTACAAATGTCGAGAAGGTGAACTCATCAGAAGGGTCTGCTGGGATCGCATTGGTGTAGAATTCGCACACAATGTCGTAGTTGAGCTTCTTGGGAGGATTACAAAGAATTCCCCAATTCCTCTGGTTAATCATTTGAGCTAAGCCTGCATACCTCCCTTCCTCAACAATCTTGAACTCTTTCTCAGCCCATATTCTTCTGGTAGCAAGCTCGGAGTAACGCTCCTGGTTACGCGGGCTAAGAAAGCGGTTTGGGTCGTGGGGTATGGATGGTTGAGGTTTTGGCCTCGAAGATGAACCCTCGACGTTTCGTTGCCTCTTGGAAGATGATTTTGGTGCCATTCCTACAAAATAAAATTAAACAGACAAAACAAATAGGAATGCAAGTCAGAATTAGAAATGAAGAAAAAATAAAATTGGTTCTGGGTTCCGTCGCTACAGCGATGAGATTGGTCGCTTGTAGCGATGAAACCCAGATTTTGTTTCTGGTTTCTGGCTACAAGCGACTGTGTAGCCATGAATACCCATTTTCAAAATCTTGATTTTTCTCACATCTAAATAGCTTGTGGCACTAGTAATCAAAGGTAAAGCTCAAACAAATGAATCAAAATCATCAAAACTTCCTAATCATCAAACACCCAATTTTATTTTGAATTTTTACAAAATGGGTTTTTTCAAAATACGATTTTTACAGGAAAAGAAGATGATAGGTAAGTTTGTTTGATGATTTTGGTTCATTTCTAACAGCCTAAACTAAAGATTAACATGGGTATTTCAAATGAGTAAAACCCTAACTTCTAAAATTGAAAACCCTAACTGTCAATTTCTTAAAAAATGCATAACACATTCTCACAACTTGAAAACTTAAGAAATAAAAACAGAGGGATGCGCATTTCATACCTGGATGTGATGATTAACAGGATGGAAAAAGAACAGAGATGTTTTGCAAAGATTAAGCAGGAAAAACAATGAAAACTGTGCAGAGATGGTTGGGGGAAAGTTAAGGGGTTCAAAGTGGCATTGGTAACTGTACTGTCAGATTTTTCTTTCATCGCTACAAGCGACCAGACGTCGCTATAGCGATGGTGAGTCTGAAGCTCATCGCTACAAGCGACCAGCTGTCGCTATAGCGATGGAGAGTATGAAACTCGTCGCTATAGCGATGGAATCCATCGTTGTAGCGACCATGACAGTAAACAGAAAAATTAAAATTTCAGCATTTGCCACTATCCCTACATGCATGAATGGATGTTCAGAACTAAAATACAAATTAAAAAGCAATATACTTACAAAATTGGGGTGCCTCCCAACAAGCTCTTGTTTAACGTCATTAGATCGACGCCTGTTTCGTTTTTGCTTATGAATCGATGAGTGAAATTGTTGTCGTGTGCCGAACAACTTCACCGCCAAAGTATGACTTCAGTCTTTGTCCATTCACTGTCCACGTTGCTTTAGTGATAGGATCCTCTAGCTCCACTGCTCCATAAGGCTTGACTTCTTTGATCATGAAAGGGCCGGACCACTTGGATTTCAATTTACCCGGAAATAGTTTCAATCTTGCATTGAACAGCAGAACCATTTGACCGGGCCTAAATTGCATCTTCATGATCTTCTTGTCATGATACCTCTTGACCTTTTCTTTATAGAGCTTGCTTGATTCGTATGCTTGGTCACGCATTTCTTCTAACTCGTTCATTTGGAGCTTTCTCTTCTCCCCCGCTTGCTCTTGGTCAAAGTTCAAAAACTTTAGCGCCCAAAACGCTTTATGCTCCAACTCGACCGACAAGTGGCATGCTTTCCCATACACCAATTGAAATGGTGTGAAACCCATAGGAGCTTTGTATGCGGTCCTATAGGCCCACAATGCTTCGTCGAGTTTCATTGACCAATCCTTCCTCGATGATGACACGGTCTTCTCAAGTATCCTTTTGATTTCACGGTTGGATACCTCGGCTTGACCGTTGGTCTGCGGATGATATGGTGAAGCTACCTTGTGTTTGACTCCGTAGTGCTCAAGTGATTTTGCCAATTGTTGATTGCAGAAGTGAGAACCTCCATCACTTATAAGCACTCTAGGAGTTCCAAAACGGGAAAAGATGTTTCTTTTGAGAAACTTGACCACTGTTTTACTATCAGCTTTTGGTGATGCGATTGCTTCTACCCACTTAGACACATAGTCGACGGCTACCAAAATGTATTCATTGGACATGGAGGATGGAAATGGCCCCACAAAATCAATACCCCAACAGTCAAAAACTTCGACTTCAAGGATGCTTTGCAGAGGCATCTCATTCCTTTTTGAAATTCCTCCAGTTTTCTGGCAACTCTCACAACTCTTCACATGCTCATATGCGTCTTTGAATAGAGTGGACCAATAAAAGCCTGCTTGAAGAACCTTTGCAGCAGTTCTTTCACCGTTGAAATGCGCACCATATGGCGAATTATGACAATGCCACATGATGTCTTTGGCTTCTTCTATAGCAACACATCTCCTTAAAAGGTGGTCAGCTCCAATCTTGAAGAGATATGGGTCATCCCATACATATTGAGTTGAATCTCTCATCAACTTCTTCTTCATTTGCCATGTATAATCTTCCGGTATGAACCCCGTTGCTTTATAATTTGCCATGTCAGCAAACCATGGTCTTTCTTGAACCATAAGCAACTTCTCATCCGGAAACTCTTCAAGTATTTCTCTCTCGTTCTTCGTCACCTCATTGTTCACCAACCTTGACAAGTGATCATCCACAAGGTTCTCAGTCCCTTTTTTGTCTTTAATCTCCAAATCAAACTCTTGGAGCAACAACATCCAACGGATGAGTCTCGGCTTGGAGTCGGGTTTGGTGATTAAGTACTTTATGGCTGCATGGTCTGTATAGATAACAATTTTTGAACCTATGAGATAAGAACGAAATTTTTCTAATGCGAACACAATAGCAAGTAATTCTTTTTCAGTGGTAGCATAATTGATTTGTGCATCATTTAAAACTTTACTTGCATAGTGTATAGCATGAAAAATTTTGTTTTTGCGTTGACCTAACACCGCTCCAACCGCATAATCACTTGCATCGCACATGAGTTCAAAATCAAAATTCCAATTTGGTGCGGTGATTATGGGTGCGGATGTCAAACTTTCTTTCAAGCATTCAAAAGCATTAATACAATCATTGTCAAATTCAAAAGACTTATCTTTGTTGAGCAAATTGCTCAATGGCTTTGCAATCTTTGAGAAGTCTTTGATAAACCTCCGATAGAATTCGGCATGGCCTAGAAAACTTCGGATGCCTTTGACATTGATTGGTGGTGGAAGCTTGCCTATCACATCGACTTTTGCTTTATCAACTTCAATACCCTTGGACGAAATCTTATGACCAAGGACTATACCCTCGGTTACCATGAAATGACACTTCTCCCAATTGAGTACCAAGTTGGTTTCCTTGCACCGCTTCAGTACCGTGTCAAGATTCTTCAAGCACAAATCAAATGATGAACCGAAGACAGAAAAATCATCCATAAACGCTTCAATGCTCTTCTCTATCAAATCAGCAAAAATGGCTTGCATGCATCGTTGAAATGTTGCTGGAGCATTACATAACTCGAACGACATGCGTCGATATGCAAAAACTCCATATGGACAAGTAAAGGCTGTCTTCTCATGATCTTCTGGATTCACCGATATCTGATTATAACCCGAATATCCATCAAGGAAACAATAAAAAGCTTGCCCTGACAGTCTCTCTAGCATTTGATCCATGAATGGTAGAGGGAAATGATCTTTCCTTGTAGCTTTGTTGAGCTTCCGGTAATCTATACACATCCTCCAACCGGTTACGGTTCTTGTCGGTATGAGCTCATTCTTCTCATTTGTGATCACCGTCATACCTCCCTTCTTAGGGACAACTTGAACCGGACTAACCCAAGTACTATCCGAGATCGGATAAATCATGCCGGCTTCAAGTAGTTTAACCACTCCCTTCCGGACTACTTCCTTCATATTTGGGTTTAGCCGTCGTTGAGGTTGTGCTACCGGCTTGTAATCTTCCTCCATCATGATCTTATGCATACAATAGGATGGACTTATCCCTTTCAAGTCGGATAGTGTCCAGCCTATTGCTTCTTTGTTAGACTTCAAAACTTCAACCAATTTGGTTTCTTCATTGCTTGACAAGGAGCTACTTATGATGACCGGTTTGTTACCCTCTTTTTCAAGGAATACATACTTCAAGTGTGAGGGTAGAATCTTCAGCTCCGGCTTCATTTCTTCAACTTTGGCTTCATTCGTCAATTCCTCAATTTTAGCTTTGTGAGGAGGAATTTCCTTCAACGAATCCAGCTCCTTCAAACATTCTTTAATCTCTTTCTCATAATCCTCTCCTATGATATTAAGTACATCCAGCAGAACTCTCTCAAGAGGTGTCAAATCATGCAGCTGTTCTCTTGCTTCAACAATTAATTCTTCAGTTGCATCCATCTTGAAACATGCACCTTTATCACTAGGATACTTCATAGCTTCATTGATGTTGAAATTGACTTCTTCATCGTCCACACGGACTTTCATTATACCTCCGTCAAGATCAATCATCATTCTTGCCGTTTGCATAAACGTTCTTCCAAGAATTAGTGGCACATCATCATCCTCAGGTATATCCATCACCACAAAGTCGATGGGAAATAAGAATTTGTCGACTTTCACCAACACATCTTCAGCTATTCCCAATGGACGTGTGACAGATTTGTCGGCCAATTGCAACGTCAAGTTTGTTCGCTTCACAGCCAAATCACCAATCCTTTTGACAACGGAAAGTGGGATTAGGTTGATACTTGAACCAAGATCGATGAGTGCTTTGCCGACATTCACATTGCCTATAGATACAGGTAATGTAACTTTACCCGGATCTTTCTCCTTCATTGGCAATGTTCTTTGAATGATTGCACTACAATTAGCATCGAGCTGAATTGTTTCTTCATCATTATACCTCCTCTTCTTGGAAAGAATTTCTTTCATGAACTTGGCATATGTAGGCATTTGCTCTAAGGCTTCCGAGAATGGAATGTTGATTTGCAATCTTTTGAAAATGTCTAGGAACCTTGCAAACTGCCTCTCTTTGTCTTTTCTTGCTGGAGTAGTTGGATATGGTAGATGTGGAGCTGGTGCATTCTTCACAACTTCTTGATTCTTGCCCCTCTCCTTCACCACATCTTTCTTCTTCTCATTGTTTTCTTTTTCAACTACCTCCTTATTCTTTTCAACTAAATCCTCATTATTATCTCCCTCCGTTTCCTTCTCACTTCCTTCATCAATTTCTTCCTCATCATTTTCTTCAACAACTTTCCTCTCCACCTCAAGGTTGTCTCCTATTCCCCTACCAACTACCTTCCAACTTCTAGTAGCAATTGCCTTGCAATTATCTTTGTCTCTTGATGCAAGGTCAGCTTCATCAAAATGACTTAATTGTCATTTTGATGTTGATGCATGGTCTTTGGGGTTGGTTTGAGTGTTGGCGGTAAAGGTTCCGCCTTGTTGTGTGGCTTGAGCAAGTTGTTGAGCCATTTGGCCTACTTGGGTTTCAAGGTTTTTAATTGAAGCATCGGTATTTTTCTGGTTTGCCATAGACATTTGCATAAACTGGTTCAATGTCTCGTCGGTATTTTGTTGACGATGTTGTTGCGGTGGGTATTGATTGAAATTTTGGTAAGGTTGTCGGTTGGATGGTACAGCTTCTTGTCTCCATCCTTGGCCATAATTAGGATTGTTCCCTCTTGGGAAATTGTTGTTATGACCTTGGTATTGACCTTGAAACTGTTGCGGCCTTTGTTGATTGCCGACATAACTTACCTCTTCAGTAGGCGGTGGACAAAATCCAGTGGGATGATCGCCTGAACAAAGCTCGCATGATGCTGACTTGGTGATGTCTTCTTTGTTCATTTTGTATCTCCTTCATTTGTTGTGGAAGATTAGCCATCTTTCTAGTTAATTCTTCCACTTGTTGTGTCAACAACTTGTTTTGAGCAAGGATAGCGTCATTCGTTCCCAAGTCCAATATACCCGCTTTTCTTTGACTCGAATTTCTATTGTGGTGAGCCTGATGGTCGTTGAGTGCCATTCTTTCAATGATAGAAACATCATCTTCAGCACTCTTGGCCATTAATGATCCACCCGCAGCAGCATCAAGTAGAAGCTTCGACTGTTGTTGCATCCCATTCCGGAAAAGATGAATTTGAGTTAAATCATCAAATCCGTGGTTTGGACATCTTCTAAGCATCGACTTGAATCGCTCCCAAGCTTCACATAAAGTCTCATTTGAGCCTTGAGAAAAGACGGCGATGGTTGTCTTGGCCTCCATAAAACGATTTTGAGGAAAAAACCTCTCAAGGAATTTCTCCTCAAGGGTGTTCCAGTTAGTCATCACTGTTGGCGGTTGATCCAAGTACCACTCCTTTGCCTTTCCAATCAACGAATGAGGAAACATTCTCATGAATATTGCTTCCTCATTATTCTCTGTTTCTCCTAAAGTACCGGCTATTTCATAGAACTTTGTAAGATGTTGGAATGGATCCTCATGGTCTAAACCCGAGAAAGGGTTAGCATATAGAATTTGGAGGATACCGGTCTTCATCTCAGTTTGTTTTGTTGTCCTTGGCGTCTTTCCTAGTTGTGCAAGGCGTCGTGGGCTGTTGTGACAAGGCATCCCACTACCGCCTGAACTTCCAGTACCGTCTCCTTCACCGGCCATTGGTATCTCTTGTATTGGAACTAATGAAGGAATTGAAACAGATGGTCCCTCTTGCTGCTTCTTCTTTGCTTGCTGCCTCTTCTTCCGAGTCTTGCTATTATTTCTTCTAGCAGTCCTCTCTATTTCAGAATCAAAAAGCAGTTGATCTTCTGGTATCTGACCTCGCATAAACGGGTTTCAACAATCTGACCAAAAAGAATTAGCAAACAAGATGGATAAAAATATGATAGTTATATACATAAAAGAATTTTGTGCAAAATTGCTTAAGACAATAATTAACGCTGCAATGATTATGATATCTAAGCGTTAATCCCCAGCAACGGCGCCATTTTGATGGTAGTCAAAAGCAAGTATATTTTTATATCGATTCCACAGGGATTATTGCGATATCATAAACCATTCAACGTCGATTATCATTTTAAGTTAGGGTTCCATCTTTTTGTTTACTAACACTACTCGACTTTAAAAACATTATAAATAAAACGTAGAGTAATAGGGCATAAAAAGTGTTAGGATTAAAGTACGTCAATCAAACGTCGATTGTATTCGATTGATCATAAATATGGATTCTAGCTTTTCTTATATATGACATTATCACGTATCACTCGACAACGTCATTCGTGTCCAAATGACGTCGTGAGATCGATCGTATCGTTTAATCGACGATTTCTCAATCTATTAAACGATTCGAAAGCTTTACGTTCCGACACTTTGTGTAATTATCAAAACCAAATCCCATGTCTAGAATTTCTTATTTTGATAGAATATTATTCTAAACCTAGACTCAAAAGTATTTTTCAATATCATTTAAATCAAATATAAGAATGGAAAACAAGAATAAAATTCAATGGTATATAAAAGGCTAGAATCATATATTTAAAATATCAAAAGTTTACAACTAAGAGTGATTGATTACCTAATAATCCCAACAAAGGAGATTAGTTGTTCATTCTCATGACAACAGTACAAAAGTAGAAAGGAAGATGGAGATCAAATGCTAAGACTTGATTTCTCAAAGTTGCTTAGTTTAATCTTCACTTGAATCACTTTTGCTCAATGAAGTTTACCTCTCTTTAGCCCTATTCTCTTTATGGAAATTTAAAATCTTAAGCTCTAAAAGTTATAAAACAGATAGATAAGAAAAAATGAGCTAAAAAGCTTTTATACAGCTGAGTTTTAACACGCTCGCTACAAGCGACGAGCTGGTCGCTGTAGCGACGGTAGATTTCTTGGCCAATGAGGAAGCTCCACGTCAGCAAATAGCATTAAACCGCCCTTGGTCGCTATAGCGACGAGATCTGTCGCTATAGCGATGGAACCTTCAAATTTCCCTGCCTAAGGTCGCTTGAAGCGACCAATTCATCGCTTGTAGCGATGAATTCTCCATTTTTCCCTGCCTAGGCTCGCTTGTAGCGATGGAACCTGCGCTTGTAGCGATGAAGCTCTGATTTTCCCTGCCTACGCTCGCTTGTAGCGATGAAGCTTAAACAAAACTTCATATTTCCTTGCTCAATTCAGATCCAAGCATGAAATTCCTGCATAATTAGATGGGGTAAGACATAGGATCACAAATTTGACATTTAATCATAAATTATGAACTTATCCTAAGATAACTTGCAAAACAAGTAACATAAGTGCCTTAAAATATATCAAAAGATAACTACTTTTAAGCACTTATCAGAAGGTGATTATCAAATACCCATTCTTCATCAATCATCAAATATCAGCTTCAGGACACCACAAGGGATACTACAAAGACCTCAAAATCATCAAGCGAGTCTCAACAATCTCACTCAAGGTATGAACATCATTCTTAATTTATTTTTGACTATGTACAATTCCTAAGAACAAGATTTTTTGTCTAAAGATTTAAGAATAATTCACTATAAATTTTTATTTTTATTATTTATACTTAAACTGAAATTATTTCACATGTCAAATGTCAAATGCAGGGAGGTACCATGAAAACAATGTTGTTAGTTATAGAACTCCGTCAATGGCGCCTTTTTCATTCTCTAACAACAATACAAGTCGAATTTTGTCTTCGGGCCTGCCAAGTGATTCATTACCACATGCAAACTCAGTTCAAAATTCTTCTTTCAATGGTGATGGTTTCCAAGGTCATGCAAACAATTTTCGAAATCATTCAAGACCATTTTTTCATAATCGAAGGAACTTTCGATATCTTCCTTACGGAGAGGGTTCCAGTCAGATGAATAACTCTTTAATGTTGAATAATTTCAATGCTCGTCTAAGTGTTGACTTGAATAGCTTGAATGCTGCAAATAATGATGCTATACCAATCACAACTCCTTCTTCCAGTAATGCTAATAGAGATTTAGCTCGTGATAGTGCCCTAGAGAGTTATGCATTTGACATTCTTGACACTGAGGCTTGGAAAAGGTCAAGTAATAGTTTTACCTCCCCTGATGATTGTCATGAAGAAAATGATGCCAAAGAAAATGATGAGGATGATTTGGATCTCTCTCTTCACCTTTAAATGATGAATAAATATCTAATGTCCTTTTAGTTTAATAATGAATTATGTATTTTCTTTTTCGTAATAAAATTTAGATATGATTAAAGCTCTCACTAGAGAGTCTCTCTTTATTGTATTTTATATTGTTTTGTCCACCATATATTATAATGAACTAGGTTATGTATTAGAAGACGATTATCTTCATTGTCGTCTATATTTTCAGATGCATATTAAGAGACAACAATTAAATAGTTAAAATGATTTAGGGCAAATACCTATCATCGAACATAATAAAATGGTCTCATCTATCACAGTCATTCAAAGACAACAAACAATTCATCAATAATTAGTCCCTAAAAAAACATCAATAATTAGTGTTTAATAACAATTGATCATAATTTATATTATTAATCATTTCTAAATAATTGATCACTCAAACATGTTCAATGGGTGGAGAGTATTCAGAATTGATTAGACCTCCAATAAACATGATATTAATGTGAATAAAAGTGTTTTAGAAAAAATAAATTGGTTTTGCCTCGAAATTTCAATTTGACTATAACTAGTAGTTATAACAATGCATTTAAAAAATAAATTTCATACAATGCTTGCTCTGTTTTTAAATAATGAATTTAAAGTTTTTACGTTTTTTAGTGATGGACTTGGATAAATTTGATTAATACTTTTTAATTCAGAATTATGTTTTTCTAATGAATAGTACTTTTTTATGTTTTAATTCATTATTTAAATAGTACTTTTTTATTTAAATAATACCCCACTAATATTAGGGAACCATTCAGAGTTATGTTTTTTAATCAAATTTTGTTTTAAGATAAAATAAAAAGGGTTAATACCGCTTTTGGTCCCTGTAATATTAGCGAATTCCGGTTTTAGTCCCTCACTTAATCTTGTCGGCAGAATCTGCTGAGTTGGCAAGCAAACTGGGTTGTTTTCATATTTTATGAAATTAAATTAATTCCACATAGTTTTTTGTTATTAACATTATTTAAAAAAACAAAAAAAATAAAGTACAATCAAAATTTCTTGTTCTGAACATTCATCATTTGTTCATCAACCTCCTTGGTACTCATCTTGCCTCTAAACATGGCTGAAGCCGTGAGGTATCGCCCATGCCTAGGGTCAGCAGGACACATCATGTTCTTTGCATCCACATGTTCTTCCCTGATCTTTGAAATCAGAAGGGTTCCCATTCCAGATCCAGTTCCTCCACCAAGTGACTGGCATACTTGAAATCCCTGCAAGCAATCACAATTCTCAGCTTCTTTTCTTCTGAAATCCCAAACCCATAACACAACCCTTTTTTCTTCTTCTCAAATCGAAACTTTATCACCAAATAGAACTAATCGTAATCCACAACCAAATCTTCACACGGCCGACGAACTTTTCATCGTTGGTGTTATCCTTCCGCTCCACCTCCTCCCCGCCGCAAATAAATCCGACCCACCACCTCAAACACCAAACTCAGATCCATCACCTCATAACCCAAATCCTGAACCGGGTCCAAAACTCGAATCTTCTTCTTCAACTTTCTCAGCTTCAAAACGGTGGAAAGATATTTTCAGAAAAGGAGAGAAAAACAACGCAGAAGAGAAAGAAAAAAAGCAAAAGAGAAGAAGAACAAGGAGAAGAAGAAAGAAAAAAAATAGAAACGGTGGAAATTTTGCTGTAGGTGGATTAAAAAAATGTAAATAATTCTAAATTCTAGGTGGATTAAAAAAATATTAAAATTACACAATCAGCGTGCCACGTCAGCAAATTCTGCTGACAAGTTTAAGTGAGGGACCAAATGTGGAAGAATCTGAAATGATAGGGACAAAATCTAATTTTTTTTAACAGGGACTAAAACCGGAATTCGCTCATATTACAGGGACAAAAAACGGTATTAACCCAAATAAAAATGTATTAAAGCATATTTTCGGGAAATATATAAACCCAAAATATATTTTTTAATAAAAAGAGAGAAGGGTACCGTTTGACCCGACTTTTTTTCTACTTCTTTACAATTTTAAGAGAAGGTAGGCCAAACACAATAACTATTAAGTACTTATTAAAAAAAGTACTTTTTTTTAAAATGCATAAAATTGAATGGAATGAGCTTTAAAACTAAAAAAAATAAAGTAACCAAACAACTTTAACTTATTTCTTAAAGTCATTAATTTTAACTTTGTTTTAAAGTAACTTTTAGACCTGTAAAAAAGTCAGGTCAAACGATACCAAGGTCAAAAAGGGTTACACTTTACCCAAATCTTTTTTTTTTTAAAAAAAAAAACTCGGTATCCAGTCTAAAAATCGACTAATTTGAGGGGTCCAATCTCACCATTCACTTGTGGGGGCCATTTAAAGTATGTACTTGTTAACTGAAATTGACACCGAAAAGAATCAAATCTAAAACCGTAAAAGGAGTACACTCCAAGATCGCAAACCATCGTCATTAGGTCAACCTAAGTGAGCTTACTTTCAAAAATTTATAGAAGGATTTTCTTTTTAGGATAGAGTTTCAATCTCCTCTTGAAGATTAGTTTGTGTAAATAATAGGTTGGATTCAACCCTTTTCTTTGTTTGTTGAATTTTTAATGTAATTTTTATAATAAAAAATTAAAGTGCAAAAATATCACATGAAAAACGTGACATCCCGACTATTTCAATGGGGTGTTTTTTTTTTTTGTCAAGCCAATAGGGTGGTTTTCCTCTGAACAATATGCAACTCATCAAATTAATTGATTTTAAGATTTTTCTATATTAGTCATTAAAAAAAAGATTTTTCTATATTAGATTAGTTTTTTTTAAATAATATTATATTAGTTTTTTTTAAAGAAAAGAATATTAGATTAGTTCTTGTATGGAATATTTGTTTTATTATTATTATTATTATTATTATTATTATTATTATTATTATTATAGTATAAATTATATATTTTAATGACAATTAGTTTGACTTACTTTCCAACAATATTTATTAGGTAACTCTAAAAACAGAATTCCATGACATGATGGCGCCATTATACTTTTTTCATGAGATGGAAATTAAATATATATAGATTTTTCATGAGAAACATGCCATTATACTTTTTTTTAAAGTGATTTTCTTATTGGTATAACCTGGAAATAATATTCTAATATGGAATTAAGTTGGAGTTTAATTGGAAATTTTATTTTACTCTATCAATAATGTTTTTTTATTTGAAATGTACATATTTTTTGAGAAAATAATTTTTTTGTACAAATATTTAACGCGAAAACATATATTAGGACTAAAACATCTTTGCACTATCGGATTGATTGAACTCAAGTGGTTAATAAGTTACACCAGAGAACAAATAGTTCGAGAGAATCCAAGTTCAATTCTTTTATGAAACAATTATTGATCAGACTATACTTACATTACGGCCGAATTTCGAATTATCTGGGTTCTCATTGTTTTCCTAACCCTAGAAAAAATAGGAACTTGGAAAAAGATAAACCATAGTGATCCCACCCTAGAAATTCTATTGCAAGCACTTGATTGCATATTTATATCACCGTACGTGGTTATAACATTTTTAACATATACAGCACTCAAATAATTTTAGTTAAAAAGGTCAAAATAAACTCTATTTATAGTTTAAAATGTCCTTTTTTAATAAGATATTTTTATGACTAAATTTCTCGAATAAGATATTATTCCTATCGAGTGGGATTGTTCCTAGTATAATGTAATTTGATTAATTTTTAATTAAAATTTTAAATAATGCTATAAAAAAAGACAAAATGGTAAACACATTTAAATGAAGGATATAATTGGAAGAAAAAAAATGCTTCATTAAAACTATGTATTATCTTTATATATAGGTATAGATAATATTGAACATACATTCTCAAAACTATATATATAGATGTATTAATTAAATTTTTATTTTGAAAAAGTACAGGTCCATAAATGATATGAGAGTAATGATGACAATAAAACTTATTTTTAAATAATTATTAACATTTTTTATAAATAGATTAAATTAAATATATATTGAAGTGTATGTAATTCTTACATATTCACCAAACATTTATGTAAGAATATTAATGAAAACATTCCAATTAGAATATTATTCATCATTCCATTTTTTTTTGACAAGAAGAAACTTATTGCATTTCATTTAAAATAATACTCCCTCCGTTTCAAAATACATGTCCATTTTAGAGAAATTGCAGTAACCAAGAACAACTAATTTGACACAAAAGTTTCTATTATACCCTTGCCTTTGATTTCCTTCATTTTACATTTATTTACCCCATCTCATAATTACTCCCAATACCAATACCAAAGTTAATTAAACAAATTAGTCCATCATTTAAACACCCTTGATTGATTCACACGATGGATTAAAGAGTCTAGTAGTCATTTCTTGGGAGAGTGCATGAGTAAATCCACTTAAAATTGGGTCAACATTTATTAGTAGAAAATAATTATTGTGGAGAAAATCTAGAATCCAATTAATTGGTAGGCAATGGGTAAAATAGACAAAATGTATCCTTAAACTATCAAATGAACATGTATTTTGAAACAAAAAATTTCTCCAAAATGGACATGTATTTTGAAACGGAGGGAGTAGTAGAGATACAAGATGGAATCCTAGTATGAATATGGAAACTAACATGACACAAAGCCTCCCTAGCAAAGCTATGAGCGACTTCGTTGGCTTGTCTCCGAATAAACCTAACATCAGAGGTTACTAAATCAGAAGCTAACAGACGTCTATAGTCATTGATCACTGGGCTAAAATTAGAGACGCCACATTTACTGCCATAAATACTATTTACCCCAGTTTTGGAATCAAGCTCAAAGTCCACAATGTCTAGCTGTAAATCACGAACCCAATACAAAGTTGATAATAAACCTAAAGCTTCACCCAAATCCACATCAAGGAGTGGAGTCAGCCATTCAGTTTTGGCTAAAACATCTCGAATGCACACACCAATACCAACTCGATTCAAAGCTTGAGAGAATGATGCATCAACATTACATTTGAACATGCCGGGAACTGATTTAATCCACTTCAAATTATTCGGTGAAATGGGATGCTGAGGGGTAAGATGACGAATAATCTGAGCATTCCTCCAACTAGTAAGAAGATAACCTGCACGAGCACAAATATCTTGAGCTGTTTCAGTAATGTCGTTTCATACCTTGTTGTTTCGATGCTTCCAAATACTCCAGAGAGTCACACTGAATACTTGTTTTTACTGCTGGTCTAGGTGTTGTAAGATAGCAAAAACATTTGTTTGAAAACTTGCATTCAAATCGAAAACAACCATCAAATGATTCCATAAAACATCATTCCAATTTAAAACCTCTAAAAAAACATTCCAATTTAAATAATAATTACCTTATTTTATAAAAATAACATAAAATAATTACCTTAATTCTAAACAATGCCGTAAATTATATACTTTTTTCCTTTTAAATTATATTAAATTTTTCCCTAGAAATTTTTGAAACTCTCTTGATGCATTAAATTTGTATTTTGATTTTTCTATTGTCGTTATGAATTTTAATTAAATCAGTAGAACACTATATTATTGTTCAATCACATGTTCAATGAACCTAATATATTTTTTTAAAGGCAAATAATTTTATATATTAAAAACAACTCAATCACATCACGAGGGATGCATAGATCGAGAAGAAACAATTGTCAAAGACTACCGAAAAGGCATCAAAATAACACTGCCACTAAACCAAACTGACAAATGATAGTTAAGTAACCATTAAAACCACTCCTAAATATCTCAGTGACAATGCCACCAAACCAAAATGACAAATGATACTCAAGTGTAGCAATTAAAATTATTCCTAAACATTTGAGTGGTAGAAACCTCCATTTATAGTAGTATAACCTTGTCAATAAGGGAACATGACATACATTCCTAATCATCAAAAATCACATGGTTACAATGTTTTCAAATTGACCACATGCATGATAATCAAATCAAATGAAGATATTCCTTTACTTGATTTTCATGATATAGCCACGAGTTTTTAAAATTTTATCATATCGACTTTATCATATCAACCCTCTGACCCATGGTCCTGGCAACACCACTGTCTGAAGAGCAGTGGCGGAGGGACAGGAGTGGCCTATAGAGGCCATGGTCCCCCCACATTTTTAATTTTTTTTATACTACACAACTAAACTATATTAAAATGTTTCATAAAATATAAATTAGGACATCCCCAATTAATCTAATTAAAATGTTTATCATGATACTAGATTAATTGACAACTAATATCATTAGTTTAATACTTCATATTATTTTAAATTATCTCATATTTCATAAAATATATCGATACGGTCATCTCATCAACACATTTTAAATAAAATGAACCATAATGAAGTAGCTTTACAAAATAAAAGACTCTTTTAAAACAAAAAAGTAAAGAGCAAATTAAAATCTAAAATAAAAATAGGGGATAAAAATATAATTTAGTCTTTAATGTATTTTATATTATCTTGTGAAAAAAATCTTATGTCTCTAACACTCGTACACAACTATTTTCTATTTAGTCAAATGTCTCTAAAAAGTTATTATTTTAATCAAATTATGTTTCTTGTTTGCTAAAAAAAATGTTTCTTATACTCGGTTCCCTTGACTTTAAATTTCTGGTTCCGCCCCTGCTGAAGAGGCACAGTAAAGAATACTCATATAGGCAAAAGAGTCGGAGTAAAAAATACTCATAGTACCTGGAGAGGCAAAGTAAGTAATACTTGGTTTTGCGGATTAAGTTCTTGAGTAAAGAAGACAAAATCTCTCTTTAAGAGAAAGACCGGATGTAGCAACATGTTTTGATCTTGTATAAAACATCTGTGTTTTTCCTTTCCCTTATAGTTAGTTCTTTATGTCATTTTTTCATCTATTTTCTATCAATCATTTTCATAAAAGAAGAAAAGCTTTTCGACAAAGAACTTAAGAACAAGTTTTAAAAGTCAATACAACTCAAATTTTTAGCCTTTATTTTAATGCATCATGTTTCTCTTGTTCCTTTTCTTGCTCATTATTCTGTTCTAAAAGCAAAAATATGAAAACTTCAAGAATAGAGACCGGATAGGGCTGAGAGCCTAAGATCATTAGTTTGCCTATTACTAACATTGTTTGCATTCATGTTCACAAAATAAACAAATGAAAAGGAAAAATAAATAAATAATTGGACACAATAGTGTTTCCTCCTTGTCCTTGAGTATGGAGGATGCAAATGAACCTCCTCCTCTTTTTTCCAATTCCATGCAAACAATATAACAGTTGATCCCTAACTGATTACATAACAAGTCATTGATAACCGTCCCTTTTTCACCTATCCGTCGTTCTAGATCGTACTGTATATCCGTCGTTCTCTTTCTCTGAGATGTGTCTAAATTACTTTTCCGGAAGAAGATACATTGCCAAATGCAAAGATATTCAACTGTATATAAAGGTTGAATATGGGGACTGTTGACTATATTCATATTGATTTTCTTCCTATTTTACTAAGAATAAATATACTCGAGTAAGATTTTTGACCGTCTATATTCACATCTTGTGTATTTTGATATATGTAAATACATATTGCACAGAGTGGTAAGATTTTTCATATTACATTAACTAGTGTTGTGTGATTTGTCATTTCAATATGAAGAAATTTGTCCTGCATCACCATTCTGTTCATTCTATGAAAATATGAAAATTTGTCCTCAATTTGTAGCCATTTGATTGATTATAAATTAAAGTTTCAACAACTTGTTTATTCTTATTTGCTTTACTAATAGCTACTAGTTTATCAATGAATGCTCCCTCTTACTTCACTCCAAAAGCGTTGGAGTATTTGCATGTACATTAAAATAACATTCATACTCTACAAATTATATTGCACCCGAGATTCTAAAGGTGTTAATCATTTACTCACAAAAAGTATGGTTTTGCTTTTGCGCTTGTAATCTTTTATCATGATGTTTTAGACATCTAGCAAATAACAAATATTGTTATGCAAATATGGGTCTTGTCTTTATTCAACACAAACAATGCCTATATATAGGCCAAGTAGCATACAAACAGAAGTGGGCTTTTTAACCCAACTAAGGCCCAAAACAGAAACTACTAACAGCTATCATAACAAACCCTCCCTTAATTGAACATTCCTAAGCAAGGTAGTTCAATTAATACAATACATCTACTCTATCATTCCTAATCCTTCTCTAAGCTTATAGTAAGCCTCAAGCTTTAGAGGTTTAGTCATCAAATCAGCAAGTTGATCTTCAGACGTGCAATGAATCAATTCCACAATGCCTTCTTTGGTCAAGTCTCTAAGGAAGTGAAAACGAACATCAATATGTTTACACCTTCCATGCATGATCGGATTCTTTGATAACTTGATGGAGGAGCTATTGTCACAATGAATTACAGTCCTGCAATTTTGATTCAATCTCAGATGCTTCAATACATTTCTAAGCCAAACACACTGACAAGCACATGATGCTGCAGCTACAAACTCTGCCTCTGTTGTAGATAAAGTCACAATTGGTTGTTTCTTAGAGGACCATGATATAGCACCATTCCCTAACATGAACACAAAGCCAGAGGTACTCTTCCTGTCATCTAAATCTCCTGCATAATCAGAATCAGACCAACCTTCCAGCTTCAAATTCTCATCAGCAGAGCTCTTGTACATGATGCCAAACCTTAGTGTACCCTTCAAGTATCTCATGATTCTTTTTACTGCAGCCACATGCATCTCAGTTGGTCTCTCCATATACCTTGCAACAAGACACACAGAATAAGCCATGTCAGGCCTTGTAGCAAGCAAATACATCAGACAACCTATCATTTGCTTATACAGTTTAGCATCTGCTGCCTTCCCAATTTCATTCTTCACAAGTCTACAGCCAGGCACAATGGGACTACACACTTTGTTACACTCTTCCATACCAAATCTGCTAAGTATTTCTGCTGCATATTTTTGTTGACAAATGAATATACCTTCCCCAGACTGGTTTACTTCAACTCCAAGAAAAAATCTCATCCTGCCCAGGTCAGTAATTGCAAACTTTCTTTTCATAGATTCTTTAAAGCTTTCAATCATCTGCCTGTCATTGCCAGTGAAAATCAAGTCATCTACATAAAGGCTAACAATTAGAACCTTATCATTAGTCCCATATTTCACAAACAGTGTGTGTTCATAGGCACATTTCTCAAACTTTTCACTTTGAAAGTAAGATTCTATCTTACTATACCAGGCCCTAGGGGCTTGCCTTAGCCCAACCAAGGCCTTTCTCAGTTTATAAACCATGTCACTATCTCCATTCTGATAACCCAAAGGTTGATACACATAAATGTGTTCAACTAATTCACCGTGCAAGTGAAATTCCTGGCAACCTGACTAAAATATGCTGTGCACAATGTTGGCACAACTGTCCGAGCGCGTGTCTACTCAGAACTACAATTAAAAGGAGCACAGCGGAAATATAAAGTACACAGTGAGTTTGTTAACCCAGTTCGGAGCAACTCTCCTACTCTGGGGGATACCAATCCAGGAATGATTCCACTATTATAGTTCTAGTGAAAAGACCAACGCAGACCCACTACTTGACTTTGCACCTAGACCCTACCAGTGGCAACTCTATCTAGGAACTCCTAGATATGAGACCCCGTCTCAATTCCTACGAACAACACACACAGTATTGTTAACAAACACACAAAACACAAAACACAATCAAGATAAACACACGCTAATAACACATACTCACTCCGTACTTAGAAGCTTAGGAGCAGCTTACAAATTACAACTCAAAACAAACTCAGTCCTTAGCTTGAATCAGGGAGATACAAGCAAGGCTCACAATTAACAAACAAAACCCTAAAAACCTTAAAACACACGCTTTGCTAACACACACGGTTTTTAGTTACCCTACTAGGGTTTGCCTTCATGAATATATAGTACTGAAATACCACGGGTCTGGGCTTCAAAATAGAGCATGGACATTGTCCGGTCCAGCTGAAACAATCTTCTAGAAATAATAAAAAGCTTCCAAATATAGAACGATATCTTGTGGAACAAATAGCAAGGCAAATAGAACTTCAAGCAAATCTTCAAACAGATACACGCGCCTTGATCAGCAAGCTAGAGGAAAATAAATCTTCAGGCAAATCTATGGAAGATTGCGTACACAAATATAAAGCGCTAGCTGGTGCGAAAATCACAAGATACGAAAAGCTGTTCCATATGCTACCGCATCTGTCCCAGCATCTGGCTAGTAGATGTTTTTGCAAAATGTAGCCAATCTACAAAAACCCAACAATCTCCCCCTTTGGCACAATTTTGGCTAAAACACTCTAGAGCCAGTTCCTTGGTAGATACACAGAAAAGTTTCCTTCACGTCAACATAGGCACACAACAAGGAAAGAAAATATCGTAGCATAAAACGAGATTACGTCCAAGCGAGAAATAGACAAAGATGGCTTGCAAGTAGAAACAGAGGCATGCACCAGAAAACACAAACATCTAGCCTCATAGGAACAACCAGAGAGAAATAAACTCTCATATAGTGGAATCACATAGGTAAGGGAAAAATAAATTTCCACACACCAAGAAATAAAACTTAAGATAGCTCCCCCTCAAAAGCATGCATGTACCAGTACTCCCCCTCAACATACTACACTCCCCCTCAACACATGTAACCATACATAATATAAGCTCCAAATCATGCACACAAGTAACAGATATAAATCAATTTCTACTCCCCCTTTTTAGCCAAAAATTCTGACAACCAACAGATAGGGCATACGCATAGAAAGAGCATAGAACCATAAAGAGAGCATAGTAACCACAGAGAGTGCATATTACAGACCAGAAGCACACAAGGTGCATAAGAAGTTCAGGGCATAGCCCAGTCACCAAAAAAAATACATCAAAAGGGGTCAGAACAAAAACAAGGAAATCAGAAATCCTCAGAATCAGCAGAGGCATCTTCAGAGGCACCAGCAGAAGCAACAGTATTGTCTCCTCCTTCTTCCTCATCCTGCTCACCCTCAGCATCAGCTTCAGCCTTCAAAGCTGCAATAATCTTGTCAATCTTCACCTTCCTAGCTCCAAGGGCCACACTTGTCTCAGTAAGATCAGCAATCATTTGCTTTCTGGAGAGCACACCAGATGTCCGGACAGAAGTACCAGCAACATCAGCATCATGTGTCTCAGACAGCAGACTGCAATCCAAAGCCATAGGACCAGGCCTCTTGCAGGGCTCATCACTACTGATCAAAATATCAGGGTGTTGCTGAAGAATAATCCCACACAGGAGGGTAGGAAAAGCAATTGGAAACTTAATAGCAAAAGATTTAGCATGCTCCAAAACTTGGTAATAGATGTAAGCTCCATAATCAAAGGGAGACTTGGTCCCCACAGCATAAATGAACTTGGCCAACCCAGATGCAACAGAATTTGAGTGAGTGGTTGGAGTCCAATTTTGAGCACAGATCCTATTCAAAGCAGCATACAAAGGAGACAGTTGAGCAGAAGACAAATGCTTGGGCCAATGTTGGGTTTTTGTAGATTGGCTACATTTTGCAAAAACATCTACTAGCCAGATGCTGGGACAGATGCGGTAGCATATGGAACAGCTTTTCGTATCTTGTGATTTTCGCGCCAGCTAGCGCTTTATATTTGTGTACGCAATCTTCCATAGATTTGCCTGAAGATTTATTTTCCTCTAGCTTGCTGATCAAGGCGCGTGTATCTGTTTGAAGATTTGCTTGAAGTTCTATTTGCCTTGCTATTTGTTCCACAAGATATCGTTCTATATTTGGAAGCTTTTTATTATTTCTAGAAGATTGTTTCAGCTGGACCGGACAATGTCCATGCTCTATTTTGAAGCCCAGACCCGTGGTATTTCAGTACTATATATTCATGAAGGCAAACCCTAGTAGGGTAACTAAAAACCGTGTGTGTTAGCAAAGCGTGTGTTTTAAGGTTTTTAGGGTTTTGTTTGTTAATTGTGAGCCTTGCTTGTATCTCCCTGATTCAAGCTAAGGACTGAGTTTGTTTTGAGTTGTAATTTGTAAGCTGCTCCTAAGCTTCTAAGTACGGAGTGAGTATGTGTTATTAGCGTGTGTTTATCTTGATTGTGTTTTGTGTTTTGTGTGTTTGTTAACAATACTGTGTGTGTTGTTCGTAGGAATTGAGACGGGGTCTCATATCTAGGAGTTCCTAGATAGAGTTGCCACTGGTAGGGTCTAGGTGCAAAGTCAAGTAGTGGGTCTGCGTTGGTCTTTTCACTAGAACTATAATAGTGGAATCATTCCTGGATTGGTATCCCCCAGAGTAGGAGAGTTGCTCCGAACTGGGTTAACAAACTCACTGTGTACTTTATATTTCCGCTGTGCTCCTTTTAATTGTAGTTCTGAGTAGACACGCGCTCGGACAGTTGTGCCAACATTGTGCACAGCATATTTTAGTCAGGTTGCCAGGAATTTCAATTGGCATCAGAGCAGGCACCCTGTTCTGTGTGGGTGAGCTCCAGGGAAAGAAGTTTCTGGCTCAATGGATAAAGAAGGAGGACTGGTGAACAGACCACCCTTGTTGGATGGGTCGAACTATGACATTTGGAAATCACGCATGACAGCATTCTTGAAATCTCTAGACAGCAGAGCTTGGAAGGCTGTGATCAAGGCATGGGTTCCTCCTAAAATAAAAGATGCGAATAATGTTGATACTGATGAGTTGAAACCAGAAGAGGAGTGGTCTACAGAAGAAGACACTGCAGCTATTGGAAACTCTAAAGCCCTAAATGCTTTGTTTAATGGTGTTGACAAAAACATGTTCAGGTTGATTAAACAATGTACTATTGCCAAGGAAGCTTGGGATATCCTAAGAACAGCTCATGAAGGTACTCAAAAGGTCAAGAAGTCAAGGCTACAAATGCTAACAACACAGTTTGAGAATTTGCGAATGAAAGAAGGAGAGAGTATTCATGACTTTCACATGAATGTGCTAGAATATGCTAACACATTTGAATCCTTGGGGGAAAAGATATCCGATGAAAAACTGGTAAGCAAAATTCTCAGGTCCCTGCCTAAGAAATTTGATATGAAAGTATGTGCTATCGAGGAGGCCCAAGATATTGGAGATATGAAAGTTGATGAGTTGATTGGATCTCTTCAAACTTTTGAATTAAAGGTTAATGAAAGATCTGAAAAGAAAGACAAGAACATTGCTTTCATCTCCAACACTGATGATGATGATGTGGAGAGTAATTTAGATACTGATGAGAGCATCTCTGAAGATATTGTGTTGTTGGGCAAACAATTTAATAAAGTTGTGAAGAGGATGGACAGACGCCCCAGGACAAATGCTCCGGACAACAGTCGCAGCATCTATAAAAATGTCAACAATCAGAGGAAACCTAGAACTGATGACAAAATCAATCAAAGCAAAGGGGTGCAATGCCATGAATGCGAAGGTTTTGGTCACATCAGAACTGAGTGTGCAACGTATCTGAAGAAACAAAAGAAGGTGATGACTGTGTCTTGGACTGATGAGGATGAATCAGAAGAAGAACCTGAAACTGCAAAACATGTGAATGCCTTGACTGGAGTGTGCACATCTGACAATGAATCTAGTGATGAAGAGCTAACATATGATGAACTGGCTGATTCTTACAAGGAGCTATATCTCAAAAGTGAGGAAGTTTGTAAAACTTTAGAAAAACAAAGAGGGACCATCGCTCTCCTGCAAGCTGAGAAAGACAAACTTCTGAAAATAAACTCTGACCTCAATGATGAGGTTATCTTACTTACTTCCAAGATTGGCAATATGAACAAGCAACTGCGGATGATGAACAAAGGTACTGATGCTTTAGACGAAATCCTGGAAATAGGACAGAAACCTGGAGATTCTAAAGGTATTGGGTTTGACTACAGTTCAATGCCTCAGCAGAAACTATTACCAGTGAGACAGTTTGTGGCACCTGTTAGTACTCATAATCATACTATGTCAAGACAGATGCCCCAGCATCCGGTGAGACAACAGGCATCAGGATATAGGACCAGATCAAAAGGAAGGAATTATGCTTGGGTATGTCATTACTGTGGAAGAAAAGGACATATCAGACCTTTCTGTTTCAAATTACATGGTTACCCAGACAGGACCTATTCACCAAGACCTGATCCCACAGTAAAGATCATCAAGAAGCAGTGGAAGCAGAAAAATAATAATTTCACAACCAACACTATGGATCCTGGAAAAATAGAACCAGAAGCTGATGAGATTGCTCAAATTGCTCATACATCTCTGAGAGTGTCATCCAGAAATGATTGGTACTTTGACAGTGGATGTTCCAGACATATGACTGGTGATAAAAATTACTTGACTGATGTTAAGCCTTATGCTACAAGTTTTGTGACTTTTGGGGATGGAGCCAAAGGAGAAATTAAGGGTGTAGGAAATCTTGTGGAAGAGGGTCTACCCAAACTTGATAAGGTGCTTCTTGTGAAAGGATTAACTGCCAACTTAATAAGTATTAGTCAACTGTGCGATCAAGGAATGAAGGTCAACTTTACTAAGAGTGAATGCTTAGTTGCTAACAGTGAAGGGGACATCCTGATGAAAGGTGTTAGATCAAAGGACAATTGCTACTTGTGGGTCTCTCAAGATAAAGCAAAGTTATTTACTTGTCTAATAACCAAAGAAGATGAAGTTAAGCTATGGCACCAAAAGCTTGGACATCTGAATCTCAGAAGCATGAAGAAAGCTATTGCTGAAGGAGCCATCAGAGGTTTACCAAAACTCCAAATTCAGGAAGGAAGTATATGTGGAGAATGTCAGATAGGAAAACAGACCAAGATGCCTCACCAGAAGCTGCAACATCTGTCCACATCCAGAGTTCTTGAGCTATTGCACATGGACTTAATGGGACCTATGCAAGTCGAAAGCCTAGGTGGTAAGAAGTATGCTTTTGTTGTTGTTGATGATTTTTCTAGATATACTTGGATAAATTTCATTAAGGAGAAATCAGACACTTTTGAAAAATTCAAGGACCTTTGCTTACAACTTCAGAGAGAAAAGGATTGTGGAATTGTTAGAATCAGAAGTGACCATGGGAAGGAGTTTGAGAATGGTAAGTTCTCTGATTTCTGTATTTCTGAAGGAATATTTCATGAGTTCTCTGCACCCATTACTCCTCAACAAAATGGGATAGTTGAGAGAAAGAACAGGACTTTGCAAGAATCTGCTAGGGTTATGCTACATGCAAAGAAGCTGCCATTTTTCTTTTGGGCTGAAGCCATGAACACAGCCTGCTATATTCATAATAGAGTGACTTTGAGAAAAGGTACATCTACAACCTTGTACGAGCTATGGAAGGACAGGAAGCCAACAGTGAAGCACTTTCATGTGTTTGGTAGCAAATGTTATATTCTAGCTGACAGGGAACCAAGAAGAAAGATGGATGCTAAAAGTGAAGAGGGAATCTTTCTAGGCTATTCTACAAACAGCAGAGCCTATAGAGTATACAACTCCAGAACCAAGACAGTGATGGAATCCATAAATGTTGTTGTAGATGATGAAGGAAATAATGCTATGCCAGATGATGCTACATTTGACGCAGCTTCTGACCTACAGGAAGCAAAGAAAGCAGATGAAGCAAGTGATAAGCAAGATTCTGAAGTAACTGGCCCAGAGAAGACTGCTCCCAACAAAGGACCATCTATCAGAGTTCAGAAAAATCATCCCATAGACCAAATCATTGGCGATCCTAACCAAGGGATCACAACTAGAAGGAACTATGATGAGGTATCAAATTCTTGCTTTATATCTAAACTTGAACCAAAGAATGTTAAGGAAGCTCTAACTGATGAGTTCTGGATAAATGCTATGCAAGAAGAGTTAACTCAGTTCAAGAGAAGTAATGTGTGGGACCTAGTTCCTAGACCAGATAGTGTGAATGTTATAGGTACCAAGTGGGTTTATAAAAACAAGTCTGATGAAAATGGTACTATCACTAGAAACAAAGCTAGACTGGTTGCACAAGGATATTCTCAAATTGAAGGTGTAGACTTTGATGAGACTTTTGCTCCTGTAGCTAGGTTGGAATCTATTAGATTGTTACTTGGGATTGCATGCATACTAAAATTCAAGTTGTATCAGATGGATGTCAAGAGTGCCTTTCTCAATGGGTACTTAAATGAAGAGGTTTATGTAGAACAGCCTAAAGGCTTCATTGATCCTAGTTTCCCAAACCATGTGTACAAATTGAAGAAAGCTCTATATGGACTGAAGCAAGCTCCTAGAGCTTGGTATGAGAGACTTGCTGAGTTTCTAATCAACCATGGCTATAGAAAGGGGGGAAATGACAAGACCCTGTTTGTGAAAGATGAAGACGGACAGTTAATGATTGCTCAAATATATGTAGACGACATAGTCTTTGGAGGAATGTCTGACCAGATGATAGAGCATTTTGTTCAGCAAATGCAATCTGAATTTGAAATGAGTCTTGTAGGTGAGCTAAAGTTCTTTCTTGGTCTTCAAGTGAAACAGATGGAAGATACTATATTTATCTCTCAAAGTAAGTATGCTAAAAATATAGTCAAGAAATTTGGGATGGAAAATGCTGCTCATAAAAGAACCCCTGCTCCCACACATGTGAAATTATCAAAGGATGAGAAAGGTGTGGATGTTGACCAAAGCATGTATAGGAGTATGATAGGAAGTCTTCTATATCTTACAGCAAGTAGTCCAGATATCACATTTGCAGTTGGAGTGTGTGCCAGATACCAAGCTGAACCAAAAATAAGTCATCTGACTCAGGTAAAGAGAATTCTGAAGTATGTGAATGGTACTAGTGATTATGGTATGTTGTATTCTCATGGGGAAAGCACTGTGTTGTTTGGATATTGTGATGCTGACTGGGCTGGAAGTGCAGATGATAGAAAGAGTACCTCTGGTGGATGCTTCTTCCTAGGCAACAACCTTATATCCTGGTTTAGTAAGAAGCAAAATTGCATTTCTTTGTCTACAGCTGAAGCTGAGTACATAGCAGCTGGTAGTAGTTGTTCTCAATTGTTGTGGATGAGACAGATGCTGAGTGAATACAATGTCAAGACAGATGCTATGACATTATATTGTGATAATCTGAGTGCAATTAATATCTCCAAGAATCCTATTCAACATAGCAGGACCAAACACATTGACATTAGACATCATTTTATAAGGGATCTTGTTGAAGAAAAAATTGTTACTCTTGAACATGTTTCAACTGAAGAGCAATTAGCAGATATTTTTACCAAAGCCCTTGATGCTAATCAATTTGAAAAATTAAGACGGAAGTTGGGGATATGCTTAGTTGAAGAATTGTAGCAATTAATGTGCAAGGGGCGTGCAGCTATTATTTTCTCCCTCGTCAACCGCTTATTGCACGTCACTCAAGGAGGTTATTGCACACTTGCCTTTTTCAAAACTCTTGCACGTTATCATCATTATCTTTGTCTTAACTTCTCTCAACCTCTCATTGCCTCTCTTACCGCGCACATCTTCATTCAAAAATCGTCCACTTCTCATACCTTCACATTCAAAATCATCACCATGGCTGATTCGTCTTCTCATCCAACTACACAAGATCAAGCTGCTGAAGCCGTCATCACTGATGCGCAACCCCTCACCACTATCCCTAGCGCTCCTACAAAGAAGCGTCGAACTAGGGCATCTGCACCACGAAGGAAGACACCTGCCAAATCTAGCAAAGCTGCCTCCTCCACCGCTGTGAACACCAGGTCAAAATCAAAAGGTAAATCCTCTACCACTCCTGCTGCTCCAAGAGTAGGACTTAGTATGGATGATCTGTACCTTAAGGACAACCCTTTTGTATCGACTGTTGTTGAACCACATGCTGAACCTTCTGTCACTGAATCTGAAAATGTCGCTGTTGAGAGTACTGTAGCCATGCCCGAAACCCTAGGTTCTGATAATCCTAAGGTAGATGAAAAATTAGTTGGTGATTCTTCGAATTCTCCTATGGAAAAAGATGTTACTACTGATTCTGGTGCAAAGAATGATGTTGATACGGCCGTATCTGAGACATCTGCTGATTCCCCTGCCACAACAAAGAATGCTGTGACAGATGCTCCCGCATCTTTGTCACAAGCTCGAGAGGAGCCTGATGTGGTAGTTCCTAATATTTCTGGTTCTGTGAGTGTCCCTGAGAGTGAGTCCTCAGAGTCTGAAGATGAAGGGACTGAGACTCAAGATGTTGTAGATGATACTCCTTGGGAAAAAGACGCGCAAATCCTCCGAGGTCGTTCGTAAACGCTCGGAGGGCCTTTGTGAAGCCGCCACCAAAGTTTTTGTGTAAAGGGAACGTTGATAAACCCTTAAGTTTTTTTTTGTTTAAAGGGAAACGATAATAAAACCCTTTGACGATGAGGAAAGGATGGTCATCGCAACCATTGTCGGGTTCGGGAGTCGATTACGCAAGGGGAAGGTATTAGCACCCCTCACGTCCGTTGTACTCAACGGGAACCTTCTATTTGGCTAAAGCTTAAATTGTTTTTTTAAATGTTTTGCGCGCATGCTTATTTATGTCAAACTATAATAAAGGGGGGGAAAAAGAGATAAAAACAAACGAAAGAAAAGAAAAAAAAGTTTTTTATTATTGCGCTTGACAAGATGTCGATCTTGCTCCTACGTATCTCCCGGTAGTCGGAGAATTCAAAGCGTACGTAGTTCTTTGGTAGAAAAACGTACATATGTTGGTTAATTTTAAATGGACGATGTTTTAACCGAATTCTTGCGATTTAAACGTAGCTTGTATGCTCGCGCTTGGGAGACTTATTAAGCGTTTGTTCGTGAATCGCATTAGAATTGTTAAAAGGTACGTCCGTTAGGGTAAAAGGGTTCGAATTGGTCGCTATGGGACCAAGAGGTACAATGGACTCATACAAGTCAATCATTGACCGAGTGGACTCTAACGAGTCGGGCGAATGTTCGATTGATCCACTGAGATCAAGAACGGGTACAATGGACTCGGACGAGTCGAACATTGACCGAGTGGACTCAAACGAGTCGAGGTATCGAATCTAATGGCCACGGGGGACCAAAAGTTTCGGATTGACCACAAGGGGCCAAGGTTTGGTTTGGTTATGGTTGGATATGTTGAAAAAGGGAATGACGATTGTCCGAACGACGAGACATACGTCACGCATTCGTACAATCGGGGCAATGGAGAGACATACGTCACACCATTCCTTTTTCATTCATGTTTTTGGGTAGAATTCTTTTAGAAATCCCAAGGTATGTCAAAACATTTGGTTTGAAAACCCAAATGGGAAAGATTTAGCAATCTTGCTAAAAAACGCGCAAGTTCGTCTCATTTTGCGAAAATGCGAACGTATTTGGCGTATGTTCATGTTTGAGTTTTGAAAACCTTGAACAATATTTATTGTTCAAGTTTAGATTGAAATGATGAACATAGCTTGTTTGTTCATGTGGTTTTGAAAGTTTGAGAACATAACTTGTTTTACAAGTTATCCACAAAATGTCATACGAACTTGTGATTTTGTCAAAATTGTGCAAAATCCTTGTTATGGTTTGAAAAACATGGGTTTAAAAACTCTTAGGTTCTGAGCTCTTGGGCTAGAACCTCAAAAAATGGTCATTTGGACACAAAAACTCAGATTCTGAGTTCTGTCATGGTCGCACTGCGACCATGACTTCGCACTGCGAAGCATGCGAATTTTTGAGTTCAGAAGCTGTTTCTGAACTTTTGTTCAGAAACAACTTCTGAACACACTCAGGACCTTTTAGGTGGGTGAAAAACTTTGAGTTTTTGGGATGAAAAAGGCTGGACTAACCAGTTTTGATGTTTTGAAAACCTTGGGATTTCTTTGGAATTCAAAAGGGGTTTTTTAGAATCAAATGGTTTTGAACCAAAATTGCTATGCAAACACAAATGAAAATGCAATACAAAAGCTTGGAACACTTACAGAACTCCTTATCAAAGCTCCAGCTGCAGTGGATTTGAATTGGTTGAAGGCTTTCACAAAGATTTTTGATATTGGTGATGAACTTTGATCTTTGTGAGGCTTTGTGTTGGATTGTTTTTTTCTGGTTGTTTGTGAGGGTTTGTAAGCTGAAATGAGTAGAGTTTCTGCTCTTGAAATGCTGTTCTCAGTTGTGTTTGAAACCTTGGGCATTGCCTTCTATTTATAGGCCAAAACCAAATCTAAATCATCATTACAAAATCCTAAAATTCAGCTGATTTGTGGCTAGAATCAAGCTGAATCCCTTTGCATTAAATGCTAATGGATAGAGGCAACCTTGCCTTGTGCCAAGGGGCAAGAATCAGCCTGATTTCAGCCACAAATTCAACCAATTCTAGAAGGTAATGATGAAGAACAAAGCTGAATTGCAATTGGCTAATGCTTGGGGATCAATCCTTGCAATCTCAATGGTTGATCAATGAAAACGTGCACTGTAATGTGCAGAGATTGAGGGATGAAAAATGCTATCTATCGCTGGTGTGAGGGGTGAAAAGCTGCTGCAAAAACAGGGTAGGCACTCATGGCTTTTCAAGTGAGAAAATCCAGCTAGTTTGACTGGTTTTGGGGGAGCAAGCAGGAGGAAAGTCCTCAAGCAGGTGGCTGGCAACCTTGTGGTGGTTAACAGGTCACATGGGAGGGACTAGAGCTGCCCAAGGGCAAGCCCACTTGCTTGTCACATGCTAGGTTGGAAGAAAAAGCTTCCAACCTTGGCATTAATGGCAAGTCCTTCAATTCTGGTTTTGCTTGGCCCAAATAGCCATGAATGCTGCCTAAAATAAATATGGAAATGATATGCAACAAATTCTGGAATTAAATCAAAAGCACCAAAAATCTGCAGAAAAATCGCAGACTTCGCAGTGCGAAGTGAGCTTCGCAGTGCGAAGTCAGCATTTTTGAAATGTTGACTTTTCTGTTGACTTTTGTTGACTTTTGACTTTTTCCTCCCTCTTTGATTTTTTTTGATTTTTATTTTAAAATGCTTAGGACAAAATTAGGGTGCTACAGCTGCCCCTACTTAATTGTGTCTTCGCATAGAGTGCGTGAGTGCCGAGGGCATCTCATGAACTCCTTGCGAAGATCAATTAAGTAAAAAGAAGGACCCGAATTTTGTCCTTCACGGAATGCAAATGCAATGGTTGGAAAAGTTTGATCGTATCCAGCCGCTAACACTGGAGGTAGATCCACTGGGGAATGAAGGTAATCTTATCTAGGCACTTTCACTAGAGGTAGATTCCTAAAGGGGAAGTGATCTTATTCAGCCGCTAACACTGAAGGTCGAACACTGAGTGAGGTGATCTTGTCTAGGCACTTTCACTAGAGGTCGATACCTAAGCTAGGTAATCTTATTCAGGCACTTTCACTGAAGGTCGATTCCTAACGAGCTGTGATCTTATCTAGGCACTTTCACTAGAAGTCGAACACTGAGGGAGGTGATCTTGTCTAGGCACTTTCACTAGAGGTCGATACCTAAGCTAGGTAATCTTATTCAGGCACTTTCACTGAAGGTCGATTCCTAACGAGCTGTGATCTTATCTAGGCACTTTCACTAGAAGTCGAACACTGAGGGAGGTGATCTTGTCTAGGCACTTTCACTAGAGGTCGATACCTAAGCTAGGTAATCTCATTCAGGCACTTTCACTGAAGGTCGATTCCTAACGAGCTGTGATCTTATCTAGGCACTTTCACTAGAAGTCGAACACTGAGGGAGGTGATCTTGTCTAGGCACTTTCACTAGAGGTCGATACCTAAGCTAGGTAATCTTATTCAGGCACTTTCACTGAAGGTCGATTCCTAACGAGCTGTGGTCTTACCCTAAATAGGTGCCCCTGGTTGAACTGGAAAACATGATTGTATGATGCATGTTATGCAGTATGATATGCAGTGATATGCAATGTAATATGATATGAGATGGATTCAAACAAAGATTCTTTCTGGGGAATTGGGGACAGTTAGTGAAGGAGGTTCACTGGGGAACGCTTACTTGACTGTTGATGGATGTTGGTGAATATGTGATACTCACTGGAGAATCCTTGTCGGGGATGCATGATTTATGAAATGAAATGCATGTGTATGAATGATTTGTATATGCTATGCATGATATGAAAATGACATGATGCATGAATTATGCTATGCATGATATGAGGGATACTGGTTGGGTGCCGAGCAAAGTCGGTCTTGGTTGTGGTTGTGCCAATGACGATTGGGCTTTTCTTTTTTTGTGTTTTGTTGGTTGGTTAGTTTGGAAGGACAAGGTCCTTTGCCTACATACCCAAATGGGATCAAAACCGGTGTAGTTCGGGCCTGTCCCGAGGATTTGTGTTTGTCTGCCAATGATGATTGGACTTTTTGTTTGGGGTTGAGACTCCCTGGGGGTGTCAATGAAAATTGTTTTATTGTGGGCCAATGAATATTGGGCTTTGGTTTGTTGTGCTTGACAAGATGATGATCTTGCTCCTACGTATCTCCTGGTGGGATGGAGAATTCAAAGCTTACGTAGTTCTTTGCTTTGCCAATGAATATTGGACTTTTGGTTTGCCAATGAAAATTGGGCTTTGGTTGTGACATCACTGGGGATATAAGGATCAATTTGGAAACATGATCGATATCCGGCCTTAGTGGATGAAAAAGATGTATGGGGGGTGAGCTTTATTTGGGAAATTTGTTTCCTCCGACACCCGGGATCTTTGCGTTTTACGCGTCGTGAGCTACGCACTTGTTTCTGCTGAAGAGCATGAGTCTTAAAATGACTGATGCAGAGCTTCAAGTTTTGAGTCCTCTGATGCAATACTGGGGACCAACGAAATTCTTTCGACATTTAACGTCCAAGTAAAAAAACACACACATTTTTTTGCAAGTTTTTTTTTTATTTCCCATATTTCAATGCATTATCTATCATGAATAAAAACACATTTTATAAGCAAGTAAGGACGCATAACAATGAAAAGGTTTAAAAAAATGACTTTGATTCAACGCAACTTAGTCCCTTGTATGGGTAACTATTCGTGAAAATGTAATCCCTATAAGAGGTGATTACTGAGATAGGGAGAAAAGAAGAAACAAAAAGACAAATGGAAATTTGCTTGGGTTTCACGTGCTACTTTCCCTATGACTTCGAAATAACCTTTTTTTTGAAAGATGATAATGAGGTTGATTCTTTCCCTCTTGAATTCTGTCCGGACCTCACGTGCCGCAGTCTTTTGCCTTCCTTTTTTTTTTTTGAAACCCCTAACTTTTACCTGGACCGCTCTTTCGAGTTTTCAGTCCACTGGGGTATATTTCCTTTTTTGATGTCCTTAATTTTTGCCTAGACCGCCTTTTCAGGTTTTCGATCTACCAGGACGCTCTCTATTGCCTAAACCGCCCTTTCAGGTTTTCGATTTAGCGAGCTCTTTTTCTTTTTGGCATATATATTTTTTTGACTGCGCCGGAGTTTATTGATAGGGGGATCCTTGTGGATGGGTAATACCTTTTTTTCCAAGCATTAAGTCTCCTTCTCTAATTCTCGAGAATGAACTTTCTTGTTGAACTGTCCATGCCCCAATGCTGTGAGGTGTTTCTCTTTTATGAGGTTCAATTGGTCAAACCTTGTTTGGTGTTTGGATGCCAATGGAAATTGGGCTTTGGGTGTTTGGATGCCGAATAAGGTCGGACTTTTTATGATGGGGTGCCGAACGAGGTCAGGCTTTTATGATGGGTTGCCGAGCGAGGTCGGGCTTTTGTTTTTTTGGTTGCCGAGCAAGGTCGGGCTTTTGCTTTTTGGATGCCGAGCAAGGTCGGGCTTTTGTTTAGCTTCCGAGCAAGGTCGGGCTTTTGTTTTTTTTTTTTTTTGATGGGAATGCCAATGACAATTGGGCTTTTATTGGAAGTGGGGTTTGTGAGCGCCAATGGAAATTGGGCTTTTTGTTTGGAAATTGTGTGTGCCAATGAAAATTGGTCTTTTGTTGGAGATGTGAGGAATGCCAGTGACGACTTGGCTTTTTGTGTTTGGGGATGCCAATAAAAATTGGGCTTTTTTTTTTGGAAATTGGTGATGTGAGGAATGCCAATGACGACTTGGCTTTTTGTGGGAAATTGTGGGGAGTGCCGTAACGGCAAATGGTTTCTTTTTTGATGAATTGGGCGACCACTTGTTTGGTCATGTTTGCATAGGTAGTTGCTTCGACCCATTTGGTGAAACAGTTGATGGCAACTAGTATGAACTGGTGCCCTTTTGAAGCCTTTGGCTCAATCATTCCGAACATGTTTATGCCCCACATAGAAAAAGGTTAGGGTGATGTCATGACATTCAGAGGTGTTTGTGGTATGTGCCCCTTGTTGGCATAATTTTGTCACTTGTGACATGTCTTGGCATGGGTTTGGAAGGACTCCTCATGGATTTCTTCGGTGAGCATGACTGCTTCACGTTTATCCGCACATCTGAGTAAGACCTAATTTCTCTTGTAGAGTGTGCCCCCGCAGAGGGAAAATTGTAGTGCCATTCTTTTGAGGGTTCTCTTGGTGAGGTTGTATTACCCTATCCTCTTGATCCCCAAGTCTGGACAATCCTTCAGGAGGTTCAAAATCGTCCTTATTATCATCTTCCGTTTGGTTAATTTGGAGATTGAAGTCAAAAGGGATCGTAGCAGTGTTATTTTTTGGTGTATGATGATGATTTTTTTTTTTAGGGTTTATGAAAATTTATTTAAGAACGAAAGAAAAACGAACTCTTTTGAAAATAAACTGCAAATTCATTAATGACGGAAATAATTTGAAATATGGGGGTCCCATAAAAATTTATCATTTGCCTTGGGAAGAGCAAAATGATTTGATTTTTTTTTTTGAAAAAACAAGATAAATTACTTGGACAAAGAAATGATTTCCAGAATTTCGATGGCCTTTCGGTTGCTCGGATCTCATCCGAAACGCTACTGTACACCGGGTCGGGTACTCTTTTTTGGTGTTTGGTGAGGGAATGATGTGAGGGTTCCTCTTTGAAATGCATGAAAATGCATGTGAATGTATGAATGCAATGAGTATGCAAAAAATATGCCCCTCTTTTTTGTTTATGCAAAAAGTTTTATGAATGCAAATGATATGCAAGGGTATGGTTTATGAAGGTTCGGAACTTCCCCCCATCCTCACATGTAGGCTCTAAATGGTGAAATCTCCTAAGAAGAGGTCCTTAGAATCATAGACCTCACATGGAATTAGGGTTGTCTATGGACATACGTCGACATGACTTCAATTAATTCCACGTGAAAATCTCATCTAAGCGGGGTTGGACATCCTACCTCACGGACATACGTCAACGCGGGCTTCCGCACACAACCTCCTTCTAACTTAGTTTTTTTCTCAAGCTCGGGTAGAGAGCCTCACACGTCCGGCATTAACCCGAACAATGTGGAGTAACATCACTCAAGTAACCCCCGCATTTGATATATATATGATATGAATATAAAGCAAAATAAAGCAAATATAAACATAACATAAATATGACATGTATGAACAAAATAATAAGCATGGTACGCAAAGAAAATAAAAACAATTGGCTTAAAAGCCAAATAGGTTAGGCTTGACTCGCTAGTAGGCGTTCCCCAGTGAAGTCGCCAGCTGGGCGCACCTCGTTTTTTTCCTTGGGAAAAAGACGCGCAAATCCTCCGAGGTCGTTCGTAAACGCTCGGAGGGCCTTTGTGAAGCCGCCACCAAAGTTTTTGTGTAAAGGGAACGTTGATAAACCCTTAAGTTTTTTTTTGTTTAAAGGGAAACGATAATAAAACCCTTTGACAATGAGGAAAGGATGGTCATCGCAACCATTGTCGGGTTCGGGAGTCGATTACGCAAGGGGAAGGTATTAGCACCCCTCACGTCCGTTGTACTCAACGGGAACCTTCTATTTGGCTAAAGCTTAAATTGTTTTTTTAAATGTTTTGCGCGCATGCTTATTTATGTCAAACTATAATAAAGGGGGGGAAAAAGAGATAAAAACAAACGAAAGAAAAGAAAAAAAAGTTTTTTATTATTGCGCTTGACAAGATGTCGATCTTGCTCCTACGTATCTCCCGGTAGTCGGAGAATTCAAAGCGTACATAGTTCTTTGGTAGAAAAACGTACATATGTTGGTTAATTTTAAATGGACGATGTTTTAACCGAATTCTTGCGATTTAAACGTAGCTTGTATGCTCGCGCTTGGGAGACTTATTAAGCGTTTGTTCGTGAATCGCATTAGAATTGTTAAAAGGTACGTCCGTTAGGGTAAAAGGGTTCGAATTGGTCGCTATGGGACCAAGAGGTACAATGGACTCATACAAGTCAATCATTGACCGAGTGGACTCTAACGAGTCGGGCGAATGTTCGATTGATCCACTGAGATCAAGAACGGGTACAATGGACTCGGACGAGTCGAACATTGACCGAGTGGACTCAAACGAGTCGAGGTATCGAATCTAATGGCCACGGGGGACCAAAAGTTTCGGATTGACCACAAGGGGCCAAGGTTTGGTTTGGTTATGGTTGGATATGTTGAAAAAGGGAATGACGATTGTCCGAACGACGAGACATACGTCACGCATTCGTACAATCGGGGCAATGGAGAGACATACGTCACACCATTCCTTTTTCATTCATGTTTTTGGGTAGAATTCTTTTAGAAATCCCAAGGTATGTCAAAACATTTGGTTTGAAAACCCAAATGGGAAAGATTCAGCAATCTTGCTAAAAAACGCGCAAGTTCGTCTCATTTTGCGAAAATGCGAACGTATTTGGCGTATGTTCATGTTTGAGTTTTGAAAACCTTGAACAATATTTATTGTTCAAGTTTAGATTGAAATGATGAACATAGCTTGTTTGTTCATGTGGTTTTGAAAGTTTGAGAACATAACTTGTTTTACAAGTTATCCACAAAATGTCATACGAACTTGTGATTTTGTCAAAATTGTGCAAAATCCTTGTTATGGTTTGAGAAACATGGGTTTAAAAACTCTTAGGTTCTGAGCTCTTGGGCTAGAACCTCAAAAAATGGTCATTTGGACACAAAAACTCAGATTCTGAGTTCTGTCATGGTCGCACTGCGACCATGACTTCGCACTGCGAAGCATGCGAATTTTTGAGTTCAGAAGCTGTTTCTGAACTTTTGTTCAGAAACAACTTCTGAACACACTCAGGACCTTTTAGGTGGGTGAAAAACTTTGAGTTTTTGGGATGAAAAAGGCTGGACTAACCAGTTTTGATGTTTTGAAAACCTTGGGATTTCTTTGGAATTCAAAAGGGGTTTTTTAGAATCAAATGGTTTTGAACCAAAATTGCTATGCAAACACAAATGAAAATGCAATACAAAAGCTTGGAACACTTACAGAACTCCTTATCAAAGCTCCAGCTGCAGTGGATTTGAATTGGTTGAAGGCTTTCACAAAGGTTTTTGATATTGGTGATGAACTTTGATCTTTGTGATGCTTTGTGTTGGATTGTTTTTTTCTGGTTGTTTGTGAGGGTTTGTAAGCTGAAATGAGTAGAGTTTCTGCTCTTGAAATGCTGTTCTCAGTTGTGTTTGAAACCTTGGGCATTGCCTTCTATTTATAGGCCAAAACCAAATCTAAATCATCATTACAAAATCCTAAAATTCAGCTGATTTGTGGCTAGAATCAAGCTGAATCCCTTTGCATTAAATGCTAATGGATAGAGGCAACCTTGCCTTGTGCCAAGGGGCAAGAATCAGCCTGATTTCAGCCACAAATTCAACCAATTCTAGAAGGTAATGATGAAGAACAAAGCTGAATTGCAATTGGCTAATGCTTGGGGATCAATCCTTGCAATCTCAATGGTTGATCAATGAAAACGTGCACTGTAATGTGCAGAGATTGAGGGATGAAAAAGGCTATCTATGGCTGGTGTGAGGGGTGAAAAGCTGCTGCAAAAACAGGGTAGGCACTCATGGCTTTTCAAGTGAGAAAATCCAGCTAGTTTGACTGGTTTTGGGGGAGCAAGCAGGAGGAAAGTCCTCAAGCAGGTGGCTGGCAACCTTGTGGTGGTTAACAGGTCACATGGGAGGGACTAGAGCTGCCCAAGGGCAAGCCCACTTGCTTGTCACATGCTAGGTTGGAAGAAAAAGCTTCCAACCTTGGCATTAATGGCAAGTCCTTCAATTCTGGTTTTGCTTGGCCCAAATAGCCATGAATGCTGCCTAAAATAAATATGGAAATGATATGCAACAAATTCTGGAATTAAATCAAAAGCACCAAAAATCTGCAGAAAAATCGCAGACTTCGCAGTGCGAAGTGAGCTTCGCAGTGCGAAGTCAGCATTTTGGAAATGTTGACTTTTCTGTTGACTTTTGTTGACTTTTGACTTTTTCCTCCCTCTTTGATTTTTTTTGATTTTTATTTTAAAATGCTTAGGACAAAATTAGGGTGCTACAACCCTTTCCCATGACAAGCATCTTGGAGTCATCACTTAACTTTACAGTGTCTCTATGGGATTCATCACAATCATATAACCAGTTCTTGTTACCTACCATGTGGTTGCTGCATCCTGAGTCAAGGAACCAGATTTGATCTTTAGCATCATAGTCACTTTCATTCTTGGCCATGAGAAGCATCTCTTCTTCCTCATTAAACTCAGCATAATGTGCATTATTTTCCCCCCAATTAGGGCATTCACTTTGATAGTGTCCTAATTTGTGACACTTATAGCATTCAATGCTATCCTTGCTAATGTACTCTTTACCTCTTCCTCTACCTCGTCCTCTAGATGAACTTCTTCCTCTACCCCTCCCTGCACCTCTACCACCATTAGAGACCTTCAGGGCTTATTCATCTACACTTTCTTTCTGATCTATTTGATTTTTCATACGTTGTTCATGCACAATCAAGCTGCTTTGTAGTTCATCAATTGAAAGATTCGTCACATCATTTGATTCTTCAATAGAACACACCACATAATTGAATTTGGCCGGCATCGATCTCAATACCTTCTCAACAACAGTCACTTGTTGCATCGTTTCACCATGTGCAGTCATGCGATTTGCAATCGCTAGAGTTCTTGCGAAATACTCATCAACTGTCTCATTTTCCCCCATAGCAAGAACCTCAAATTCTCTGCGTAGAGCTTGAAGCTGAGCTCTCTTTACCTTCGTGGACCCTTGATACTTTCTTTTCATTGCATCCCAAATGTCTTTAGCAGAGTCACGTACCAAGACCGTCTCCAAGATTGATCGATCAATCGATTGAAACAAGTAATTCTTCACCTTCAGATCTTTGAGCTTACTTTCATCAGCAATACGTTGTTGTTCTGCAGTGGCATTGGGCGGAGCCACCGTGATTCCAACTTCAATCAAGTTCCAATATTCCTTTGAGCGCAACAGATTTTCCATAAGCATGGCCCAATGTTCGTAAAACCCATCGAATTTGGGAATTGACGGTTGAAGGAACATTGATTTGTCAGCCATGGTGGAGAGAAGCTAACCAGACGAGCTTCGCCGGAAAAAGGAATGTGACAACGGTCAAGAAAGGAGTTGGTTACGGTGGTTATCTGTGGTAACGGAAACTGCGGTTTCGGGTCAGCCGGGGTCCAGACTGATACCAATTGTTATGCAAATATGGGTCTTGTCTTTATTCAACACAAACAATGCCTATATATAGGCCAAGTAGTATACAAACAGAAGTGGGCTTTTTAACCCAACTAAGGCCCAAAACAGAAACTACTAACAGATATCATAACAAATATTGCTTCAACTTTGAGTCAGATGTCACTTCACCAGGAGTGCCAATTACGCAGCCTAGAATGAAGCTGAAGAGCCAACTAACCAAGAGTTCGACAATCATAGAATTCTTCTCTTTAACTCTGTCTTCAACGATGTAATGCCCCCACATTTCACGTAATTAGAAGTGTTTATTAATTTTAAAAGCCACATTATGATATGATTTGATCGGATGAATATGAAAAAGTATTATATTATCGATACATAAAAATTAATCTCTTATCATTTTAGAATTTTATTTTTACGTCAAACTCAAATGAACCAGAAAAAAATGTAACAAAAAAAAAATGAACAAGAAAAGTGATTATTCATTATTGGTAGAATATAACGTGTAAGATTAAAATTAAAAAAGTGGAGGGAGTCAGCCCTCCTTTATTACCAAAAAAAAAATAAAAAAAATTGGTCTTCATCGTTAACATTAGAGTATAAAATGTGCCAATTTCCTTTAGATCACTTGATTATTGGATTTTCTTTTTAACTTTCTGGTCTTTGGTTTGAGACTTGACATCTTAAAAAAAAAGTTTTTATAAAATAAAAAAAAGTTATATATCGTGTATTTCTTAAGTTATTTTTAATAATTTAAGTTCTACCATCATGCTCCTACACTAGCACAAGACATTTTAATGCCAATAGATGTTAGCAACACTCTTTCTTAGCTATTTATTCGACGAACAGAGGAGAAAAGAAAAGCTATGCCACCCACACTATATTTTAATCTCTTTTCTCAATTTCTCTCGCATCCAACTAAGATGTAGTGTATGTTTCGTAAATATATATATATATATATATATATATATATATATATATATATATATATATATAGTGTAAGTGTAACAACTAGAATTTTTTTAACCCAAAGATTTTTAGAATTAAACAGTTTTACACAACATCAAGACCAATTTGAATATCTCAATTAAAATTAAAAGTAACATTCATTAAAGAATAATTGATAAGGAAATTATTAGAGTTTACAAAACATTTGGAAATTAAATTACAATAATATAAACTCTAAAACTAGACATTTGACACTGTGATCCGACTCCGATTAACTTCAAAAGACATATACATGGAAAATAATCAACAGAGTGGGATGAGATATTACGATCTCAACGAGTTCCCGAACTTGGGATAAAACATAGTATGCCAGTTATGAAAATAACTGCTAATTATAAATCTGGAGATTATTATCATAAAACAAAATAATAAATACTTTAACCATAAACTTTTTTGTTTACTAAGTACTCAGGATTTGCCTTTTTACTGGATATCTTGATTCATCCAGGTTTGCCCTGCAGTTCTTAACTGTTAATAACTAAGCATTCAAGATTCGCCTTTCTACTAGATATCTTAATTTATCCAGGTTTGCCATGCAATGCCTCGTGAGTCTTAACCGTTAATAACTTAGCACACAATATATTATCTTTCAAATTTTACTTCAGATTCCCTTGAGTGTAAATATTCTCAAGAGTCACCACCCATCGGAAGGAATCAAACCCCTATCAGATGTAAAACGACCGGCTCTGTTGTCAATAGCAGGCGCCACCGCCGCGATCGCGGCGCGGTGGTTTTGAGCAATTCGCTACCCAGCGCTCTGAAGCGGGGAGGATGGGTGAAGCAATCGAATCAGGCGAGTTTTGCGGAGCAGATCGGGTTGAAAACGGGTCAAAGCGGTCACCTTTTAATTCTTGGTGTAAAATACCAGATTATCCTTCATTTAAAACCATCTGGAGGGTCTATTTGGTCATTTTAGAAACCCTAATTATTTCTCTCGAGTCATGGCAAAGCTGCAGCCACTAAACACATATCTCCTCATCTCTTCTCTTCAGCATCGCACAGATTTGTTTCAATTTCATCTCTTTTCTTCTCTTCATTGCACAAATCAACATAAACAGGTTCATTATTTCTTCTCTTCCAGAATTTATTCATGATCCAAAATATGTTAATTGGGAGGATGAAGAAAAAGAGGATGAAGAGAAAGAGGTTGAAGAGAAAGAGGATGAAGAGGAGCACAACTCTAGTGGTGGAGGAAGTGATAATGAAGATTTTCATGATTCTTAGAACTTTTATTTGAGTTTTGAGGTTTTAGTACTTTTGTTATTTTTGAGTAATATTTATGGTGTTTTAATATTTCTTTTCCAACAATATAGTATTTTAGTATTAAATTTATTAGTGTCCGCGTCACCGAAATAGCGCCTGATACGCGCCCGCATCACGCGCCGCGTCAATTTTTAAGGTGGCCGCGCCGCGCTGCATTTCCGCTTTGACAATATAGCCACCGAGTGGAATCAAACCCTTTCCAGTGTAACCCTCACAAATTATTATTATGCTTTACTTTTTAATACTCAAGTATCTCTATATACATGTATTCTAAGCTACACTTTGCTTACATGTCACATCACAAATGCCTCTTTTCTAATTTATTTTCCATAAGCATTGACCATGTGGCTCTCTCTTTTCTTTTTTTCCTTTTTTCATCTATTTACTAAATATTTACATATATTCATTTATCTTTGTTATGTAACTGACAATTGAGCTTTGTAACTCTTTTCACTACCCATTCTTAAATTCCATTCTACTACAAGTGGCTCTTAATGTCCATATAATAAATAGCTTAACAAATAAATTTATTGTGTCACTTCAAAAGA
This sequence comes from Medicago ruthenica, assembly GCA_018208015.1. Lineage (NCBI taxonomy): Eukaryota > Viridiplantae > Streptophyta > Magnoliopsida > Fabales > Fabaceae > Medicago > Medicago ruthenica. Next base: position 10,452,251 of record CM031375.1, on the reverse strand, counting down.
AAAATTAGTGTGCCTCTTGGAAAAATATATATATTGTGTGTAGAGGTTTTTTTGTTACGTATTGTGCCACTTCAAAAGAAAAATTAGTGTGCCTCTAAAAAATATATATTGTGTGTAGAGTTTTTTTTTGGTTACGTATTGTGCCGCTTCAAAAGAAAAATTAGTGTGTCTCTCTAAAAATACATTGTGTGTAGAATTGAAAACCAATAGGTATTTTAATTTAACGGTTACAACATTTAGTGCATGAATATATGATATGATTATATCCAACCATAATATGTTCCTATAAAGAATGTATGCACCAATCACAATTATTTACACGTCAACATGAAAAATTTGGAAAAAAAACTCAAAAAGTCAGTCCCAAACCTAAACGTTAAAAATGTTATGCTACCCTAATAAATTATATTCACACTAATGAAAACTAAAATGAACGTTTTTTTTCCTGATAAAATTCTTGCCACTTAATGTAATCAAACAAAAACAATCTTGCCACTTAATTGTAATTTTTGAATAAGAGTCTTCTTGACTCTTATTCAAAAGTTCCAATAATGTATGTATATTGGACTTTTTAAGACAATTAAAGATCTTGAGAGTCATTTACATGGAATATGCACCAAAAATAATAAAACACTAAAATTACAATTACTTGATGAGAGCTAATTTAGTTAAACAATTGTAGGTTGAGAAAAAATGCTTGAAAACTATTTCAATAATCCTTTAACGTATCAAATAAAATTATTTATTTAATTGTTCAATATTAAGTCAAAATCTTAATTGGTAGATTTTTAGTATATTTCATTTCAACTTTTGTAATTAAATTTATTTTGTGTCCAAGTAACTTTTTTGTATTTTTTTACATTAAAATTGATCAATCGCATTCTTTCATTTCTAAATGATAGTGGATTTTTTTATTTTGGAAAACAAAGGGGAAGGGGGAGTTATTATTAATGACATTTACAGTAATGTCCCTTCAATAAAAACATTTACAGTAATGTCCTTTCAATAAATAACATTTTAATATTGTTTTATATAATATCAATCAATCATATTCGGCCAATTAAAAAATGTATTTTATTTTTTTAAGGAAATAGATAAGAGAAAAATATTATTAATAACAATCACATTAATGATCATTTTACAACTATTTCACTTGGGATTTAAACCACGTCCTTTAAGCTTACAAAGTCAAGATACTCTTACTGATCTAAAACTCTTAAAAATAATATTGTCTTTTTTATACAAAATATAATATAATTTTGGACTTCAATGCATGACTTTTTATGAGTAAAATAAATGCATGACTCTAAAATATGTTAATAATAATAATTGAAGTTACAAATGTTAATAATTGAGTAAAATACAAAAGATAATGGTAATACCATTTGTTGAACTTCAGATTCTTATGTCTCATTTCCCTATAAATCAGAGTTAAACATTTTTTAATAGAATGAGTGTACCCAAAAAACGATAGAATGACAAGAACAAAAATATTTAAATTTAGTAGGATTTAAATAAGTTTTTAAATAAGTTTTGTTTATATTGATTTGTATGTTAGTGATTAATGATAAATATGTTAAATGAGTGATAAATTGTATCTGTTTTAATGTTCAATGAAGTGTTGTGTGTAATTAATGACGAAAACCCGTATTTGTATTACAAAAATATCTCTATGTTTTTTCGAATGATAAAAAAATATCTCAATGTTATTATCTATTAAAAAACAAATATTTTGGTAAACAAAAAAATTAGTATACGGTTTTCTTTAAAAAAAGTATATGGTTCATTAGTTGAAAAATAGTGTTTGTAAAAATAGTGTTTGTAAACAAAAGATGCGAAAAATATTCAATCATAGAAAATTGATAACGAACCATTGTCGTGTTAAGATGGTCTTAATGTTGGTATAGTGGCGAAAAAGAGATGATTATGTTGTTTAGGGTTTATAAGGGATGAGAAAGTTCTAAACATATTTTAATTTTTTTAATTATGATTTAAACACATTGTATGTTATTGACATGTTTTATTCACTATAAAAATAATTTTTTGATCTTTCAAAAAAAAATATAATTTTTTGATAGCAGGCATCCATTTGACACACTAACGAATTTTTTTTAAGCAAAAATAAATTAAATAAAAAAACACAAAAGATACAAAGACTGGGGGGACCTTAGACCTGACCCAGGTTCAACCTAAATAGGAATAACACAATACATTACAGACCAGGTAGATCAACCCTAATTAATCATAACAGAAAGAGCACTCCTCAAGAACGCAACCCAGCGCACCAGCGTACGAGCACGAAACCAGATTACAAATAAAATATGAAGAGTGGACATCCATAGAATCAAAAAAGGTATAGAATTGGCGAATGGATCCACCGCCAACACGGTATCAAGATCCATGTACCAGCAACCCCTTGAACAAAGCAGTAGGTATAATATCTCTTTCGAGCTTAACAGTCTGATAACAGTCATATTGACTGAGATGGATAAAAAGACAGTACCGGAGAGGAGGTAACCCTGAAGACTTGAGGCATGCACATCTCAACAGACCTGGAACTTTAGAGAGTAAAGCACATGAACACTAACCTAACAGATTTCACCAAACCACCCTTTCGGGTTAAAAGAACCAGACCGTTTCGGGTTTACGAAACCGAACCACAACAAAAAAGGCCATATCTACCACCACCCAAGGTCTCTGATCTGAAACACAAAAGCAAACTATACAAAAAAGTAGAAAAACGATACCAACAGAACCCAGATCAACGGAGCAGAACCACCATTGAACTAGCAAAACAAAACAAGAAGCAATGGCGCTGCCACCGACCTCACCTCTGCAATGACGCCATCAATGAACAGAATCCAGACTTTGGTGCAAACACAAACAAAATCTGCCGGAACAACCTTGTGAACGATGGTGAAGATCGAACAAAGGCACAAAGGACACTGATCCGAGGAAGGAGAACCACCTCCAAAGCAACCGATGCCACACCATAGGAACCGGAGAAAGAAATCGTCTCAACACCAAACGACCGGAAAAGGGTGGTGCGGAGAAGAAAGACTCTCATCGCACCACCGTGTAAAGGGGCTACATCTTGCTGTGTGAAATTTGGATGAAAGGGAAAGAGGGGAAAGGCGGTGGGTTGGTTGGTTTAGAGAGAAGTGAGAGAGGAAAGGTTAGAGAGAGGGGATATGAAGCTATTAAAATGAATTAAAAAATTTAATTAAAGTAAATATATTATATGTTTTAAATGTTTAATATAATCTTTTCTTATCATTTAAAATAAATAGATTTGGATTTCCTTTTTAAACCATAATTGAGTGTAATTAAATAACTATTTATAATATTATGGATTTTATAGAGATTAATTCTTTAATAAATCAATTGTATAAAGGTGGTTAAATTTTTCACTATTGAAGTCAAATCTGTATAATTATTTAAGTATGATGTGTCGTTCTATATTTTACTTTTAAGAAATTATCCAAGTTCGTAAATAAATAATATTAAGAATTTGCAATAGTCACCAAATTCAATAAAATCAAATAATAAATATATTATACCAAAAATGAAATTATATAAGAACATCCTAATAAAATCCGTGCAACGCACGGGTTATATACCTAGTAAAGTATGAATATTAACAACTAATCACATTAGTGATTCTTTACTAGATCAAGATTCATAAATAAGATCTACTTTCAAGATTATATAAAAATCTTGTAACTTCTTTATCAATTAATAACAAAGTAATTGACTACTCATTTCTTTTTATCTTTACTTATACACATTATTAACAATCACCAGTGTCAAATTATATTATTTAATATTCAAAGGACAAGTAAAATAGTCTAACTTTATATATTCATTTACCTTAACATGTTATCAATCCAATTCTACAAATGCTAATACTTTATCTTAATGCTTAGTTATCTTAGAATTTTAGAACATACAAATGCAATGTGTACTTCAAATCATAAGTCTCATATTAACAATTATTTCATCAAACATCATACACGCATACAATTCTACAAAACCAGTCCCAAAATTCAGTTCTACAAATACATCTAATCACATCTTATCACATATAGATTTGTTGATATACGTTTTTTTTTACAGTTCCATGAAAAAACTTTTCTTGAGTAAAACTACATATCAATTATATTTATAAAATACTAAGTTTTTTGTTTATTCAATTAAAATTATACTAAATTAATACAAACCATTTATAGTAAAAGTAAACATTTTTTCTCATTATTAATGATAAGGGTAAACGTTCAATTTATTGAATTAGATATTTTAGAATAATTTTATTCATTTGAAATTAATGGCTTAGTTAAAATTTTAATCCCACTATTTTCACTCACTCATGAAATTGATCCACGTGTTTTAAAATCACTCAATTTTAACACCACAAAAAAAATCACTCAATTTTGGTCACTCTTTCATATTTTTGGACACATAAATGATGATGTGACCTATTTTAAACTACATGTTATAAGATTTGATGATGTGAAATTACCCTTAATCATGAAATTACCAACAATAAAACCTACAAATTTTATTTTAAATATGATATATCACAATTTTTAAGTTCAAAAAATAAGAAAAGAGACCAAAATTGGATGTTTTTAAAACAGGGGACCGATTTGTGAGTAAGTGAAAATATGGAGATTAAAATTGTAACTAAGCCCCAATTAGTTAATAGTCTCTCAATCCTTTTTTTTTTGGTAGATTCACAAAATGACGGAAGAGAATAGTAAAAGATTGAGTAGTGGACAATTAAAACTTTGTATTCCTTCAAAAAGAAAAACTAAAACTAATGAATCTTCTCATTAGTATTGATGATGATATGCTTCTCTTTTTCACGCGAGTGTTGATTTCTATGATTCGGTCAAAAAATCTTCTACATTGGTAAACTATTTATATTAATAATTTCCAATCACAAAATGCCAAAATTAATTACAATTTGGAAACTATCCGTTTTTATTAATTTCATAAACTGTTTACTCAAAAAAAATTAATCCCAAAAAATTTGACACCCTCAAACAGATTCAGATCCCCTTACATCTTGCACAACACACCAATCTATATAGGACCTTATTTAACCCTTTTAGGTGTATACAAATTATAGGCTGTGACTGAAAAGAAAAATGGAGGTTTTGAGGTTTAACAAAACAATGTTGTTGGTGATGACTATGACGGCTATTATGTGGAACATGGCAAAAGCTGAGGAGCACTTTGTTGGAGGGGGAAAGCAAGGATGGAACCCTAGTAATAACTTAACCAAATGGTCATTGAATGAGCACTTTCGTGTGAATGATTGGCTATGTAAGTTTTCTCCTCTTATTTCATCTTTTCTTTCAATTTTTTATATTCATTGTTTTTCTAATTATTTCGTTATTCATGGTCATCATGAGGCTAATCGAGTTGCAAATCACTTAGCCAAAATTGTTTTATTATTTCTCTCGGGTTTAGTTACTGATCTTAAAGTTACATAGCTTTTACCAGAGGTTTTTAGTTTTTGTTTGTCTTTTGTTCTTGTTTAGGGCTTGCTCGGTTATTTCAAAAAAAAAAAAAAGTTAAGACGAGAATCCAAATTAATCAATACATTCCAAACTCTTCAATTTTGAACAACCTTTGTCCATTTTTTATATTTGTTTCCGAAAATTTTATTGTGTGTTTTCATAAGTATTAAACCCTAGATCTTGGTATTCTTGCCACCGTGCAATGAAAATAAGCTGTCTATATTCCTCATAAGGCGTGAAATTAAGCAATTTAGTTTGGTGTTTGAGACTAACAAAATTTCAATATTTTTTCAAAAATTAAACATTGTTGAATCACTTAGTCTCTGAGACAATTTTTAAGACAAAACTGACTTACCCAAAAATTTAATGTGATTGATGCCTTTGAATATCATAATATTATGAAATTCTGTTAATTTTAAAGACTAAATTACTGTTTCAAATCAAATATATTGAATATAAACACAAGATTTCAATGTAGGCATGTAAAAACCCGACCAAAATGCAGTTTACAGCTATAGGGCACTATTCCTTGAACTTTCCACATACCTATCTTCATGGACTGATCATTAATTATTTTCTTCCATAGTTCTGATGTAAACTAATGATTTAATTATCTTTTAAATAAGAAATTTAACTAACGAAATTATACTTTAAATTATGTTCTAGTTTTATTCTTCTGCATATTGGTCCTCATATAACAGCTTGCTCACTTATAAGGGTATGATTTGAAAGTCAATTTATATTTTGTTTCACTCTATTATGATTGCAAGACTTAATTATTTCTTCTCTTCCAGAATTTATTCATGATCCAAAATATGTTAATTGGGAGGATGAAGAAAAAGAGGATGAAGAGAAAGAGGTTGAAGAGAAAGAGGATGAAGAGGAGCACAACTCTAGTGGTGGAGGAAGTGATAATGAAGATTTTCATGATTCTTAGAACTTTTATTTGAGTTTTGAGGTTTTAGTACTTTTGTTATTTTTGAGTAATATTTATGGTGTTTTAATATTTCTTTTTCAACAATATAGTATTTTAGTATTAAATTTATTAGTGTCCGCGTCACCGAAATAGCGCCTGATACACGCTCGCATCACGCGCCGCGTCAATTTTTAAGGTGGCCGCGCCGCGCTGCATTTCCGCTTTGACAATATAGCCACCGAGTGGAACCAAACCCTTTCCCGTGTAATCCTCACAAATTATTATTATGCTTTACTTTTTAATACTCAAGTATAAAGTATGAATATTAACAACTAATCACATTAGTGATTCTTTACTAGATCAAGATTCATAAATAAGATCTACTTTCAAGATTATATATAAATCTTGTAACTTCTTTATCAATTAATAACAAAGTATACTAATTGACTACTCATTTCTTTTTATCTTTACTTATACACATTATTAACAATCACCGGTGTCAAATTATATTATTTAATATTCAAAGGACAAGTAAAATAGTCTAACTTTATATATTCATTTACCTTAACATGTTATCAATCCAATTCTACAAATGCTAATACTTTATCTTAATGCTTAGTTATCTTAGAATTTTAGAACATACAAATGCAATGTGTACTTCAAATCATAAGTCTCATATTAACAATTATTTCATCAAACATCATACACGCATACAATTCTACAAAACCAGTCCCAAAATTCAGTTTTGTTAGTAAGTCAGACTTCAACTTGCTCCCATGAAGAAATTGATGATGCATGCTCTTAAAGTCCCTTCTTTGCTTCTAGTCTCTTTCAAACCCTAGCTTTTCTTCCAAATTTTTCTTCGTCTCCTCAATGCTAGTTCCTTCAATCTCATCCCTTATTTTGTGTCCCTCTATGATCCACTTAATTCATTGAATATCAAGGTAGTTGGAGGGTGGGATTTGGGTTACATGTAGAATTTGATGAGAAAGAGGAGTAGAATTGGATTGTTTCTTTGACTCTCTTGTTGACTAATATCACTTGTATGCATGAAAGTATCATTTTGGGTAGTTTCTACTGTACACCCTTAAATTAAGGTGTACTAATACACCTATTTCATAAATCAACAAGTTAACGATCATTTTTATGTAATAAAGAGATATTTGTCGATTTTTATATTTTAGAAAATTTTATTTCATAAGAAAAAACATCATTTCATTCTTTATAAGAATCATACTAATTTTTTAACATTTTATCGAAAAAAATAATCAATATTCACTGTTATGAGTAATAAAAATAAAGAAAAGTTGAATTTTGATTTGCCGACACTTTTGAGAAATAAAATATAATTATTATAATTGTAACTCATAGAAAATATATTTTTTCTAAAAAAATTCACTCATTAAACTATTCATTTAAATATGGGTATACCGGTGCACTCAAATTTTCTGAGTGTACCGTAGAAATTGCCATCATTTTGCCCTTATTCTTAGTTAGTTACTAAATTACCATATTTCTCTTAGTCCTAGTTTTTATTCTTCGTGTACTACCTCCATCTCTAATTATAGGGTCCTTTTGGAAAAATAACGGGAATTAAGAAAATTAAAAGTGGTAATAAAATTTTTTGTAATTGCTATTGTTTTTAATACAATATTTAATGCTGATTGAAGAAAAAGATATAATATTGTAATAGAATCTTTTCTTAATAATTAAAAGGTTCAACTTTATAGGACTCCAAATCAACACAAGCAGAATGAGTTTGAGTACCCTTAAATTAATATTTACTAGTGTAAGAGCCCGTGCAATGCACGGGGTAAAAACTCAATTATAAATATTTGACAAACAAATATATATTTTAAATAAATTTTAAGATCAATTTATGTTAAAATAAGATTTGGGAAAATGAAATATGGTTTGTCTCTTCCTTGGCGGAGATGGAAACAACATTTGGGATTTCTTGTTACACACATCGGTTAAAGTTGTCCACCACTTTGAGGTTGGATCTATAACCCAATTTTTGCCGGTTGAGGTTTAGGAGAAGTTCAAGCTCATTTTGCACATGAAGGGGAAGTTTTTGTTGACTTCATGGCGCTAGTTAAATTTTAACGCCTGAATGGATATGGTTAGCTTGATGGTTTAAAGTTGTGGCCGCATATGCGATTGTGGTGTGAAACTAAAATTGCATGTATTGTGGTTGTGGTTTTTATAGATAAATGTTAGTTGTTAGTATGTTATGTTACTCTCCAAGATGTAGCTCAAGTGGTTGAATGAGTGTGAGAAAGAGAATATTAACTTTATTACTCACAGATAAATCTTAATATAAAAAAAAATATTATTTTTATATCTAATATTATTAAGATGAAGTATAATTTCACATTATTATTCTTATGAATAAATTTTATAATTTTTAAATTTAAGTTGTTTTTGTTCAAATAGTTCATTTTTTAACAAAAATAAATATCACATTATTAGTTTAAAACCATCAAAAAAAAATATTATTAGTTTAAATGTGGTAAAATAAATCTAAAATATCAACTACATTTATATTGTAATTATATACATAAATTTTAAAACAAATACAACAACTAAAACCAAATATTATCCCATAAAAATCAAACGGTTAATGAGCTCCACCAAAAACGAATTATTCAGGATAACATGAGTTTGATTCTCGGGTGGAACAATTTTATGCCCAACTTTACTTACCTCCAGACCATACTCTGAATTATTAAGGTTCATTTCCCCTGAGAACCTGAGGGTTAACAACAACAAAAAAATCTTATCCCATAAATGAGATCGGCTACATTTATCACACAATGTCATAATATTATATCAAATACCATATTTATATTCAACTCATTAACTTCAAGATATTTTTTTTTAAAAGGTTTTTCATAATTTCAAGATCTTTCTTATAGTGATTTGAATCCACTTCATCTAGTCTACTCTCTCTTTAATATTGTCATTTATAGTCATATCACGTTTAGTTTTATCACACTTTCAACACAACATCCTTATCTATACTACACTTAGTTTAATTCCGGGTTGGTTCTTTAGAGCCCAACACCATGTCTAGTACAACATCAATAACTTTAGTATCTTTTCTTAAGCTGTGTTTAATTAGCCTTTCATAACTTCATGGTATGACTCATAATTTTAATCCCCCAATAATTTGCATAATTTTGTATATCTTTGAAAGATTTGTGTATCCCTATTGTTCTTATAGGTCAGAATTAAAGTGATTCTTGCAACACTCATCCAAAATTTTTGTTTGACCTCATAAATTTGTTAATAAGTTTGGTGATCCACCCAATGCGTATATCTCCAAGAAATTTCCACACTTCAATATGTATGTTGTATGATCCAACTGAATTACCCTTACTCGTCAATTTGAACACTTCTTTAACCTCACGTTCTTGAATTTGACAATAGTAATTATAATTTCGACCTTCCTCTCTAATATCAAGTTAGTTAGAGTTTGATAAGATCTCACATTCTTTATTAAATAAGGTATGGAAATATTTTTTCCATATATCCTTTATATATTTTTTGAAGTTTTTTTATATAAACATTTACAAAAACTAATTTTTGTAGTAAAAATGTGTAACAACGGTTAGTAAGTTTTATCCTAATAAACTTGTAACAAACATATCTTTTATGTAATTATGAACCTGTAATATCCCGCTTAAAAGTATCAATTAAACGTGTTAGAAGCTTCATGAGCAAGCAATGGCAATGTTGTAATTATAGGAGTGGCAAGGTGGTAAATAAGAGGAAATGGCTTAAAGGATAAATATTAATTTTGGGCTATGTTCTACTCATTTTCTTCCATTCAAAAATGAGAAATTTCTCTCTCTTTTCTCTTCCATTTTCGCCCCATCCTCCCCTCTACCTTCATCATCAAATCATCATCTTTTGAGCTAGCAACTTCTCCCAAAATCTTTGTGTGATAAGCAAGCTTGTGTTGGAGGAATTTTGGAGCAAGAAGAAGAAGCAAAGCAAGAAAAGGACAAGTGAGGGGCTAGGGTTTTGAAGAAATGCTTGGCAAAGGATTGGAATCAAGTTAAAGGTGAGCTCTTAGAGGGTTTTAGAACCCTAATTTGTTAAGCTTTAAGTCTTAGTATTAAGAGTTGTTTTGATAAATTTCATGCCTTAATCCCATGTTGGTTTGTAATACATGAATTACCATGTGTTATCTTGTTCACATGTCATAGAAATCCTTTCCCATGAGTTTATTGATGATTGGGAAGGTTTGGGTTAGCCTAGGAAGTGGAATTATAAGTGCTGCTGAAGCCAAAATCGTGCTCCGATTTATGGGCATCGTGCTACGATTTTATGCCCTGTTTTTCAATGAAGTTTCGCATAAAATCGTGCTACGATTTATCCATATCGTGCTACGATTTTGCAGTTTCCCAGCTTCTTTTTCGTGATGTTTTGGCTTGGAATTAGGGAAGAGTATGGGATAGGCATGGCATTAGGAGATGTTTACTTGTACTCCTAAGTTTTATAGATATGTTTAGGGCTTGTTAATGGGATTATCTCCTTGAAGTGAAGTCCCTACATTCATTCAAGTATGTGCAAGCTTAGAGCAATGAGAATAAGAGTGATGTTTCAATCATAGTTATAGGCATGTTTATAGTGTTGACTATCCAACAATTATAGGAGGCTTATGAGAACGATAAGCCAAGGTCATAGATTACAGGTTATAGATTACAGGTTATAGATTACGGGTTATAGATTACAGTATTGTTATAGAATCAAAGTAACAGATTATATGTTCATACGTTAAAGTTAAAGAATTAAAGATCAAAGCTATTGGCGTGCTTGCACGTTTCACAGTCATAGGCATGTTCAGCAGACTCCGGGATTCGCCGGATGGGACTTCTCCGAGAGGGTTGTCCACATGCAATTTCATAGGGAGTCCGGTGTTAGCCTGATTGTCAGGAGTTTCATCGGGTCATAGGGAGACGTATCTCGGGGTTGCTCCACCCGGGGTGCCCTCCGTAAAATGAACTCAGATAATTGTTTGTTCAACGCTAACAGCTAACATAAAACTGCTATCGAACTGTGTTAAGTTTTATGTTTTATAGTTATAGTTAAAGTTATAGTTATAGTTATAGTCACAGGAAACTCACAGTTATAGTTATAGTTATAGACAGTTATCAGAAAGTGATCCTAGGTCTTCCCCTCGATCACTAAGTCATAGATACAGACATGATCATAGTTATGGATTTAGGCAATTATAGTACAGTCATAGGCCGTTATGGCAATGGTTATAGACAGTTACAGCAAAGGTTATAGGCAGTTCAAGTTATAGATACAGAAGGACTTATAGTCATAGACAGATAAAAGACTTGGCGATCCTAGGAAATCCCCGAGATTGCCAAGGTAGGCATGGCGACCCTAGGTTCCCTGTGGTTGCCAACAGTAGGTTGGGTAGAGCTCACTGAGACATTATGTCTCATCCCATTCCTTCTGGTGCAGGGTTACAGGCATGTCAGAGGTTCGTGACGAAGATCTTCATAGAGGTACTGGATGGAGTGCATTTGCTCGTTATGTACCAGCTCAGAAGCTTGTGGACATTTGTATAAGCAGTGTATAAATATTGGATTATTTGTACAACGAGTATTATGTATTCTTTCATTTGTAATGTTGAGTTTTATTATTGAAATTTTTAAATGTATCCAGTATCAGTTTAACGCACATGCTAATATACTAGTTAAAATTAGTATGGGTGTTACAATTGGTATCAGAGCAGGTCGATTCAGACCGTGCCATGGGTCGTTTAAGATTCAATAAAAGTAGTGGAATCATTGGGTTCCAGATGTTGTTCTAAAGGTCATGTCTAGTTGAGCCTGATCAACTCAGTCTAGTATATGACAGTTAGGACAAATATCCGAGAGCTGAATGTGACCAAGGAGGAAAGAAGTGTACGAAGGGTAAAGGTTAAGACGTCAGATTCTAAGACGAAGTTGGCAAAATGTGTAATGTCAAAGGATGGTTCACTAATAGTGAAGTAACTGAGCCAGTTAATGGCAAAGTTTCAAGAATACAAGAGGTATTAAAGAGAAAGGTCAAGTACCTTAACCAGTTGGACGCATCCTTGGGCGATGCCTTCTCCGAGGAGATGTGTAGAGTAAAGAATTATAGAATACTCTGAAGAATGATTTGGAATCTTAACAGGAACCGTAATGGGAAAGTTAAAGTGAATTGTACAATTAGAGTTTTAATTCCGGCGGCAGATGCAAAGGATTGTGATACAAAACCCAGCGACTTGGAATAAGGAATGATCAATTAATTATCGGAAGCTCTGGAATTCTAGTAAGGACATGGTGTGTAAGGATGGAAGGACTTGCGCACTTGACGGGATGAGATTTTGATATCCGATATGTAAGGGACTTATTTAAGTATTAAGCGAAATATTGGATGGATGAAGTAGATTACTTTCTTTTATTATGGACACCAAGATGCTTGGTATGAAGAATGCGAGCGTAGCGATAAGTAAAGGAAACCCCGGTAAGGGTATGAATTAAAGATTGAATCTTACGTTGGCGGATTATAGTAGACCGGTTTCGAAGATTAAGCAGGAAGATTGTCACTAACGTACGAGTCATAGTTAAAGCTACAGTTAATGTTAAGGAGTTCTATGTTATCTTTTGACGGGCTCCTTACACGAGTTTTTCGGGTAAGCCGACAAAGATCACATTATGTTGGTAGATGTTAATGATGGTAGATATATGTATATACCTTGGATTGTTCGAAACCATGAAGAGGGCAACGGTCGAGAAGACATATGGACTATTGTTCAGATAACAAGATTAGAATGGAATTGCGAATGCAGTAATAAGTTATAGGAAGAATCAAATGGAAAGTGTTAAGTATTGAATCTTACAGATTTATTAATCGGGTACTCGAAGAGGTGTATCATATGTTTGAATTTACAGGAGGGCCGATAAAAGTTGAGTTTTATCCAGACGGATTATTCCCGGAGCAATCCGAGAATTAACCAAGAGTTATGTTAGAGTTATGTGGACCTAAGTGTCTTGGAAAAAGGTTGTGGATGTGAAATCCCTACGGATAATTATAGGATGAGACTCGATTCATTAATCGATTAAGTGTATAAAAGACGAGAATCTCCGGAAGTCATAGAATGATTCTAGAAGTTACCACAAGTAAATAATGTATGGACTTAAGTTGTTTTAATAGGAGCAGCGTTGGGCTCGTATTATTGTTAAAGACTGGTTACAGGTTTCGGTGTGTTCCGTGAAAGTAAGAACATTGTTTATGTTCGAAAGGAAATACAAAGTCAAAGGATTGGCCAAGGAGATTTTATATGGTAATAGTGATCCCAAAGCGAGTTGTTTAAATCAGAGTTGCGCAGCGGAGAAGAAATCCAATTATTAGTTAACAGACAAATCAAAGCTGGAGTTTAGAGAAAAGGACGTTTGTGAAGTCCTTGCCAGATGAATTACAGGAAAGGCATTCAGAGATTAGTTTTCAATTTACAGAATATGTGTAAGTAATGATGACTTGAACTTATCATCAGTTCTAACAGGAAATTTTAATAGATAAGTCGAAGGATGTTTCAGATCTCGAAACTCGTGGGATAAGAGAATCGAAGCAGTTGATAACTTAAAAGAATGTGTTTACAGCAAAATGAGTTCATAGTGAAGGAAGCCACAATTCATACGATGATCCAGCTGTTTAGCTCAGTAACTTAAAGTTAACTTGAATAGTAAGTTTAACCAAAGAGGAATTATGTCGTGGCATACAGTTATCCCGCATCGTATCCGCGTTATACTAGCATGTCGCATATAACAGGCAAGTAACAGATTATGATTGGTATTATGTATACTGATCAGGCAGAGTTTATGCTACTTGGATAGTAGTGTAACATATTTTATAGTCGTGTGACATGTATCGGTAACCGTGGTACGCAATCGGAAATGTTATAGCAGGAAAATCTCAGTTGAGGAGTTCAGAAATTTTTGGACTTAATGTTCACAGTTAAAGGAATGAAATGTATTTCGCATATCAGAGGATTTCTCATAGTTTACAGTAAAAGGCTACGTGAATTAAAGTTATGAAATAAAGGATTAAGAGTTTTAGAGTGCTATTTTGATAGCGAACAGAATAGAGTTTTCTTTTCGAAAACGGAGAATGTCCTTGGAGGAAATAAATTATAACGCCAACGGAATATAACCATAATTTATGTTATGGGATTGTGAATGTTCAAGGAATACAAAGATGAATTAAGAGTTAAGAGAGTGACCTTGGTTGACGTGGTTTTGTCTCAAGTATAAGTTGATTATATATGGTGTCCCATTAGTTGGACAATGACGGGGCGGCGTACTGTGTACCCGATAGGAGTGTGCACGTACTCGATCATGTATAGAAGCTATGTGCCATGGATAATAGTATATGATGGTATGTGAGACGGCTTATGTTATACGTCACTGGTACTAAACTTTCATAAGTTGAAATTATTGGAAAAGCAAGTATTAATTCCCATGAGTAAGGAATATCGTAATTGAAGTAAGATTGTCGGAATCATAGAAAGAAGAAAACCCTAAGACCTTTAGCTACGTGTTATGGTGGATTAGTTAAATTAGAGCACGAGTGGCTCATAAGTTTTCTAGAGCTTTAAGGATTACTACAATGGAAAGGTGAACAATGGTCATGGTTGTGATAATAGTTACATCAGGATGTCAGATAGAAAGGAATTTGTACCAAAAGTACGGCCACCTTCTTGTATTTGAATCGTGAAAGTACTTGCTGTGGACTTCAATTCCGTTTGAGAATACTTCATATCAGATACCTCCCAGTGTAAGAATAGATTTATATGAAGAATGATACGAATGTAACAGTAACAGGTCATCTTGCGAAACGAAAGTTAAAGACAAAAGTTCTCTGAACAAAAAGTGATGTAATAGATCCCTCGGGAAATTGGAATAATTGAGGAAAATTAGAATGACTCGACGAACAATTAAAGAAGAACTGATAGAATTCGGTAAGTGAAATCCAAGACTTAATAATTCTAAATTGGATTTGTAAGGAATTAGTCAAACAGAGATCATAGACAGATGAGATGGAAAAGTTGGTTCAGGTAACCATGCGTCTTTACAGGTAATAGTTATGCACGATGCACCAAATCTTTCGGCGGAAAGGAGATTGTCATATGTTATAGTTTATAGAAATGAAAAACATGACTAAAGAACAAGTTTTAACCAGTTTGGTTTAATCGAAGTGCGTGGTTAATTTACATGTCAGACCCTAGAGTTGTCATGGAATTCCCGTGAGTAAGCAGAATTGGAAATTTCATAGTAAAGAAAGAGGTAGAAAGAATTTGTCTTTACAGGATCTCATAAGGATTATCTAAATTTCGAGGACGAAATTTCTTTTAAGGGGGGTAGAGTGTAATATCCCGCTTAAAAGTATCAATTAAACGTGTTAGAAGCTTCATGAGCAAGCAATGGCAATGTTGTAATTATAGGAGTGGCAAGGTGGTAAATAAGAGGAAATGGCTTAAAGGATAAATATTAATTTTGGGCTATGTTCTACTCATTTTCTTCCATTCAAAAATGAGAAATTTCTCTCTCTTTTCTCTTCCATTTTCGCCCCATCCTCCCCTCTACCTTCATCATCAAATCATCATCTTTTGAGCTAGCAACTTCTCCCAAAATCTTTGTGTGATAAGCAAGCTTGTGTTGGAGGAATTTTGGAGCAAGAAGAAGAAGCAAAGCAAGAAAAGGACAAGTGAGGGGCTAGGGTTTTGAAGAAATGCTTGGCAAAGGATTGGAATCAAGTTAAAGGTGAGCTCTTAGAGGGTTTTAGAACCCTAATTTGTTAAGCTTTAAGTCTTAGTATTAAGAGTTGTTTTGATAAATTTCATGCCTTAATCCCATGTTGGTTTGTAATACATGAATTACCATGTGTTATCTTGTTCACATGTCATAGAAATCCTTTCCCATGAGTTTATTGATGATTGGGAAGGTTTGGGTTAGCCTAGGAAGTGGAATTATAAGTGCTGCTGAAGCCAAAATCGTGCTCCGATTTATGGGCATCGTGCTACGATTTTATGCCCTGTTTTTCAATGAAGTTTCGCATAAAATCGTGCTACGATTTATCCATATCGTGCTACGATTTTGCAGTTTCCCAGCTTCTTTTTCGTGATGTTTTGGCTTGGAATTAGGGAAGAGTATGGGATAGGCATGGCATTAGGAGATGTTTACTTGTACTCCTAAGTTTTATAGATATGTTTAGGGCTTGTTAATGGGATTATCTCCTTGAAGTGAAGTCCCTACATTCATTCAAGTATGTGCAAGCTTAGAGCAATGAGAATAAGAGTGATGTTTCAATCATAGTTATAGGCATGTTTATAGTGTTGACTATCCAACAATTATAGGAGGCTTATGAGAACGATAAGCCAAGGTCATAGATTACAGGTTATAGATTACAGGTTATAGATTACGGGTTATAGATTACAGTATTGTTATAGAATCAAAGTAACAGATTATATGTTCATACGTTAAAGTTAAAGAATTAAAGATCAAAGCTATTGGCGTGCTTGCACGTTTCACAGTCATAGGCATGTTCAGCAGACTCCGGGATTCGCCGGATGGGACTTCTCCGAGAGGGTTGTCCACATGCAATTTCATAGGGAGTCCGGTGTTAGCCTGATTGTCAGGAGTTTCATCGGGTCATAGGGAGACGTATCTCGGGGTTGCTCCACCCGGGGTGCCCTCCGTAAAATGAACTCAGATAATTGTTTGTTCAACGCTAACAGCTAACATAAAACTGCTATCGAACTGTGTTAAGTTTTATGTTTTATAGTTATAGTTAAAGTTATAGTTATAGTTATAGTCACAGGAAACTCACAGTTATAGTTATAGTTATAGACAGTTATCAGAAAGTGATCCTAGGTCTTCCCCTCGATCACTAAGTCATAGATACAGACATGATCATAGTTATGGATTTAGGCAATTATAGTACAGTCATAGGCCGTTATGGCAATGGTTATAGACAGTTACAGCAAAGGTTATAGGCAGTTCAAGTTATAGATACAGAAGGACTTATAGTCATAGACAGATAAAAGACTTGGCGATCCTAGGAAATCCCCGAGATTGCCAAGGTAGGCATGGCGACCCTAGGTTCCCTGTGGTTGCCAACAGTAGGTTGGGTAGAGCTCACTGAGACATTATGTCTCATCCCATTCCTTCTGGTGCAGGGTTACAGGCATGTCAGAGGTTCGTGACGAAGATCTTCATAGAGGTACTGGATGGAGTGCATTTGCTCGTTATGTACCAGCTCAGAAGCTTGTGGACATTTGTATAAGCAGTGTATAAATATTGGATTATTTGTACAACGAGTATTATGTATTCTTTCATTTGTAATGTTGAGTTTTATTATTGAAATTTTTAAATGTATCCAGTATCAGTTTAACGCACATGCTAATATACTAGTTAAAATTAGTATGGGTGTTACAGAACCTTTAAACAACTTTGTTGCACTCATAGACCAAAGAGAGGAAATAATTATTTTGTTTTCATAGTAGTAATGATTAACTTACTACTTTAATATTATGATGAAAAAAATAAGCACCTGGAAATTTTAGTAATCGATCACTAACATTTTGCACATTTAATGTCATTGATACATTTATTTAAAACATTAATCATGAAAAAGTATCATGAGTGTAATTTAAAATTTCTAATATGCAATTTTAAATTTCTAAAATATTTATGGATTCATTGCCGCGTCTTATATTAACATATAATAATTTTGTGATGATGAACTTATCTAATTTTATTAGTGACTGATCGTTATCACTGGTTGACAACAAATTGCTAGAAATAGTAGTTTTCAAAGTATTAGGAATGTTCTCCCTCTCCACTCGATCATCAATTTTCCTTCTCTATCTTAATTTTTTTTTTCTCTCATCAGTATTTCTCTCTCTGTTTCAATGGTAATTAAAGAGAAGATCCAGTTGGTTTGTTTTCTTCTAGTGCAGATATGCTTGGATGCAATAAAAAAATTATTATTTAGAAGTTAAGTCTAAATCTTGCCTCAGGTGCTATCACTTAATGAATAATAGGGCATATTTAGAGGTACTTCCTTACAACTTTGTGTATCGTATTCACGCGGGGGAAGTCTCAATCCCTTGCTATAAACATACGTACAACAACTAATAACAATCATTTAACTATTTTATTTCTCCCCGGTCTTTGGAATCAAATGTGGTGAAGCAAAGAGAAAAATAGATAGCTTATTTAGAAAGTTTGTACCAAATTAATTTCATTCAAAATATTACAATGTTTATTCCAAATTTACAATGTGATCACTTATTTAGAAAGTTTGTACCAAATTAATTCCATTCAAAATACTATTGATCCTTAGAGATATTTGTCTTAATTAAAAAATAATAATGTGTAGAATTTCTATGACTTTTAAACATAAAAATATAAACTCCTTAATTATTTGGTCAAAGGTTTGATTCGTGACAATCTTAAATTTTTTTGAAAAAAAAGAAGAATTTTTTCTCTACTCTTTTGTGAAAATGAATGAATGAATTGTAACTATATTAGTCAATTAATATTTTTTATTAATTATCATTTACATTACAACATATATGGTGTTGTAACGATGAATTAAATATGTCAATCAAAATTATTGCTATTGATTACCGTCGAGTAAACAACTGGCCATATATTTCTCTGCCAACTATAGAATGAAAAATCATTTTTTAAAGAAACTATTGAATATAAAATCATAAAAAACACTAAAATTTGGAAGCAATAAATGAATATAAAATTTACTGAAGAAAATAGGACATGGGATCGCTGGTTTGGAATTGAAACTTGTGTTGCCATTTCATAGTGTGTGGGCGTGATGTTTATTTGTCATTTCACTAAATTGACTTAAAAATTGGAAAAAATGATAAACTCAATTATGAACTAATTGTAGTAAAAAGCATGGAAATGAGAATTAAGTTATTAACTAATTTCATCAATATAATACTTCTTTTTCCATTTTTCAGTCCGGTATACATATAAATCAGAACAAAAAACAATACAAACATTCTTTGTATAAGAGACATCAAAGAGTAACTCATCCTAGTAGAAAATTAATCTAAATTATTTTCTAAGAACGGCTAATTCTTTTTGGAATCTCAAAGTTTGTCAAAAGGTCGTCTATTTTTTTCCTCTAGGCACTCGTGTGAAGAATATGTTGTCTTGAACTCGACCATCATTTAATCGGTTTCATATATAAAATAATTTCTCCATATTCTTATTTTTTGTGCTTGTTTTTGATTTCTCAATTCAATGTATCTGTATGCATAGCGACCACAAAAGTAAAAAAAAACATCTATAGTTTTCATTTATGAACCATCGATAAATTTAAACAGAAAAATAAAGAAATCAAAAAAGAATAAACAATGTCATCAAAGCGTAAGAAAGAATAAAATAAGTTATAGGAAAAAAAATTAAAGGAGAGATGAAGAAAAAAGTTATAGGAGAAATTTAAACAGAATAATAAAGAAAACAAAAAAGCGTAAACAATGTCAACAAAGCATTAGAAATAATAAAATAAGTCATAGGAAAAAAATTAAAGGAGAGATGAAGAAAAAAGTTATAGAAGAGATGAAGAAACTATTTTTTTGTGTGAACATTAGATTCATTAAAATCACAACATAAAGGAAATATAACTCTTGGAGCATTGATATCAATGACAAAAAAAATATGAAGAACAAAGAGTAAAAAACTAAACAAAATAGAAAGAAAAAAAAAGAGGGGCGATATAGGAAAAAAATGGTGAGAAGAGTTGTGAATTGTGATATGAAATTATGTCAACCCATAGGTCTAATTCTTAGACTTGTTTCACATGGTAATTTGGTAAAATAACCATTATTTTAACATTCTTAAAAAACAATTGTTCTATACAGGGTAATTCGGATACATAATTATTTGCCCATGAAGCAATTTTAATGTCCATAAATTGTTTTAACAGCCATTAAAAGCATATCATAAAAAAAAGTCTCCTATTCTAAGTTTTTTTTTAGGAAATCTCCTAAGATAAGTTAGAGGTAGTGTGTGTGATTTTGACACATACATGTAACAGGATTAGAATGGAATTGTGAATACAGTAATAAGTTATAGGAAGGACCCAATGGGAAATGCTAAGTATTGAAGCTTACAGATTTATTAATCGGTATTCGAAGAGATGTATCACATGTTTGAATTTATAGGAGAGACGGTAAAAATTGAGTTCTATCCAGACGGATTATTCCCGGAGCAATCCGAGAAGTAACCAAGAGTTATGTTGCAGTTATGTGGAACTAAGAGTCCTGGAAACAGGTTGTGGATGTGAAATCCCTACGGATAATTATAGGATGGGACTCGAATCATTAATCGATTAAGTATATGAAGGACGAGAATTTCCGGAAGTCATAGAATGTTCTAGAAGTTACCACAAGTAAATAATGTATGAACTTAAGTTGTTTTAACAGGAGCATCGTTGGGCTCGTATTTATTGTTAAAGACGGTTCACAGGTTTCGGCGTGTTTCGTGAAAGTAAGAACTTCGTTTATGTTCGAAAGGAAAAGCAAAGTCAAGCGTCGAGCAATCAGTAAGTTTAACAGGTGGTTTAAACCATAAGAGAAATTATAATGTAAGATGGTTACGTATGGTAACTACAAAGTTATAAAGTCAAAGGATTGACAAAGGAGATTTTATATGGTAATAGTGGTGTATTACTTCTATCTCAAGGTGAATTGTTAAAATCAGAGTTGCGCAGCGGAGAAGTAATCCAATTATGAGTTAACAGACAAATCAAAGCTGAAGTTTAGAGAAAAGGATGTTTGTGAAGTCCTTGTCAGAGGAATTACAGGAAAGGCATTCAGAGATTAATTCTCAAGTTATAGAATATGTGTAAGTAGTGATGATTTGAACTTATCATCAGTTCTAACAGGAAATTTTAATAGATAAGTCGAGGGATATTTCAGATCTCGAAACTCATGGGATAAGAGAATCGAAGCAGTTCGATAACTTAAAAGGATGTGTTTATAGCAAAATAAGTACATAGCGACGGAGGCCATATTTTATACGGTGATCTAGCTGTTTAGCTCAGTGACTTAAAGTTAATTTGAATAGTAAGTTTAACCAAAGAGGAATTATGCCGTGGCATACAGTTATTCCGCATCGTGCCCACGTTATGCTAGCATGTCGCATGTAACAGGCATGTAACAGGTTATGATTAGTATTATGTACACTGATCAGGCAGAGCTTATGCTACTTAGACAGTAGTGTAACATATTCATAGTTGTGTGACATGTATCAGTAACCGTGGTACGCAGTCGGAAATGTTATAGCAGGAAAGTCTCAATTGAGAAGTTCGGAAATTCTTGAACTTAATGTTAACAGTTAAAGGAAGGAAATGTTTTACATAGAACAGAAGAGTACTCATAGTTTATAGTAAAAGGCTACGTGAATTCAAGTCATGAATTAAAGGATTCAGAGTTTAAGAATGCTATTTTGAATAGCGAACAGAATAGAGTTTTCTTTTAGAAAACGGAGAATGTTCTGGAACGAATTAAGTTATAACGTCTATGGGACGTAATCATAGTTACATACGGGATTATAGTTACTCAAAGAGTGCAAACATGAGTTAAGAGCAAGAAGAGTGACCTTAGTTGGCGGGGCTTTGTCTCAAGTATATTTTGACTAAATATGATGTCCCGTAGTTGGACAATGATAATGCGGTGAACTGTGTACCGATAGAGGTGTGCACGTACTCGATCATGCATAGAGGCTATGTGCTATGGACAATGATGATATGTGAGACGGCTTATGCCACATGTCACTTATACTGGATTTTCATAAGTTTGAAAGTATTGGTAAAGAAAAAGGTTCTTAAGACCTTTGGTTACATGTTATTGTTGATTTATTAATCGGAGCATGAGCGACTCAGGTGATTTTTAGAATTTAAAGTTTTTCGCAGTGGGAATGTGAGCAATGCTCATGATTGTGAAAATAGTTACACCGGGATGTCAGAAAGAAAGGAACTTGCACCATAAGTTCAGTCACCACCCTATCTTTGAAACGTGAAGGTAATTGTAATAGGCTTCACTTCCGATTAAGAATACTCTATGTCAGATGCTAGCGGTGCAAGACTAACCTATATAAAGGATGATACAAATGTAACAGTAACAGGTCGCCTTACGAGGCGAAAATTAAAGACGATAATTCCTTTGAACTAAAAGTAATGTAATAGATTCCTCGGAAAGTTGAAATAATTGGGGAAAACAGAATGGCTCGAAATCCTCAGGGTAATATGGAATGGTCAATTAAGGAAGAACTGATAGAATTCGGTAAGTGAAATCCAAGACTTAATAATTTTTAATTGGATTTGTAAGAATATGTCGGACAGAGATCATAGTCAGATGAGATGGAAAAGTTGGTTCAGATAACCATACGTCTTTATAGGTAATAGATATACAAGATGCACCAAATCTTTCGGCGGAAAAGAGATTGTCATATGTTATAGTTTATAGAAATGAAAATCATGGCTAAAGAACAAGTTTTAACCAGTATGGTTTAATCGAAGTGCGTGGTTAATCTACATGTCAGACCTTAGAGTTGTCATGGAATTCCCGTGAATAAGAAGAATTGGAAATTTTCATAGTAAAGGAAGAGGTAGAAATGATTTATCTTTTCAGGATCTTCGAAGGATTTTCAAAATTTCGAGGACGAAATTTCTTTTAAGGGGGGTAGAGTGTAATATCCCACTTAAACGTGACTTTAACAGTGTTACAGGAACTAAACGAAAGGAATGGCAATTATGAAAATAAGTGGCAATGGCATAGTTGTAAATAAGGGGAAAAAGGTTTAATGGATAAATATGAAAATGGGCAATGTTTCTACTCATTTTTCTTTGCCTCAAAAATCTGAAAATTTCTCTCCTTTTCTCCCTCAATTTTCGCCCCTCCCATCTTCATCCTCTTCATCATCAAATCATCACCCTCTTAAAGAATCAAACTCCTACCTAAATTCTTGTATTGCAAGCAAGGCTTTGGGAAGATTGGAGCAAGAGGAAAGTTAAAGAAAAGCAAGAAGAAAGGAAAGATTATGAACTAAGGTTTTGAGGAATTGGGAAGCAAGCAAACCAGCACCAAATCTTGTTTAAGGTGAGCTCCTAGTGGGTTTTAGAACCCTCCTTGTTAGAGTTTTTGAGGTTTATAGTCATATGATTAAAGTTGTGATTCATAGAACCCTAGTTTCCCTTTGTTGGAATCTCCTTGTTTTAACATGTTATAGGTTGTTAATATGTCCTAGAAATAAGCCATAAGCTGTATGTTGTTTGGGTGTGTTTGATTGTGCCAAAAATGGTGAAAATTATGCTTTGAAACTGCTCTTTTCTGTCTAACTGCAGGTAAAATCGTGTCACGATTTTACAACCGTGTCACGATTTTACAGGCAGAACATAACACGAATTCTGGGCATGGAATCGTGACACGATTCCAAAATCGTGTCACGATTTTGGGGTTGACAGAACATGAAAATTCTTTCATTTTTCTTGCACCATTTCAGCCATCCAATGCTATCCCAAACTCATAAAGCGATGTGTAATGACTATGTATCTCTTTATAGTGTTAAAGGACCTATCCCTTAGGGCATGATTAGATCATTAGGGAAGGCTTATAGTTTGATGATTAGAGAGCCTAAAGAGGTGAACAAGTCATAGAAAG
The DNA here is from genome assembly GCA_018208015.1 of Medicago ruthenica. Taxonomy (NCBI): domain Eukaryota; kingdom Viridiplantae; phylum Streptophyta; class Magnoliopsida; order Fabales; family Fabaceae; genus Medicago; species Medicago ruthenica. The sequence goes on along the minus strand of CM031375.1, from coordinate 10,428,067 downwards.
GTTTCTTTGGAATCCATAAGCATGGAATGTTTAGCAATCATAGTTAAAGATATAGTTAATAGAGTTGGTTTTCCAACAATTATAGGAGGCTTATGAGAACGATAAGCCAAGGTCATAGATTACAGGTTATAGATTACAGTTTTGTTACAGAATCAAAGTGACAGATTATATGTTCATACGTTAAGTTAAAGAATTAAAGAATTAAAGATCAAAGTTATTGGCGTGCTTGCACGTTTCACAGTCATAGGGCGTGTTCATCAGACTCCGGGATTCGCCGGATGGGACTTCTCCGAGAGGGTTGTCCACACGTTTCATAGGGAGTCCGGTGATAGCCTGATATGATAGGAGTTTCACCGGTTCATAGGGAGACGTATCTCGGGGTTGCTCCACCCGGGGTGCCCTCCGTAAAATGAACTCAGATAATTGTTTGTTCAACGCTAACAGCTAACATAAAACTGCTATCGAACTGCTTATATGTTTTATGTTTCATAGTTATAGTCAAAGTTACAGTTACAGTTATAGTCACAGAAAACTCATAGTTATAGTTATAGACAGTTATCAGAAAGTGATCCTAGGTCTTCCCCTCGATCACTAAGTCATAGATACAGACATGGTCATAGTTATGGATTTAGGCAATTATAGTTATAGTCATAGGCCGTTATGGCAATGGTTATAGACAGTTACAACAAAGGTTATAGGCAGTTTAAGTTATAGTTATAGAAGGATTTATAGTCATAGGCTGTTAAAGACTTGGCGATCCTAGGAAATCCCCGAGATTGCCAAGGTAGGCATGGCGACCCTAGGTTCCCTGTGGTTGCCAACAGTAGGTTGGGTAGAGCTCACTGAGACATTATGTCTCATCCCATTCCTTCTGGTGCAGGTTTACAGGCTAGTCAGAGGTTCGTGACGAAGATCTTCATAGAGGTACTGGATGGAGTGCATTTACTCGTGGTGTACCAGCTCAGAAGCTTTATGGACATTTGTTTAAGCATTGTATAAATATTGGATTATTTGTACAACGAGTAATATGTATTCTCTCATCTGTGATGTATTATTATTATTATTGAAATTTTTAAATGTATCCAGTATCAGTTTAACGCACATGCTAATATACTAGTTAAAATTAGTATGGGTGTTACAATTGGTATCAGAGCAGGTCGATTCAGACCGTGCCATGGGTCATTTAAGATTCAATAAAAGTAGTGGAATCATTGGGTTCCAGATGTTGTTCTAAATGTCATGTCTAGTTGAGCCTGATCAACTCAGTCTAGTATATGACAGTTAGGACAAATATCCGAGAGCTGAATGTGACCAAGGAGGAAAGAAATGTATGAAGGGTAAAGGTTAAGACGTCAGATTCTAAGATGAATTTGGCAAAGTGTTTCGTGTCAAAGGATGGTTCTCTAACAGTGAGGTAACTGAGCCAGTTAACGGCAAAGTTTCAGGAATATAAGAGGTATTAAAGAGTAAGGTCAGGTACCTTGACTAGTTGGACGCATCATGGAACGATGCCTTCTCCGAGGAGACATGAACAGTAAAGAACTATGGAAATACTTTAAGTAATGTTTTGGAATTTCAACGGGAACCGTAATTTGGAAAGTTAAAGTTAAGGAATGATTAGAGTTTTAATTCCGGCTGTAGATGCAAAGGATTGTGATACCAAACCCAGCGACTTGGACTAAGGAATGATCAATTAATTATCGGAAGTTCTGGAATTCTAGTAAGGACATAGTGTGTAAGGATGGAAGGACTTGCGCACTTGGAACGGATGAGATCTTAAACATCCGACAGGTAAGAGACTCATTTATGGATTAAACGAAATATTGGAAACAGATTACCTCCCTTGTTATGGGTCATCAAGATGCTTTGTACGAGGAGCACTAGCTTAGCGATAGGTGAAGGAAACCCCCGGTAAGGGTAGGGATTAAAGATTGAATCTTGTGTTGGCAGATTATAGTAGATCGGTTTCGAAGATTGAACGGGAAGATTGTCACTAACGTACGAGTTGTAGTTAAAAAAAAAAAAAACTATGGTTTAAGTTAAGGAGTTCTATGTTTTCTTTTGATGGGCTCCTTATACAAGTATTCGGTAAGTCGACAAGGATTACCTTATGTTGGTAAATGTTAAAGATGGTAGGAAATATATACCTTGGATTGTTCGAAACCGTGAAGAGGGCAACGGTCGAGAAGTCAGATGGACTATTATTCAGATAACAGGATTAGAATGGAATTGTGAATACAGTAATAAGTTATAGGAAGGACCCAATGGGAAATGCTAAGTATTGAAGCTTACAGATTTATTAATCGGTATTCGAAGAGATGTATCACATGTTTGAATTTATAGGAGAGACGGTAAAAATTGAGTTCTATCCAGACGGATTATTCCCGGAGCAATCCGAGAAGTAACCAAGAGTTATGTTGCAGTTATGTGGAACTAAGAGTCCTGGAAACAGGTTGTGGATGTGAAATCCCTACGGATAATTATAGGATGGGACTCGAATCATTAATCGATTAAGTATATGAAGGACGAGAATTTCCGGAAGTCATAGAATGTTCTAGAAGTTACCACAAGTAAATAATGTATGAACTTAAGTTGTTTTAACAGGAGCATCGTTGGGCTCGTATTTATTGTTAAAGACGGTTCACAGGTTTCGGCGTGTTTCGTGAAAGTAAGAACTTCGTTTATGTTCGAAAGGAAAAGCAAAGTCAAGCGTCGAGCAATCAGTAAGTTTAACAGGTGGTTTAAACCATAAGAGAAATTATAATGTAAGATGGTTACGTATGGTAACTACAAAGTTATAAAGTCAAAGGATTGACAAAGGAGATTTTATATGGTAATAGTGGTGTATTACTTCTATCTCAAGGTGAATTGTTAAAATCAGAGTTGCGCAGCGGAGAAGTAATCCAATTATGAGTTAACAGACAAATCAAAGCTGAAGTTTAGAGAAAAGGATGTTTGTGAAGTCCTTGTCAGAGGAATTACAGGAAAGGCATTCAGAGATTAATTCTCAAGTTATAGAATATGTGTAAGTAGTGATGATTTGAACTTATCATCAGTTCTAACAGGAAATTTTAATAGATAAGTCGAGGGATATTTCAGATCTCGAAACTCATGGGATAAGAGAATCGAAGCAGTTCGATAACTTAAAAGGATGTGTTTATAGCAAAATAAGTACATAGCGACGGAGGCCATATTTTATACGGTGATCTAGCTGTTTAGCTCAGTGACTTAAAGTTAATTTGAATAGTAAGTTTAACCAAAGAGGAATTATGCCGTGGCATACAGTTATTCCGCATCGTGCCCACGTTATGCTAGCATGTCGCATGTAACAGGCATGTAACAGGTTATGATTAGTATTATGTACACTGATCAGGCAGAGCTTATGCTACTTAGACAGTAGTGTAACATATTCATAGTTGTGTGACATGTATCAGTAACCGTGGTACGCAGTCGGAAATGTTATAGCAGGAAAGTCTCAATTGAGAAGTTCGGAAATTCTTGAACTTAATGTTAACAGTTAAAGGAAGGAAATGTTTTACATAGAACAGAAGAGTACTCATAGTTTATAGTAAAAGGCTACGTGAATTCAAGTCATGAATTAAAGGATTCAGAGTTTAAGAATGCTATTTTGAATAGCGAACAGAATAGAGTTTTCTTTTAGAAAACGGAGAATGTTCTGGAACGAATTAAGTTATAACGTCTATGGGACGTAATCATAGTTACATACGGGATTATAGTTACTCAAAGAGTGCAAACATGAGTTAAGAGCAAGAAGAGTGACCTTAGTTGGCGGGGCTTTGTCTCAAGTATATTTTGACTAAATATGATGTCCCGTAGTTGGACAATGATAATGCGGTGAACTGTGTACCGATAGAGGTGTGCACGTACTCGATCATGCATAGAGGCTATGTGCTATGGACAATGATGATATGTGAGACGGCTTATGCCACATGTCACTTATACTGGATTTTCATAAGTTTGAAAGTATTGGTAAAGAAAAAGGTTCTTAAGACCTTTGGTTACATGTTATTGTTGATTTATTAATCGGAGCATGAGCGACTCAGGTGATTTTTAGAATTTAAAGTTTTTCGCAGTGGGAATGTGAGCAATGCTCATGATTGTGAAAATAGTTACACCGGGATGTCAGAAAGAAAGGAACTTGCACCATAAGTTCAGTCACCACCCTATCTTTGAAACGTGAAGGTAATTGTAATAGGCTTCACTTCCGATTAAGAATACTCTATGTCAGATGCTAGCGGTGCAAGACTAACCTATATAAAGGATGATACAAATGTAACAGTAACAGGTCGCCTTACGAGGCGAAAATTAAAGACGATAATTCCTTTGAACTAAAAGTAATGTAATAGATTCCTCGGAAAGTTGAAATAATTGGGGAAAACAGAATGGCTCGAAATCCTCAGGGTAATATGGAATGGTCAATTAAGGAAGAACTGATAGAATTCGGTAAGTGAAATCCAAGACTTAATAATTTTTAATTGGATTTGTAAGAATATGTCGGACAGAGATCATAGTCAGATGAGATGGAAAAGTTGGTTCAGATAACCATACGTCTTTATAGGTAATAGATATACAAGATGCACCAAATCTTTCGGCGGAAAAGAGATTGTCATATGTTATAGTTTATAGAAATGAAAATCATGGCTAAAGAACAAGTTTTAACCAGTATGGTTTAATCGAAGTGCGTGGTTAATCTACATGTCAGACCTTAGAGTTGTCATGGAATTCCCGTGAATAAGAAGAATTGGAAATTTTCATAGTAAAGGAAGAGGTAGAAATGATTTATCTTTTCAGGATCTTCGAAGGATTTTCAAAATTTCGAGGACGAAATTTCTTTTAAGGGGGGTAGAGTGTAATATCCCACTTAAACGTGACTTTAACAGTGTTACAGGAACTAAACGAAAGGAATGGCAATTATGAAAATAAGTGGCAATGGCATAGTTGTAAATAAGGGGAAAAAGGTTTAATGGATAAATATGAAAATGGGCAATGTTTCTACTCATTTTTCTTTGCCTCAAAAATCTGAAAATTTCTCTCCTTTTCTCCCTCAATTTTCGCCCCTCCCATCTTCATCCTCTTCATCATCAAATCATCACCCTCTTAAAGAATCAAACTCCTACCTAAATTCTTGTATTGCAAGCAAGGCTTTGGGAAGATTGGAGCAAGAGGAAAGTTAAAGAAAAGCAAGAAGAAAGGAAAGATTATGAACTAAGGTTTTGAGGAATTGGGAAGCAAGCAAACCAGCACCAAATCTTGTTTAAGGTGAGCTCCTAGTGGGTTTTAGAACCCTCCTTGTTAGAGTTTTTGAGGTTTATAGTCATATGATTAAAGTTGTGATTCATAGAACCCTAGTTTCCCTTTGTTGGAATCTCCTTGTTTTAACATGTTATAGGTTGTTAATATGTCCTAGAAATAAGCCATAAGCTGTATGTTGTTTGGGTGTGTTTGATTGTGCCAAAAATGGTGAAAATTATGCTTTGAAACTGCTCTTTTCTGTCTAACTGCAGGTAAAATCGTGTCACGATTTTACAACCGTGTCACGATTTTACAGGCAGAACATAACACGAATTCTGGGCATGGAATCGTGACACGATTCCAAAATCGTGTCACGATTTTGGGGTTGACAGAACATGAAAATTCTTTCATTTTTCTTGCACCATTTCAGCCATCCAATGCTATCCCAAACTCATAAAGCGATGTGTAATGACTATGTATCTCTTTATAGTGTTAAAGGACCTATCCCTTAGGGCATGATTAGATCATTAGGGAAGGCTTATAGTTTGATGATTAGAGAGCCTAAAGAGGTGAACAAGTCATAGAAAGGTTTCTTTGGAATCCATAAGCATGGAATGTTTAGCAATCATAGTTAAAGATATAGTTAATAGAGTTGGTTTTCCAACAATTATAGGAGGCTTATGAGAACGATAAGCCAAGGTCATAGATTACAGGTTATAGATTACAGTTTTGTTACAGAATCAAAGTGACAGATTATATGTTCATACGTTAAGTTAAAGAATTAAAGAATTAAAGATCAAAGTTATTGGCGTGCTTGCACGTTTCACAGTCATAGGGCGTGTTCATCAGACTCCGGGATTCGCCGGATGGGACTTCTCCGAGAGGGTTGTCCACACGTTTCATAGGGAGTCCGGTGATAGCCTGATATGATAGGAGTTTCACCGGTTCATAGGGAGACGTATCTCGGGGTTGCTCCACCCGGGGTGCCCTCCGTAAAATGAACTCAGATAATTGTTTGTTCAACGCTAACAGCTAACATAAAACTGCTATCGAACTGCTTATATGTTTTATGTTTCATAGTTATAGTCAAAGTTACAGTTACAGTTATAGTCACCGAAAACTCATAGTTATAGTTATAGACAGTTATCAGAAAGTGATCCTAGGTCTTCCCCTCGATCACTAAGTCATAGATACAGACATGGTCATAGTTATGGATTTAGGCAATTATAGTTATAGTCATAGGCCGTTATGGCAATGGTTATAGACAGTTACAACAAAGGTTATAGGCAGTTTAAGTTATAGTTATAGAAGGATTTATAGTCATAGGCTGTTAAAGACTTGGCGATCCTAGGAAATCCCCGAGATTGCCAAGGTAGGCATGGCGACCCTAGGTTCCCTGTGGTTGCCAACAGTAGGTTGGGTAGAGCTCACTGAGACATTATGTCTCATCCCATTCCTTCTGGTGCAGGTTTACAGGCTAGTCAGAGGTTCGTGACGAAGATCTTCATAGAGGTACTGGATGGAGTGCATTTACTCGTGGTGTACCAGCTCAGAAGCTTTATGGACATTTGTTTAAGCATTGTATAAATATTGGATTATTTGTACAACGAGTAATATGTATTCTCTCATCTGTGATGTATTATTATTATTATTGAAATTTTTAAATGTATCCAGTATCAGTTTAACGCACATGCTAATATACTAGTTAAAATTAGTATGGGTGTTACATATATAATATAGATATGGATATGCGGGAATTAAGAAAATTAAAAGTGGTAATAAATTTGTTTGTAATTGTTATTGTTTTTAATACAATATTTAATGCTGATTGAAAAAAAAAGATATAATATTGTAATAGAATCTTTTCTTAATAATTAAAAGGTTCAGCTTTATAGGACTCCAAATCAACACAAGCAGAATGAGTTTGAGTACCCTTAAATTAATACTAGTATTTATGATGGTTAAACTCTTTTTCGGCTTCAAAAAATAGAAACACAAGTGGAATAAGCAGGAAATGATCATAAAAATTGAAGGAAAGATGAGTGTTTAAAGTCATTCGAAAGTGTGTTTAAGGTGGTGTGGAACTAAATCAATTTTATTAGGCATCATCTTAACACATTGAAGATTAAAGTCATATTCTTAGAAATCAAATATTGGATTTAAAAATTATTGCGTCAATTGAGTTCAAAAAACAAAATCATCATCATAAGATAAAAACTTTCTTACCGTGATTTTGACATAGATGTCATTTTCGATGGTCAGAATCAAACTTCTATATTCATTTAGCTAAATGATGCATGTGATTATGCATTAGGTTTAAAATACTTTCATCAGCTATAGCCTATAGGTAATTGGATTAGATAAACCATCAATTCAATAGATATATAAATAAGAAACTTCATTCAAAAGGAACTATCTACAATGAAATCAGAAATGTATATAATCCAGAAAATCAAAATTGAAATACGTATTATACATATAAAACTACTTCTCAATTCTCAAAGCTTCTTTTTCAGCAATGACCTGATAGGTTATTCATTTTTTTGGTTTATCACTTTTAGTTGGTTGCCTATTCCATAAGTCAGCGGCGTATATGCATTATCTTTAACTTCCAAGGAAATTGGTTTGCTAGTTTTGTAATATTAAACTGCTCTTAAAATAACTTTCGAAAAGAAAAATGTGCATAATAAGTTACTTCTAGAGACCTAGCAGTAATATTCTGTCCATTTGGAAAGGTTGAAATTGAGGAATGAAAGCTCTCGATCTCAGGCTCATCGATTCCAATCAATGTCACTCTCCAGACCAGAATCGTCACGCTGCAATAATAACTGTTATATGATTATCACAAAAATATATAAAACAACTACAAAAAGCAAGAGAGAAAAATGTGATTTTGAAATTGTGGTAAAAGTAAAACATACTATTTTTTATCTCTCAATTTTGAGAAGTAGAGATCTTTGGGCTGCTCAAGTACATAAGCAAAAAGATTAGCATCAGATACAGGCTAACTGATTATGTGGTGAGATTGTTATGGAGGAAGAAAGATGAGTTCAAAACACAATCTTATCGGTGGAAACTTTCTTACCGAAATTACACATGATGTTCTCTTGAGACAGCGGCTTGCATGATTTGATGGTGGACATCCTCCCACCATCAAACACTCATATTCAAGGAAATTACAGTGGATTGAATCAAAAACAAACCAACAAAAATCAATGAAGTGAAGCTGCATCGAGCTGAATAATGGGATTTAAAAAAAAAATTGAGACTTTTGTTGAGTTGAAAAGTAAACTTGGCAAAATAAGAATAAAATACTAACCCTTGAAGTAAAGGACACCCCGACCGCAGAGATGTTCCGTTGTGTACATCGGTGTGAAGCTCCGGTGATGGTGGTGTTGTCATGTTACGGTGTTGGAATCAAGTAAAGAAAACAGGTGATGCTTGTCATAAGAAAATAGTTAATTGTCGAAGGAAAAGAGTTCAATTTGACCCTCAAACTCTTCGATCTCTTGAGTGTGCTCTAGGCATTAACAAAACATCCTTGATAAGATTGCAAAAGGCTGAAGTTATATGGCGTCATTCGAATGCACTCAAGTCATATTTAAAGGACCAGAACATGATTGATCGTTTAAAGTATTGATAGTCGATGCTTGATGATAGAAGCATGCCTCATGACCCAAAGTTTAAATCAATTCATAATATTGTGTTCATTGATGAGAAATGGTTCCAAATGACAAAAAGTAAGACCAGATATTACTTCCCTTTCAAATTCATTAAGTAATTAACGTAGATACATTGGTTATTTAATGAAACTGAAAAGTGAAATTTTGTTTATAATATTAACCGGATGACTATAATATAAAGTACACCAGTTCAAAGATAAACTAACTAATTTTGACTTCTTATACTATGTAAGTTTACACTTTATGGAATAACCCTATTATAAATTAGAATGTAGAAACGAAAAAATATAATTTTTTATAAGCTAAAAATATTATTATTTTTGTTAAAGAAATTTAGGGTAAGAAATTTAGATAAAATAAAAAAATGAGTGATCCAGATTTTTAAATTTCAAAAGGAATAAAAAGATGGGTCTTGCTAACAAATGTCTTTAGGACATTCCGTAAGAATTCTAAATTAAGAAATTATTTTTTTAAAAGTAAAATATTTTAATTTTCAATGCATTGAATACACAATTTCATAAAAACTTACTGATTGTGCACTCTGTTAATCACGATAGTCTGTAAAGTTAAAATGCTTTCTTTAACGCCATGACATTTGAGCTCTTGGACAATTGAAGCTTTTTGAGTAATATTTTATGAGGTAATTTATAATTTAATAAATAAATTACTTTTGTTTAATGATGTAAAGTTAGTGAGATCTATTTAAACATTTTTCATTGGAGTCCATATTAGTGTATTGTCATTGGAGTCATTGAGTCCTTAAGATCATCTCCAATGGGAGGGTCTTAACCTTTTAAGACCCGGTACCTATTAGGCACCCCATTGGAGAGGAATTTTTTCAGGGTCTTATAGACCGGATGTCTCACTTATGACCTCATTCTTAAGTGGGACTCACACTTTTTTAATATTAAAAAATTGATATGTAATGATATAAAATTATTGATAGTTGATTAGTTGGTTCCATTTAAGAAATTTGTGTGAGATGCTGGGTTAGAAGGATTGAGTTCTTATTAAGTATTATTATTAAAAAATTATAAATGATTGATGTGTACACGTGGGACCCAAAGTACCCAAAAATGAGTCTCCATTGTTGATACTCTAATAAGAACTTTTATTCAAAAATTATAAATAATGAGGTGTACATGTGAGGTCCATTAAAAGAGTTTTTATTAGTGTAATAATATTATGAATGCTTTAAGAAGTTTAAAACTAACACATTTTCTGATGATACTTTTCTATAATAAGTTAAAAAACACACAGTAAGTTTCAATCACAAAAGATAGCATTTGCATTTATGTGTACAAATGAATTGCTTTCACACCATGCCTCGAGAGTTTACAAAACTGTTGTCACGACTAAAAAAAATTAACATGGCTCTACAAAGACGGAAAAACCTTAGACAAAAATGTTTGTATTAATAAAGATATTGAACTTCATTTTTTTTTTGAGCAAAAGATATTGAACTTCATACTGATATCAAAGTGAGAAAAATGCATAAAAAATGAAAAGGGAAGCAAATGACCTAGGCAACTAGGAAGTTCCTCGTCAAATACTTGATAATAATTGCAACACGTTCAATTAACAAGTCACTTTGTATACAAGATAAAATCTCAATAGCCGCAATCATGTACCTAAGAAAAACAATTAACTTTTTATATGCCTCCGATTGGAAGAAGCTTTCCTTGTAATAATAATATGCTATTCAATTTTTTACCATCTAGCTCCTCAACCAGCTGAGTTCTTAAATTAAACCAGGTCAGTTTTCGGTCTTTTCTTAGAAAGAATATTTCTGCCTTCTTTCCCAACCCAATAGGAATCCAAACACAAGGAGCTGGACCAACAATAGAGTTTGATCCATGATTCATTCACACCGAGTTCACCTAAAATTGATATGTGAAAAGTACTCGTCTTTATATGATAAGACATAATAGTAATATACCTATATATAACTGCCAACTCTTTCCGTGACACTGAATTAGGATAGTTTTCATCTGCGTGAGGTAAGAGTGTGGTAAGGAATGTCTCATTGTTCAAGTTAAATGATACTAAACATGGTGGTCCAAATTTATAAGACGCTTCTCTATCATTACACAAACAGTGACATGCTCCGTCCATGTACACTTGGAGAACTTCAAGATGCTGAGTAGGAGTAGGCATATCAAAATCAAGTTTGCTCCAAGAGTTATTTCTTAAGCTATATATCTCCTAAAATGCATCCAAACAAAGAGGTCCTAGATTTTGAAGTCCTTCGTCAGCAACTCTGGGGTTATAGGATGGAATTAATACACGATGAATCACTTCATAGTCTGTTGGAAAAATTAGGTCTTAATAAAAACAGAATTCATAAAACATGTTCAATCATTATGAATCAATAGCGGAAGCAATCAAAACATTGAACCTGATTATGATAGGATCTACGACATGTTTGATTTATCAAGGATACAAATTAGGGATTAGGAATACCTGAATGAAGCTTTCATGGCAGCCCTCTCATCAACAAGGATAACCAAAGAGAGGAGATGATCTGAAACAAACGATAGAGTTAGCGGCGGCTGATTTGGTTCTTCCTCAACCGGTACATTTATGCCTCAAGTTATCTTCAGATGGGGAGAAGAGAGTGTTTGCTGTGTACGGTGTATTGGGGACCATAGCCTCTTTTATATTGGATGACCATTAGGGTTTCCCATTATTCCGTTAATGGGTCATCCGGACATCCACCCATATTGAGTCCATATCAATGAATTAATTATCTAAATAGAAATCTAATTAGCCTTATTACTTAAATTGATCACTAATCAATTAAGACTCTAAATTGATAAATAGCTAATATAATTATTATTACGATATTTGCCCACATAATGATATCGGAATATAATTAAATAATAAAATATTCCAACAATCTCCCACTTGGGCTACATATCTTAATAATTATACCATAATACTTTAGGCGCGCGTCTGAATGCTATTTATCTTTAGATTTCAACTTTACAATCTGGTCCACCTCATACATTAATAATGGGACCACCGCGGCTGTCGTCACTGACGTATAATGTGACGGAACCCCGACGACCACCATATCAATGTAATTGATGAAATAGATCGATATGGATGAGTGGCATGGAAATTTCATGTGATGTGATCTCTAAATCATGTCTATTTCCAACTGGTCCAACTGAAAACTTTAGTGAGATCAAACTGAAGTTTGCAAATTCAATATTTGCACAAAATGATACAGAAATGGTTATAACAAAAATAACCTCCTAAACTTTATTTCTGCAGAAAATCATAATATAAAGTCTGTATCGATACCAAAACTAAAGTATAAAACATAAAACAAAAGAGACTCCCACTAATCCAAGACATCCTTAATGACATCAATCATATGAAATACCTTATATGTCATGTCTTTGATTAGTGAGTCGGCTAGCATTAAAGTCCATCTTTATATGTTCTATTCAATTCAACAATAATCTATAAGGTAATGAACTCTATAAAATTTGTTGTTGAATACTTTATGACTGAATTATGTCACTATATATAACTTAAGTGGTCTCTCAATACCTTTAACAATATGCAAGCAAGTGGCATAAATACTTACAGTCATATTTCTTGAGTTAGAATGTGTATTATCTACTTACATCCAAAAGTCAGAGTCTGACACACAAATGATCTCCAAATTGTCAGATCCCTGATGTGAGCATAAGCTCTCTTGTTCTCTTTAAAAAATCCTTACGGTTGTGTTTTCAACAATTCAAACTTTGAATTGCTCAAATATCTGCAAAACAATCTTATTATATACGCTATTTCCAAATGCGTATAATAAAATCATACATAAAAATTCTATAGGCAAAGTGTAGGAAAATACTTAAATTTCTGAATTCATAAATTTCCTAATGGACAATATTTGAGACTGAAAAGTCTCTCTCGATGATTGAGGTCATCCAAAAATTTATTAACTTTAATGTCAATTTATTTTCAACTTTAATGATATAACTCTTTTGTGATATCCGAATAATACCTTGAGAAGAATCTCTAAGTATTGAAATGCCTAATACAAAAGAGGTGTCCCCAGGATCTTTCATCACTAACTTTTGTTAGAGATTTCCTTGGTTTCACATTACTAACATATATCATAGTTGACTAAATAAAATAAAATTGACACATTAAAATAGGAATATAAATTTACTCCCACTGAGCTTACTAAATCCACAACTCTACTTAATATTATCTCAAAACCAAATGAGACAATTACTTTATGAGAATTTGTGGTAACACTAAAGAGACAAATTTCTTAACTTATAAGTGGATTTCACGACTTTGCAAACCATCTACTTTGTATCAATTGACACAAAAGCTTTATTCCGTTGCACCATATTATATCATTAATGTCACCATTAAGAAACACTATATTGAAATCCATCTTATGCAGCTCCAAAATTATAACAAGCAAACTAGTATCATGACTGTCTTAATAGAGTCTTTCAAATAAAATAAATAGAATTTCTCTTTTCAGTCAATTCTTTATGATACTAGAAGCCCTAGTTCTTGAGGGTGTTGAGTTTGATCTATATGAATTAATTTCATAACTTGATTGAGAGGAAAAACAATAATGTCCTTATGAGGTTCCAAATATACTATACTAATAGTAACAATATGAAATGGTTTAGAACCAATTCTTCCTCATTCAATTTTATTCTATTTCCATATCTCTCCCCCAAACTCAATATCCTCAAGAAAACTTAACAATTTATGTCTCAAACATTTCCTTAAGTTGTGGGACGAAAAACTTATAGTTTTCAAACCATTAAACAATTATAGAATGTCACAAGTCATAACTGAATTGACTCTAATAACTAAACTTATAAGACACACTGAATCATCATTTGAAAATAAAACTCGAAATATCTTGATTTAGTCAAAGAGAAATTAAAACAAAAATTAATTCAAATAATGATTCACCAAATTGTCTTTTAAATACAAAAATAAGCTAGCAACGACAATCTAAAATTAGTATAAAATGAATAAACAATCTTTATCGACTTTGTCCATTCTAAATTGATATATCTTTCAACATCATTGGACATAAGTCAATCAAGATTACCTTTCTTTATTTGCCCTTGTCTTTTTGAGGTATTTTCCGAATGAACACTATTTTATTTTCTCTTGCTTCAGCTTTTCTTTATTTGCACACTTTATGAATTGATCCTTTAAAGGATCATTTCTAACTTTAACAATTATAAACTTAATTGTGCAAAGAGAATACTAAATGCTGAATTTTCGAACAAGTCATCTGATAGTCGAAATTACTGAATTTTCGAACAAGTCATCTGATAGTCGAAATTATAATGTCTTAGCAAGATTAAATATTTACATAATGTGCTCAATATTTTCTTTGCCTAATAATCTTAATGAAATATCACTCTCCAATGAGAGATTGTCTTTAGTTTAAGCAAAGAAAATATGACAAAAATTGTCAACTTAATAACACTGATAAGATTTCTGATAAGATTTGGTGTATACTCACTTGTCAAACTTGATTCTCACATTAAATACTGAATTTGCAAGAGAATGCGAGTTTCACCACCCTTATATAAGATCTAGATCCAAGAACAATGTTAATATTATTCTTTAATTCCTAAGAGTTAAAAATTTAACTCAAATTAACAGATACATAAACTGTATTAGCTTAAAGAGAACAAGAGAAGCAAAAGCACTCACAAAAACACCTAGTGCACCATTAATATCAAGTCTTTAAACAATAATATCAATTGCTAGTGGTATTTTACAGCAATGATCAAAGAATGACAATTTACTTTGACAAAGAATAAATTCTTATAATTGTCATATGTTTACCATTATATTCATGTGGATGTAAACTCTTAAATGTATAAATAAGTTTACACTCACACAACATTATCACACATGTCAATAAAATATTATAGAAACGTGCATCTTTATTTGTAAATAAAAGACCTTAACAAGATACCAAGCGCACCATTAATTCACAATCTTCAGATTGTAAAAATTAACTGCAAGCGATACTCTCAACGCAATGATCAAACATTGGTGATAAGTCCCGTCAAATAATAGTCACCTTCGGGCATCCTATTATCCACATGGAAAAATACTTTATAACCACCACATATTTACCACCACAGGTATGTAACTATCCGGCCAAGTTGTGCCTTCCTTGGGGCCGACGACAACTCGCATAAATAATTACACACTACATCTTTTGTAACTTCAGTTGAGTCGAATCTACGCAACAGAGGTTACTTGGGCAACATTATTGTTTCAACCGACTCAACCGCAATTACTAGATAATTTTAATATATATTATATGGGGTGATAAGTCCTGTCAAATAATAGTCACCTTAGGGTATCCTATTATTTACATGAAAAATTACTTTATAATCACCACACATTTACTATCACATGCATGTAATTATCCGGCCAAGTTGTGCCTTCCTTGGGGCCGACGACAACTCGCATGAATAATTGCATACTACGTCTTTTGTAAGTTCAGTTGAATTAAATCTACGCAACAGAGGTTACTTTGGCAACACGTTGCTTCAACCAAAACAACTACAATTACTAGACATTTCACAATAAATTAAATGTTTTTTTGTAAATGGGAATGATCTTTAAATTTACAAGGCACTACTAACATAATGTAGGCCGAATAGTCCATTATGTCGCTAAGTAACCATAAGGCCACTCAGCAACCCTTAAGTGTAAAGACAAGTTCACAAGAATTTGAAAGAAGATGCAAGTCAAAAATCACACCAATGTGTGTATGACAATACATTTACAGGCATCACATAAAAGCGAAAACATAAATAGCATGAAGTATGTCAAAAATGCATGATTGGAGGAAAAGAAAAATGATGTTATTGTAGAAACTTAATAACAATAATCTCAAACATCACAATCATGCTATAAACCAAATATTCAATTTCAAATCAAATAAAAAAAATTGAATTTTTTATATGCCAAAAATATTCATGCCACAATTGATTCACATATAGTAATGATTCTTTAAATAAAATAATGAATAACTCTAAACTTAATTATTTCCTAAATAAGGAAACAAACTTTATATGTTTATAAATAAACAAACAAAACTAGAATCAATATTTTCCAAAATTTAAAGAATCAAAACCTTATTTTCTATACAAAATAAAAATTGTCCATAATATTTTGAGATTCATTATTAAAAGGCAACAAATCTTCTACAAGTATATATAACAACCAAATATATATAACAAATTTATATTTGCCTTTTTCTCAAAAAAAACTTTATATACAAAATCTTTATGAATCAAAATTAATTTCAAATAGAAAATCATCTCAACCAAAAAGATTTAATATAATATCAAATCACCAAAGTCAAAATAAAATGCAATATCAGGCTTTTATATCCAATGAATTATACGGTGATGTTCTATAAAAGAGCCAAATCCGTTTCTCATATTTCAAACAAAATCAACCAAAAAAAATTTTCTCAGTCAAAAGTAAAGCCAATAGAAGTTATTTTAATTCTCAAGGTATATTAAAATCCTTAATTTTATAGTTATAAGTTATGACAACAAATTGTATTTACTATAACAATGACTAGATGGATGAAACAACATAATAGATATGTTTTCAAATCAGGATCATTAAAAAACGAAAATATCATCCCAAAGATAATCCGAAAACAACCATTCAAGCATTATGGATACATAAAAAAAATTTCATGTGAATTAAAAAAAATATATTCACGGTAACAATAAAAAAATTGTTAAACCAAAAACCTTAATTACCCACATCACCCTTTCAACTTAAAATATAATAAATAGGTGATTTAGAATTTTGCAACTAACAACCATTTCAAAATTCAATTAGAATCCAACAGAACAAACCGATGTTTAAATATGGATATTGAAATAAAATCCAAAACTATAACAAACTTAATTTCAAAACGTATTGATTGGAATAAGCTCACTATTAGACAATTAGTATTCACCACCTAGGCACTTTTGCACTCAATTGAATACCATATTAGTTAACAGATGAGACTCGCAAATTAAGAAACACGAAGACCATAACCCAAAAATTTGAGTATAAACCGCAACCTATCTCAATAAAACAAAAACTTAAAATTGTACCATGTACCGCAATTTAAAATTTCTAATCGTTATTAAGCAACGGAAAAAATGGATTCATACTCCAATAAATCACCGAATCAAACATAAGCACAAATTCAAAATTAGAGTTCATAAAAATTAAGGTAAAACTTCATGCAATCTCAATAAACCAAACATGTAGACCTGCTCTGATACCACTTGTTGGAAAAATTAGGTCTTAATAAAAACAGAATTCATAAAACATGTTCAATCATTATGAATCAATAGCGGAAACAATCAAAACATTGAACCTGATTATGATAGGATCTACGACATGTTTGATTTATCAAGGATACAAATTAGGGATTAGGAATACATGAATGAAGCTTTCATGGCAGCCCTCTCATCAACAAGGATAACCAAAGAGAGGAGATGATCTGAAACAAACGATAGAGTTAGCGGCGGCTGATTTGGTTCTTCCTCAACCGGTACCTTTATGCCTCAAGTTATCTTCAGATGGGGAGAAGAGAGTGTTTGCTGTGTACGGTGTATTGGGGACCATAGCAGGGGCGGACCTGGACTTCCACTATTAGTGGGGCAATTTTTTTTGTCAAATGATTAAATAATACAAAATTTAATAAGAAGTTATATTAAAAGTGGTTGTAGCAACCAAAATTACAAAACAAATGCTCTATTTTCCATTATAGTATGTTAAAAACATGAACAAAAAATTAATCATAACCCTGTCTAATATGCAACAAATTCGCAGCATGGTTGGCAATTTAATCTGTGTAAAATTAATCATAAGTCATAACCCAAACATAAAAATGATAAACTCACTTCTTGATGAAGTATAACAATTAACAGTGTGTGTGTTATACAATTGGTTGGAAATTAACAGCGTGTGTCAGTGTATTATACAATTGGTTGACAATTGACATTTGATAAAGCATAACAATTAACATAAGCCTAAAAAATACATGGTAATTAAGCCTAAAATCACATGGTAATTAAGCCTAAAAAAATGGGCCTGGACTGGTGTGGCACCTGCCACAGCAGGCCCAGTCCAGGTCCGCCCCTGGACCATAGCCTCTTTTATATTGGATGGCCATTAGGGTTTCCCATTATTTCGTTAATGGGTCATCTGGACATCCACCCATATTGAGTCCATATCAATGAATTAATTATCTAAATAGAAATCTAATTAGCCTTATTACTTAAATTGATCACTAATCAATTAAGGCTCTAAATTGATAAATAGCTAATATAATTATTATTACGATATTTGCCCACATAATGATATCGGAATATAATTAAATAATAAAATATTCCAACATAGTCATCTCTAATATGGTCATAACCAAATCCATGAATACGAAGATACGGCCTTGCAGGCTCATCATGGAAAGATGATTGCACGAGACACGACTCAAAGTGGCTGGGAGGAATGATCTTATGGGTAAACTTGGAATTGTGGTAGTGAGATTATTGTATGAAATATTCATGAAACTTATACTTAAAATGTCTAATGTTTAATTCCAGCGTTAGAAATGTCTAATGTTTGAAGTTTTTTCTGACTCTGCAATCATGTAGAAAAATTAGGTCCTAAAATATCGGAGCTCAAGTATACATAAATAAATTATATAAAATTAAAAAGGTGGCACCATTTTTCACTTAACATCAGAGCCAATGAATTGGAACTCAAGTTTAAATACTTTAGCATGGAAATGTTGCTAAAACGATACTCGGTGATCACACCTTCCAAATCACACCCTAACATGTAAGATCTCGTGCCCATAATTTGGTTGCTTGACAATTATAATTCTTGCAGCGAGTGCTTTCCAACAGATAAATTTTCAAGTATTACAGAATGATCTTCACTCAATATATATGTTTGTTACTTGAAAGGTCTAGCGACCTTAATGAACATAGGTTACCAAATGATTTTGGAATTCCAACCTAACAGATTATGTGAAAGGAATATTGAAAGATCTGGAAATGTGCCAATAATTTGGTTTCTGTCTAAGGACAAGTGTTGCAGTGAGTATGTTGCACAATACCTATAGTAGAAATACACTAATTACTCCTCCTCAAACTTATTATGATAGATACAACTCAAGGGTACTGAAGAGAATTAGTGAAAATATTACCTGAAACAAAATGTGATATTTTTTTTTTTTGACTTGTATTTGGTTTGAAAATCTTATTTAAAAAAAAAAATCACTTTCATACCAAAAAAGTCCAAAACAGATTTGGCCACTGGCCAGACCTGAATCCAGGTCAATATTTGTCATTCATACGTGGACTAACTTGATGACCCATGCTGTATAAAGCTTGACAATGACATGCACAACAAATAAAGTTTTTGAGCAGAGAAAAACAAGTAAATAAATAAAGTTTTCTTTACTTTTAAAATATCGAAGTTTCATAAAGATATATTAATTAGATTATGAGATTTTACGTGGATATATGGAAAAAGGTTTTCCAGGAAAAAATATAGAATTTTTTCTATCTTTCCACATTGTATTTCTGTCTTTTCTTAAACAAGAATTCAGAAGTACCAATATTTAAAAGAAACATGCATGCAAAGAGGTTAGGGAATATTCCATTTCCTATTCAACCAAAAAAATTCACTGAAAAAATAACATTTTTTTTCCGTTGGCCGGTACTTTCAAGCTCTATTTAGGTGGCAGCTAGAATCAAAGATTTCTTTATGATTTTTTTTTTTGGCAAATTAGATTTTAGAGGCTCGCTAAAGTCATGATAGATCTCAAAACTCAAATAACATTGAAACAATACTTACATATCAACGGAATTTTTACATCAATAATAAAAGTTAAACTTATATCCTTGTAAGATATGAATTTACTGTCTAACAACTAAACATCAGTTAGAACCAAACATATTATGGTACGAAAAAAGTATACATTCATAAGCATTCATGCATTAGCTTACACATAAGGCACAATTTTTAAACTAAAGACATAATATTATATAATTTTTAAAAATCTTCCATAGCATTTTGAATCGCAAAATTGGTTATCAAAGTTTTATAATCAAATAAGTACGTATGCAACAATTTAATATCAACTATTGCTTTAATGATTTACTTCAAGTTGGAGGATTAAATATCTAAACTAATTTAAACTAAGAAATAAAGAGTAAAAGGATACAAATTTAAATTTTGGTAAAATACAAAATATTAATCTAATAATTAATTATTAACGTTAGTCATTTAATAAAGTCACTTCAATTCTTCAAAAGAATGTGAAGATGATGAGAAAATTTGAGAAAGGTGAGAGAGTTCAAATAAAAAGATGAACGAAAATGTTTAAATTTTATAAAACATATTTATAATAAAAATAAACTTATAGATATTTTTTAAAAAATGGAAAATGCAATAAAAACTGGCACAATAATCTAAAATACTCGACATTTATTTTAGTAGAGCATATCCAATAGTCTTTTTTAAATGAATCTACTTTGAGTTTCATGCCCTAATAACAAGTGATTTCTACAATGATACATCATACATATGTAAGTCATACATATTTGTTCCAAATCCAATGTAAAAAAATAAGGCACCTTATCATAATGATAATAGGATACCTTAATAATGATACTGTAAATTATTTAAGTTATTTATACAATTTTTATGTTACTCATTTTGTCACGTCAAGTTCCTCCGATTGAGAGAAAAAAATAAGGCAAAACTTCATCGATATATGAAACTATTGGAGATGCTCTTAACTTTGTGGTAAGTTTTTTTTTTATATATACACAAATTAGTTTGTAATTTTTAGGCAAATAAATCAATTTGTGTTAAATGTTAAACTATTAATTTTGATGCAATAATATCGACGCTACCTTTTTTTTTTGACAAATTGACACTACCTTTTTATTAAGCCACTCTCATATTTATATATAAATAAATTTTTTTTGCCTAATTATGTAACTTTTATTATTTATTGATGTTGAACTTTTTTGGGGGCCTAATTAAGGCTGGAGCTTTGATGGACCAGTGTACTATAATGCAATCTAATATACTCTTGACAATTTATAAATATTTATACTTAACTATAAGTTTATTTTACTACATATTAAAATGAAGAACAATTAAATTTATACACTTTTATAAAAAATAAATTTTAGATTAGCCAAAAAGGATGCGACTCATACTTGATGATAATAATATGAGTTCAAATTTCACAAATGCATTATTTTTCTTGATAAATAAAAAATAAGTAAATTCATAAAAGTTTTCCAAACTTTCAAACTTATTTCAACTTAATAATGAGTACTACTTGAGATCCAATTCATGTCCACTTTTGTCATTGGAAAACAAAATTCAATTGTGGAAATTAGATGCTTCAACAAGAAAAAGATAGTACATTATTTATTTTGTGTCCACGATGAAATTATGAATGCACGTGCTGCTTTACAACATCGACGCTTCAAATGGAATGCATATCTAAAATCGATATACTACTATGTGATTAGTTTTAATTTATTCAAATGAAATACATTTATTCAAACAAAATGCACATCTAATGTTCAAGATCAACACATATATGGTTATTAGTTTTAATTTATTAATTTTTTAAAATTTTCACCGGTATTAGATTTGTTTGTGTCAGTGTGTGAGTGTGTTAGATTCTACACTCCACTATAGCAAAAGGTTATCCCACATGGAAATGGGCCCCACAAACCACGGTGAGATGTCTGTGTCTTCCTATGTTTTCTTTTGCATGGTAGTAGCCAGCAATGGAGTGAACAGATTTCATTCCATTTTTCTCTCTCTTCTCTGAAAAATTCTCTTCTTTGTCTTCAAATCTTATATCTTTCAATCATTCTCTTACATGGGTCTTCTCTGAAATCCAAGTTCTCAATGTGCACACTCTGGTACCCACCAAATTTCCTTACTTTTTGTTGCTTCACTGTGATTTTTGCTTTTTGGGTATATTCTTTGTTCTTTCTATAAAAAACTGTTTTTGGGTTTGATCCAAATTCTTTTTTAAATAAATCAAAAATTTCCCACTTTCTTTAACTGATTTTTGATGTTGGGTTATTTTTCTTTTTCTTGAAAGTTTCCTTTTTTAATGTTAATTTTCATTCCTTTATCTGCATCTCTAGAGACACTGTGACTCACATTGGGTTTTGAACAGTGTCTTTTGTTTTCACTACCTAATTTGAATGTTTTTAAGTTTTGAGTTTGGTTTACTTCAGCAATTTCTGGTATTGTTTTGATGTTGTAATGGTTTCACTAACATTGTTTTCTTTAACATGTTCCTTAGATGCATTTTGTATTTGCTAGTAATTTCATTTGAAAATTGATAGTGACATTTCATATAATGACCCTTATTATCCCAATTTGTTTATTAGACTTGATCTTAGTGCTTATTATAATGTGTTACTAAAAGAACGTAATTTATGTGCATATGAAGAGACAAAGACATGTATTTTTTTTTGTAGCAATTGTTACTAGGCTTGTAATGTACATGGTTCCACTTTTGGAGGTACAACATTGATTCTATAGATGTATAATTGACTTTGACATGTTTGGATGTTTCGTAGTAGAATTGATTCTAACTTGAAGCTAAGATTTGTAGTTTTTGACTCCAAGTGTAATTTTTACACTCAAACTTTTTGTTCAACTCACTTATATATCTAAACATAAACCACTTTACATTCAAGTCACTTTTAACTAAAATAAATTTTAGTTCCGGTTTTGGAGGAGGCAAAATTGATTTTGACATGTTTGAATGTTCTCAAGTAAAATTGATTTTGCCTCCAGTATTGATTTTATCTAATATACATTTGATGTTGAATAAATATGCAGATAGAAATCAAGGTCTAGGATTTGCATAAAGGGAAAAGGCAAAAAAGGTAATTTAGATTTGGGAAAATGGGAGCTTCAAGCTCTAAAATGGAGGAGGATAAGGCGCTGCAACTGTGCCGCGAAAGGAAGAAATTTGTTAGGCAAGCGCTTGATGGCCGTTGCTCACTAGCAGCTGCACATATGTCATATGTTCAGTCACTGAGAATTGTAGGAACAGCTCTTAGTAAATTCACAGAACCTGAACCTCACTCTGAGTCTTCCTTGTATACTAATGCAACACCAGAAGCACTTGCTTTAACTGATAAGGCAATGTCACAGTCTTCACCATCTATGTCACAACACATCGATGCAGGGGAAACACGCAACTTCTATACAACTCCGTCTCCTCCTAGTTCTAGTAAGTTCCATGCTAATCATATGAAATTTGGTAGTTTTTCTTCTAAAAAAGTCGAAGAAAAACCACCTGTACCTGTTATAGCGACGGTAACGTCATCAGGCATCACACAAAATGGAAGTAGAATGTCCGAAACAGAAGCATTTGAAGACTCTTCTGTTCCTGAAGGAACTCCACAATGGGATTTCTTCGGTCTTTTTAATCCTGTTGATCATCAATTTTCTTTTCAAGATTTGAAGGGCACGTCTCATCATATAGGGAATGGTGAGGAGGAGGAAGGAATTCCTGAGTTGGAAGATGATGAAGAGAAGGCTTCTTCTTGTGGAAGCGAAGGCTCGCGGGATTCTGAGGATGAATTTGACGAAGAGCCTACTGCAGAAACTCTAGTCCATAGATTTGAAAATCTAAATAGAGCTAATAACCATGTTCAAGCAAATGTTTTGCCTGTGAAAGGGGATTCAGTTTCTGAAGTTGAATTGGTAAGCGAGAAGGGAAAATTTCCTAATTCATCTCCATCAAAGAAAGTGCCTATGGTAGCTTTGCTTCCACCTGAAGAAAATAAATCAACGGAGAAAGAGAATCATAGTGAAAATAAAGTCACTCCTAAGAATTTCTTTTCAAGCATGAAGGATATTGAACATCTCTTTATTAGAGCTTCGGATTCTGGTAAAGAGGTTCCTAGGATGCTTGAAGCAAATAAATTTCACTTTCGACCAATATTCCAAGGAAAAAAAGGTAACATTTCTTGCTCTCTTCTTTCTATATGCCTCTTTGTTATTTTGTAGTCAATTTCAAAATGAGATGCTTTAAAGTATTAACCAGAGCATTCTTAATTGTAACAGATGGTTCTTTGGCATCCTTTATTTGTAAGGCATGTTTCTCATGTGGGGAAGACCCAAGTCAAGTTCCAGAAGGTAATTTTTTTAGTCTTGTGAACTAAAGGATTCAAGTAGTAGAGGTAATTTGTAATAGAAAAGTATCATTCGAGCTTAAAGAAACCTTTTTAAAACACAACCACTAGACCTGCAATGTTGTAGAGATGGTGATGTTACGTTACATGCATGGCCACACAAGGCAAAATAAGATTAGAAATGAAGTCATTATGGAGAAACGAGGTTGCTCCTGTTGTAGGAAAAAATTATAGAATCTCCACTTAGGTGGTTTAGGCATGTTTGAAGAATGCTTGTTGAACAGTAAGGAGGGTAAGATGATGAAGGATAGTCAAATAGTTAGAGGAAGAGAAAGGTCAAAGAAAATGATAGGTCAAATCATTAGGAGAGATCTAGAACTGAATGGCCTATATCTAGATATATTTATGAAAAAAATTAATATTGTTTTACACTTTGATCCATGTAACTAACCCACTTATTAGGAAAAGGCTTGCTGTATGAATCATGCAAATCCTATTGCATAATCTGGCTATGTAAATGTTGGCTTCTATAAGATGTATTTGATATATTTTTTTTTATTCTTTTCTGGTTATTTTAGAATTCATACCAAGTTCTTCTCCATTATACAAGAAACGTTCCTTAATTATTATTTTTTTAATTTAGATAATCGTTCCTGTTTTTGGAATTCAATATCTAATTTTTTTTTCTTCTTTACAACTTCCTAGAGCCTGCTCAAAACTCGGTTAAGTACTTAACTTGGCATAGGACAGCATCATCTCGATCCTCCTCCTCTAAAAACCCTTTAGATGCAAATTCAAGAGAAAATGTAGAGGATCTCACAAATAATCTCTTTGATAATTCGTGTATGATCTCTGGAAGCCATGCATCAACCTTGGATAGGCTACATGCCTGGGAAAGGAAGCTCTATGATGAAGTGAAGGTACCATCTATTTCTTATCAACAGACTCATCGACCTTTACGTATTGTGTTACATATTTTTTTATTTTGATAGTACTATGTTGAAGAAGAACTATTTTGGATTTTGAACTTAAAGTTGAACATTCCGCTGACAATTAAGGGCATGTTTAGATTGGCTTACTTGAGCTTATCTACTATTATAAACACTTGTGTGACTGTTTGGGAGAGCTTATGGAAACAACTTATGACATGTCCATAAGCTCTCCAGGATACCTTAAGAAAACAGCTTATAGTATATATGAAAATAATTTGACTTTATTTCATCATTTGTTAGAGATATAGCTTATACGTAAGCACTTATATGACAAGCGTTTATTCTGAAAGTGGTTGAGTTTTTCATCCAAACAAGCCTTAGTATTTTAAATACATAGCTACAGGTCATAGAACATGGGAATTTCTGTCTGTTTTCTAATATCAATGTTCATTTATGTGAATCATAGGCTAGTGAGATTGTCAGAAAGGAATATGACATGAAGTGTAAAATCTTGAGGAACCTGGAATCAAAAGCAGAAAAGACCTCCACTATTGATAAAACTCGTGCTGCAGTCAAGGATCTGCACTCAAGAATCAGAGTGGCGATTCACAGGATAGACTCTATATCAAAGAGGATTGAGGAGTTGCGAGACAAAGAGCTTCAGCCACAACTTGAGGAATTGATCGAAGGGTATGACTAATAAGTTTTGCTTATTTTACCGAGGATATGTTTCATGCTGACATATTTTGTCTTAATATACATTTTAAATAACTCAGAGTGGGATAAAAGGTGCATCTTGAAAGCTAATCTGGAAAATCTATTAGAAGAAAGTTTATACAAATATTTTGTGAAACATAAAATTGGAGTCTGCTAAAACAGGTGAATTAACGAATTGTGTTGTTTTGGTTTTTGAAAGTCATTCTACATCATGCTCCAGTGACTGAAGTATGCTCTTGTTTCAAATTCTTCACCTTTTTTTATAGAACAAATGCAAGGATCGCCTTCCAACTATGGGTTATGAATTATGACTTATGTGTAGAAAGCTCCCGTGCGCATTGTAATTTACCATAAGAATAATGCTTAATGTTACGACACACTTCCGCACGAATTTAGACGAATGGTGGCTATTCATATTATTTTCAAAATCCAACAACCTAGATTAAATTTCTATAAAGTATAAAGTAATAACCACCATATGCCAACACTTCTCAGCTTTTTTATGCTTCATGTCTTTATCTCTCGTTCTCATATGCAGTTATACCTTCCTATGCAATGATCATAGCAAATATGAAGTGATGTGAGGTGGGCGGTGGTATTAACATCATATGCAATGACAGCTATATAGGATTCTATTGTGAGCATATTTTATTTGTTTTTCTTCATGTTTAAAATAATTAAAAATGAGTGCATATATAGTGATTTTATAAGGTAAACAAGCCATCGTGCCTTTTGTGCGAAAAAAAGCCTCGTGCCATATAGCACTACTGTTTACCATAATGACTCCTTTTGAAAGTCTACTACAGGGGATTTTCTTCACATTTAAACTTATATGTTTTTCTTCCTGAAGTGTTTAGGCCTAAAAAACTGTGGGTAATGACCATAGTATTTAAACACAAGTTGTAATCTGTAAACTCTTAACTTGAATAATAGAAATGTATTGACTGCAGCTGCTCTGCAGTTAAAGACAGGCAAAATTGGCTGACCACCGTGATCAAATGTCGAGTGTCTTTTGTTTGCATTTTTTGTATCGGCTTTTCTTTTGAACCGGGATTGTTGTTCTGACAAATAAGAAGTAACCTTATATTTCAACGTAATTGACATTTTTCCAAGTTATGGTGTTGAATTTACTTACGTAATTGATTATACATGAATGTTGGCTTTCTATTTTTGTGACTCGCTGATGCTTGCTAACAATCTTTGAATGCTAGATTAATGAATTTGGATCGACAAACTACTTGTGTTTTCTTAGTCATTAATATGTTTGGTTCATATACTTGTGAATTTACTTGCGTTAACTAATATGAACTTCTTGCTTTTGTGATTCATCTTTTTCTGTTATGCTTTGATTGCAGGTTAAATCGAATGTGGGAAGTGATGCATGAATGCCACAAGCTTCAGTTTCAGATCATGTCGGCATCATATAACAACAGCCATGCTAGAATCACCATGCATTCCGAATTACGCAGGCAGATTACTGCCTATCTTGAAAATGAACTCCACTTTCTATCATCAAGCTTCACCAAGTGGTTTGAAGCTCAGAAGTCCTATCTGGAGGCTATTAATGGCTGGATTCACAAATGTGTTCCTCTTCAACAAAAATCAGTCAAGAGAAAAAGGAGGCCACAATCTGAACTTCTTATACAATACGGTCCTCCAATATATGCTACATGTGATGTCTGGTTGAAAAAGCTCGGTACATTACCTGTCAAGGATGTTGTTGATTCTATTAAGAGCTTAGCAGCTGATACTGCGCGGTTCTTACCATATCAAGACAAGAACCAGGGAAAAGAAGCTCATTCTCATATTGGCGGTGAATCAGCAGATGGTTTATTAAGAGATGACATATCGGAAGACTGGATTTCAGGTTTTGATCGATTTCGGGCAAACTTGATTCGATTTCTTGGTCAATTAAATAGTTTGTCTGGTTCTTCTGTCAAAATGTACAGAGAACTTAGACAAGCTATTCAGGAAGCTAAGAACAATTATCATCGGTTCAATTCTCAGTCTCAAAATGGTCATTTGAATTCTCAGTCTCATCATGGTCACCACCATAATTCTGAATCTCAAGGTGAGCAATCAAAGTCACAATCTCAAGTTGTTTAGTTTTAAAAATAAACATCCAAACAATACGACAAGAATTGCATGAAAAGTTGCGGCGTTGCAAAATTATAGCTTCCGTGTTGAGCATACAATAGTCCGATGGATGATGCGTTTGTACATGAGAGGATATGATGAAGCCATTCCTTTTTTTCGTTTTCCATACTTACTAGTTTAGTCCTTTTTGAGAATAGAAGAGAGCTGATAGATTTCTATGTAAGAGCTGTAAGTAGCTAGGCTCTAATGGTGAAGAAATTGGGTGCCAAGAACTTGTATAATGCCATAATTTGTAAGCAAATCAAAAGGTTTGTGGGAGGAATTTTTTTCTTTCCTTATTGATTTTCTTTGCTTATGTCAATTTTTTTTCATTTATTTTGTGTATATGATCATGATCTAAATAAGATGAAATCACTATCAAGTTTTTCATATACAGTGCAGCAACTGAATCATGAATTATGAATTTGTTAGATACATTGGCTAACAAATGTAAAAGAAATTGTAAAAGATAATCCACTAATAGCAAAAGTTATTACTATCAATTGAAGGCGATGAAAATTAAAAAGCCACAGATAATTAAAGGCTAGTGCTTAATCGTAACACTTGAAAACCTTAAAGACTTAATCAATTAATCAAAGGCTTTAACGATTAATACTTTGGATTAAGATGATTTTTGTTTTTTGATATAGGACCACTCATTTTTATGAACTCACCATGTAAATCGCCCCTTCAAATATGGCATAAGAGAGTGAAAATATTTCACGTGGACAATGTTATTACACATTCAATGTCACACCAATATTGTCACGGTTCTAAAATCCACACAAAAAATAGTTGTGTTCAAAACATGACACGATGACTAAAGTGTATCGATTTTTTTTTAAGAGGGGAAAAGTTGTGTATTAATTTTTTTTTGAGAGATTCTCAAAGATTAACTTAATTAACTTAAGATCTGTTAAACTTGGCTCTAGCCAAGACAAGTTGTGGTTGCCAATGTAAAAAATTACTTTATGTAGAGCCGGCAAGTAGTGATTCCTCTACATCAAAGAATCACTACTTACATTGGCTCTATATAAAGTAATTTCTTCTTCATACAATCAAATGTTAAAATGTAAAAAGGAATGAACCGCGTATTTTGTATTTTTGTGTATTTAAGGGGAGCTAGTTAATTGAAAATTCTCAACAGTACCATTTTCCCCTCAACCAGCATAACACCGTGTATTTTGTATGTTTGGCCTAATTTTATGAGACCATATTCATCTAAATTTGTTTCTATAGAACAAAATAACAAAATCAATTGATTTTTTATTTCAAATTAATTGTTCTTTTTAGTATGTATGTATATACAACCTTGAAAAAAAAAGTTAGGGAGGGAGCATGAGTTTAACAAATGGTATTCTAGTATTAATTTTCTAATGCATATAAAATTAATTGATCTTTTCCAAGTAAGATTTTATGTATATATAATCAATTGATTTTAGATTTAATGGTCAAAGTATTAATTGATCTTTCTATTTTAGACTTAACAGCACTGTTGGCACCAACCTCTCTTATGATGTTTTATGTATTTCAATTTCGTATAGTAATCGATTGATTATATTATTAGTAGCTAGTGTAAATAAAGTTGTTCGTTTTGATCTTATTCAAATGTATGGTATTCTAAAGTAGTATTTTAAAGTTTGTTTTAATAATATGTATATATAATGTATGTATGTATCTTCCTATTGCCCGTTGTAAATGGAGAAGAGTCTTCTTGATAACTATGCAATGCAGTTTATCTTAGCACTTTTCATTGCCAAATTGGTTGAGTAGAACAATTTTTGGCTCATGTTTTGCACAAATCTCCCATGTATGACATTAAATGCTTGATTGATTGTCTGACTTGACCTTTCACTCGTTCGCATTTCACATGACTCCAAGGATGCTTGCAAACCATTCAATTCAAGGTCGTTGTGTTAAGACCTTTTTGTTCTTGATTTGCTTTTCTGCATAATTTGAACCAACATGTTAGTTAGTTAGTGTTTGCATAATTTAGTCCATGACTTCTTGTTCTGTTATATTCACATTCGTTTCATTAACTAACCTATCCATTTGTGAAAAATAATCACGAATACTTTTTCATCTTTGCATAATTCAATCAGCTCAAAATTGTTGTTTTAACTTTTAAGCCTTGCAACCTTGTCCGTTAAATAAGATCTACTCCTTCATATGTTTTGACCATAATTTTCCAAGCTTCCCTTGTTGTTAGAGTATGGAATTTATTTTCAAGATCTGTGGTGGCTAGATTTTTTTTTTTAGGGAATAAAATCATTGCTTTTCATTAGATATCAAATCGCAATACATGACGGAACATCAGCATAAACATGGGGGCTAGCATGAGATGGGGCTACCCGTGCTAATTCATGAGCGACCCCATTAGCTTGCCTCCTATTGAACTCCACATGAGAGTTCTGAAAATTAAGAGTAAATAAGTCTTTTCAAGCATGAATAATACAACCTAGCTCACTATTATTCTCGACGGTAGTCATGAAATGATCAACAACTGTTTTCGAGTCAAGAGCGAAGTCTACATTATCATACCGGAGCTCTGCCATCCACTTCAAAGCCGTGTGAAAGGCAACAGCCTCACCCACATCAACATCACAAAGCGGGAAAAACAGTCTGTCTTAGCGAGCACAAAATCACCCATATCGTCTCGCACACAAATACCGATACCTACCATATTTAAAGAAGACGAAAATGATGCATCAATATTACATTTATACCTACCATAAGCCGATTTCGTCCACTCAACAATAGTGCTAGGAATAGGATCACGATGGTGTGGAAGGGAAGCATCTGCTCTGTGCACTCTCATCCCTTGCGCGGTTCTCCACTCATCCAGTAGTTGCTTAGCACGCTCAATTACTTGCCTACTTGTTGCATTTTGCTGTTGCCATAATTTTAAGTTCCTTCGCTTCCACAAACTCCACAAAATTGTTACAAAAAGTTCTTTTTGGGCCGCAGGCAGCTGTTCAAGAAGAGAAAAAATTAAAGCATCCATATTATAATTTTGGCGAAGAGTTCTATCAATAGTATCCCATAAATGAACCTCACGCCATGCTTGCATAGCACCTGGACACTCTATCAACACATGAATGCTATCTTCATAATTACTCCCACACATCACACAATCTATAGGACAATTCACTCCACGGCTACTAAGACGTGCACGTGTTGGAAAGCAACCCCGACACACACGCCACACAAGATTTCGTACCTTAGGGGGCACCTTGAGCTTCCAAATCAAATCCCATCTACCCGGGATATGCAAGTGGGAATTATCTGCAATTTCAGTTACACAAATACGATATGCACTACGAACAGAGTAATTGCCATCTTTCTCAGCTTTCCAAATGAGTTTGTCTTCATGAACAAGAGGTTGAAGAGTAGTATTCAAAATCACCTGGGTAGTGTTATGATCAAAGAGATTAGAGATTAGATTAGAATCCCAAACCTTTGTGACAGGGTCAATAATGTCCTGGACCTTTGCATGGGAGAGGGGCGCATGCATAGAATGGACTAGAGGAAGTGCATCAAACAGAGGAATATTTGCACCCGAACCAATTCACCATCTTGCACCCTGTTTTACCACCATCTTTGCGCTAAAAATACTCCTCCATACATAGCTAGGATTAGCTCCAAGTCTAGCGCTTAAGAAGTCACCTTGAGGAAAATAACGCACTTTAAACAAACGCGCTACAAGGCTATTAGTACTTGTTTGGAGCTTCCAACCCTGTTTACCAAGCATCGCCACATTAAAAGATGTAAGGTCCTTGAACCTCATTCCCCCATGATTTTTATGCACAGATAATCTTTCCCAAGAAAGCCAATGCATACCTCTTCTAGTGGAACCTCCATGCCCCCACCAAAAAGCATTATTCATTTTTTCAATAGCATCAACTAACTTATTCGGTAAAAGATATATATTCATAATATAAGCTTTTTAATTGACTACTATTTTTACCTCTTTTTTTCTTATCAACTTTTCATTTTCTTCATGTTTTGGTTCAACAAAACTTTTCTCTAAAGTATCTCCAAAACCTCTCATCATATGGGATTTAATTATATTCAAAAGCATACAACCTAGTGATTATGATATTGTTTGATGTGCTTCGTAGGATTTTATGTTGTTTGTTAGAAACTTATTAAATTGGAATTTGAACTCTTCATGTGTATAATCTTTTCTCTAGGAATGTCTTGTGTCTTTGAGTTTCCATCATACTAATAAGCGTATGTTTGGATACGTGTTTACTCACTGCACCGCAACACGATTGTTTGTCTTCTCACCGTGAAAACCAGAAGCTACTTTGGCTTCAACGTGAATTTTCGCTGTGATTTCATTATCTTCCACCGCATATCCAAACACCCGCCAACTCCTTTTGCAATAGAAAAAATGAATATAAATATACTCATCAAATGTTTGACCATTTTGTATTAGATTGAGTACTGAACTTATTATTATTATTTTATTTTTTTTACGTGTTTTGTTCTTCTACATAAAACAACAGAAATATTGGACATGCTATTGATCTGAAAATCAAAGTTTGAATACATTGGTACAAGTATATAGATACATTTAAGCAGCGATGTTGAGATTAGGTAAATGCAAAGTATGTTGGAAATTTAGGTCTTAATAAAAACAGATTTCATAAAACATGTTCAACAATCATGAATCAATAGCGGAAGCAAACATAACATTGAACATGATTACGATCGGATCTGCAACATGTTTGATTTATCAAGGATATCAATACCTAGGTATTAGGAATACCTGGAAGCTTTGATGGCAACCCAACGGTTAGGAACAGAGAGGAGTGATTTGATATGAAAACACAAGAAATGGTTAGTGGCGGCTGATTTGGTTCTTCCTCAACCAGTACCTTTATGCCTCAAGTTCTCTTCAGATGGGGAGAAAAGAGTTTACCGTGTATGGTGTATTGGGGACCATAGCCTCTTTTATACTGGTGGTCATTAAGGTTTCCCATTATTCCGTTAATGGGTCATTCGGACATCCACCCATATTGAGTTCATATCAATTAATTAATTAATTATCTAAATAGAAATCTAATTAGCCTTATTACTTAATTTGATCACTAATCAATTAAGGCTTTAAATTGATAAATAGCTAATATAATTATTATTACGATATTTGTCCACATAATGATATCTGAATATAATTAAATAATAAAATATTCCAACAAGTACACGTTACAAATATATAGTATTCTAAGTTCAAATATATACCAAAATTATACATAACAAAAGAAATGTACACCAAAGATTCAACTTTTAGCATCAAGGAGCATTTCAATTTTCCATTGATTATTGAAAAGATATGGCCTCAAAGTTGTTGCTTTCTTCACATGGTATGGGATCCAAAACAAGAGGCACATGCCTACATGCAACAGCTATACTTAAGAGGCACATGCGTATATAAATCAATTCATCAAGGTTAATGTAGGTCGTACCATTGAATTTTAATGTAAAAAATCACACGATTCATATCATATTTCATTTTCTTTTTTCCAAACCACATATATAAATTTTGATACGTATATTTTATATAAGTATGCGATATTAGATTAAACTATTATCTTTTTGAAACATTAATCTATTATTTGTTGGTTTTATTTATATAGTGCTTATTAGTTTAATTTAATTTTTTTATTGTTGATATTTCTTATGTTTCAAGTTTAATCCATAGTTGTTGCACTGATTTGTGATTTTTTTTCTTTATGCTATGTTATATTTTGCATTAGACATGTTACAAATGTTACTTTATCGTAACATTATAATATGAGAAATGCTTGATATTACGAATATTGATCAAACGACCTAACAAAGAATTTAGTTTGTTGAATTATGTTTTCAACCACTCTGTGTTTTCCGCCCACTCGAGATTTTTTATTTTATCTTTTTTTTAAAGATAAATTCTTGTTTCTTGCGGATGCTATTCGTAACCATTAGTACTTTATTTCTTCTTTTTTATTTACAATTTTACGTAATTTAGATCAAGGGAAAATGATTCAGTATAAACCACAATTATTTAGATTGGATTGAGTTTTTTAAAGTTGTTCAAACCAAATCAAACTTCATGTAATTTTAATCTTTAAATCGGATAATTTTTATCTCAAAACCAATAAAAAAAGCCTTTTACTAAATAAGCCATGAGTCTCGTGAAGAAGAACGAGGGAAGGATGATGGACCTAGCATATCATCTTTAGTGGAGTTTTCTTCAAACCAATTATTTATCATCTACAAGACTTTAAAGTTTAAAACTCCAAAGATAAGTAACCTTGTTGATTTTCATTCTAAACATTTCCATTTTGGAAAATTTGAGGAGGTTTTGTATGCGTGTATTCATGCAGCTTTTACAAAGTTTGAAGATCTTCTTAATAACTTGTCTCAGATGTTAGATCACACGTAATTGATTTATTTAAATAAATGTTCTTTGAACGTGATAGAGTAAACTTTGTCATGGAGCATATTTAATTGCAACAGGAAAAATTAAGATAACTTAGCCTCTTAGATGTACATAATTAGGGAGAATTTTCTGATTTAATTTGTTTTATTTATAATAAATTTTCCATTTTTTTTTCATTTCAGCCTTCTCTTTCCTTTTGTTTCTTTTGCGATTAGCCTTGGGTTTATTAACTATTGATGCATCCAATATAATAACTATTATTAAAGAAATTTAATCATGTAACCAAAAAAAGAAATCTGAATCAAGCTGTCCTAAACAAAGGTGTATGTCTTAT
Source organism: Medicago ruthenica (assembly GCA_018208015.1). Taxonomy (NCBI): domain Eukaryota; kingdom Viridiplantae; phylum Streptophyta; class Magnoliopsida; order Fabales; family Fabaceae; genus Medicago; species Medicago ruthenica. Next base: position 10,393,334 of record CM031375.1, on the reverse strand, counting down.
TGCAACATTTTCTTAAGTGGTTTGGCTTCTACAAGAGTTTGACAAAAAAAAAAAAACTATACAATTTCCATATTAAACCACACACTAGAACAAGTTAATAGATACCTTTACTTAGAAAATAATAAACCCCCGCCGAACTTAGATTATTAAAGTCTCTCTCCTTTAAAAATTGGAAGGTTAAGATAAAAAAAAATAATCAGAATAAACCATCATTTTATACTAAAACAAAAATCTAGCTATATCTACATTTTTTTTCTTTGGAATAAAAGAGGACCTAAGCCATGCTATATCTACATTTTGGTCGTGAGTGGATGTTCAAAATTAGTGACCTTAACTCTAATATCATCCGATGCATTTCTCTTTTGTCTCTTTATTATTGTGAGACAAATTATTTATTTTATTTTTTTGACAAGGGAATAGCTATATAGTGCGAAAAATCGATGTACGACTTAACACTAGGGATGGGCAAAAAAACCAAAAAACCGAACCGAACTGTTAAACTGAACCGAACCGAACCAAAAAAAACTGAACCATTACTAACAGTTCTAGAACTGAACTGAAACAGTTCGGTTCAGTTCAAAACAGTTCGGTTCGGTTCGAAACAGTTCGGTTCGGTTTTACCTTCTAAAATTCGATTTTGTTTGGTTTTTTATATTTTTTTCAATGGTACCAATAATAACAGTTCGGTTCAGTTCGAAACAGTTCGGTTCGGTTTGGAACAGTTCGGTTCAGTTCAAAATCCAAACAGTTCGGTTCGGTTCAGTTATTTTAAATTTATCAAACAGTTCGGTTCGGTTCGGTTCAGTTTTCATCCCGAACCGAACCATGCCCACCCCTACTTAACACGATAAACGTGGGTAGTGTTATTATACCTTTAAAATAAATAAAAAGTAAAACATGATAAAAAAACAAAATGCAATCCAACGGTTTTGTATTCATTCGTTGCTTCATCGGCAATTGTCTCGCACCATTAAGCTTTTCTCTTTTGACAAAGTGAGACCAAATTTTTATGACACATTATTTTATTAAAGGTCCGCCAAAGCGCATAGGAATCCAATTTCATGCAAATCCCACTGTCAACCTACCAGGCAATCACCCTTTACATGCTTCAAATATAAAATGTAATATATGCCAAACTATACATAACAGAATACACAAATCAAACTCATTATTTCTTCCTTCTTCACACACTATGAAAATAACTATTTTGGCTCTTCTATTCTTATTCTTTAATACCATTATTTCGTTATAGCCTTTCATGGGTCTCAAGCCTTTTGTGAACAAGAACAATGTTAGGTACCGTAATCAATAGATTCACAATTTGCGTGTTGTGGTCCGCGATAAAAAACACAATGTCTTTCTAAAATATATTGAGTTTCTGATAGTGGACTACAACCCGTGAATTGTTCGTATGGGCCATTATTTTATGAATATATGAATATTTGATTAGTTTATCTTCATATACTTCTTTTTTTATTAATTATTCAATTTTTTCACGGCGAAATATTATCCTCAGTTCTTTATTATATGAATTTGTAGCAAAAATAATCGGTAGTAACGAAAAATTACTGGGGGAATCAATTTATCTCAAATATATGGTAGTTTTACATGTTTATTCCTCAAATATGTTTATTAGGATAATGTTAATAAATGTCTTTTAAGTCCTTCAAAAAAATGTCTTTTTTTTGTCAAGTAGCCTAGTGGCTAGAGCTCACACATTTTAAATGTGGAGAAATGGAGTGTCCGAGATTCTGTATATAATATGCAATATCGCTACCAACTGAGTTAAGCTCACGACGATAAAATTCACCCTTTCAATGTGAGATAATATAAAGTGTTTGATTTTTGTTTAATAGAATAATTAAATATATTAAAAGTCAAAATTATACATTGATATGTTTAAAACTGAAAGCTCTCGTATGAATGAGATGTAGGGAGTAATTAAAAAGTGATATAAAGATTATTAAAGAAAGGAACTTCTCATTTGATGATAACTACCCAATGTCATTCATTCTCGTTAGTAAGGATATTACTCACAAGTAGCAATTCCACATCACATGCTAGAGGGTTTAATTATCTACTAATCTTTGTTTTTTTAAGAGGGATAATCCACGAGTCTTATCCAATGTATTCAATATCCTTCAAAGTATTTTTAAGACACCGATTTCATTGATTCTTCAAAGTATGTCCTTTATATTGACATTAAAATGACATGCTTGCTTACCTTGCTAAAAAAAAGACAAAACCACCATTATCCATGTTGCTTTAAGTATCCAGAATCCAAACTGCTAAAATCACACACACCCCCTGTTATGTATATATATATATATATATATATATATATATATATATATATATATATATATATATGTAGGATTTAATAAACGGTACTGCTCAATTAATCAATTAAAATTCAAACGGTGCTTGAAATTATACCGATTCAAAAGAGTAATTCAAATTGAATCTCATTAGAGAAATTCTTACATAGTCTCTCACCTAACACGTCATATTTAGTCTCAACCACTAAAAGTATGACACATCACGGGTCCAGTGAGGGGTTTGAATGAAGATAAAGGTGTGCCGTCGATGGCGACGAGACTCGTGAAATCAAACCCAATTTCTAAAAACTAAGATCATGCGACTCATCTTCTCTAATCTCCTCTAACATGCACTTAAATAAATTGTTTTGAATCAATCAAGACCTCATCTCTTGTTTTCAATTTTTATGACTTTATGCTTGAAAGAAGGTGCACTTTCAATTGCATATCGTGGTAATGGAACCGCTGGAAAAAATGGTTGAACTTGATCGAGAGAAACAACAAAATTTTTTGATTTATTAATTTTAGTTTTTTAAATTTAAATGATGTGTCCTATTTTTATTGGTTTAGACTAAATATGACGTGTTAGGTGAGAGACCATGCAAGAATTTCTCAACTCATTGCCTATTAAAGTTTTGTTTATAGCTTATTTGTATGTATTTTGTTTGTGGAAAATGCTAACAAGTGTTCTTGGGCATTTGTTTAGAAGTTCAAAGAAAAAACTTTTTATTTGTGTATTCAACACATTGAAACTTTAAAATGGAACATTTTCTACATAAGATTTACAAATAATTTCCTCTTTTAAATTGTCCTAAGGACACTTGTTAGCAAACATGAATTTTTTTCAACTCAATTAATGATTTAGATTAACATAATTGAAATTAGATAAAATTTCTAAAATTCAGGTTCTCAATGGCTGTCATTATAATTTTAATTAAAAGATTTGAATTTGATAATTTAAATTAAATTTTGGAAACAACAATGGTGAACCTTCCTTGATGGAGTAGTAGATAGTGGTACAAATCCTTTCTCTATCTAAAGCACAACATAGGGTGACGTTTAGCTTGTACATTCACTAGGCTTTGAACTAAAACCTTTATATATCTTAAACACATATGTTTTTGTGTTTTTAATAGTTATTGATAGGGCAAAAATTATTAACACAATGAATATATAAGGTGCGAGTGAATTTGGATTAGATGCATCGCAGTAATTCTTTGATCAAGATTAGACGATCCAATTTAAATTAGATTTTAGTTTTTTTTAATCTAAAAAATTGACCTTATAATTTGGATTGTTTTATCTTCATCGAACAAATGAGATTATGTGATTCTGCAAAACCCAAATTTGATGTAAATTAATAGAATGGACACAACCATTTTATGGATAGAGCACCTAGACCGTAAAAGTCAGGGTAAAACTAGGGACGAATAGGGCTGCATATGAATGAGGTAGCATTGGCTACCCCAAAAGGAAAAAAAAATCAATAATTAGTATATGTTTGTATGTAGCTAGCTACCCCATTAATATATCACTTGTCTACTCCAAACAATTTTGTTGGTTTAAAGAGGGATGATATTAATAAAATATTGATAATCTATTTAGTTTAATGTCAATTATAGATAAATTTGACTTCTTAAAACTTCATAGAGCTCAACTTTTATACATAATTATTGTTAGATTTTATTTTCTTCGTTGTCGTTTCATTAAATATAAGTAAAAATTATTGTAAATTTATTATACTTATTGATTAAGTTTAATATATTATTTTTTAAAAAAAAATTATTTCTTCTTTATATTTAGCCCCTCATGCCCTCATAAAAATTGTGCTAGCTTCGCCGCTGGGTGTAACGACCGGTTTAGTTCGATTTTTGAGAGAATAAATTCAAATCATTAAAACAGAGTCAATTAGGTATAATTTGAGTTTTGCGATCTTTTCTTGTAATGTCTGAATCAAACTAAAGCAATGAAGAATATGTTGATTTAGTTCTGTTCAATAAATTGACATTTCAAAAAAAAAATTAGGAAAATGTTTCAAATTTTTTTTTTAAGAAGCTAAATGAAATTTCAAAACTCACAAAACCTGACAATTCAAGCACAAGGAGTGCCTGAAAAACAAGAAAGTCAAAACAATTACATCAACGGTCTGATAAAAGAAACAAAAGTAAAAGAAGTTCATTACAAAAAGATCCCCAGACAATTAAGAGGATTAAGACACCACAAGTGATAGTTAAAAACAATGTTGCGGTTTACTTTCAGCCAACAAAATGCTTGAAGCTTAATTTTGTCAAGCAGTTGTTGTAACGAGGACTCTTTTTGACGAAATACCCGAGCATTTCTTTCCTTCCATATTTCCCACACATAAGAGAGTCAAATGAGATTAAAAACTAAGCGGACACTTTTAGAAAAGCCGCCTAAAGTTTCAAATTGGTAATAATGTTCTGCGTGCGATGGATGTTGTACCATTACGAAGCCAAACCAATGCAAAATGTCATACCATATTTTTCCAAAATAGTCACAAGACAAGAATAAGTGATTAAGGTCTTCCATCGAACCGCACCCATCCACACAAGGTCTTTCAAAAAAATCTTTAAAAAATTCATTCGCCAGTAATTAAGAATATTGGTTAAGTTTTATATTTGTGCAAATTTGATTTACCGTTATACTTGTGCATATAATTTCTTACCGCAACAAATTAAAATTATATATGTTGATTACTTATATAAAATGGTAAAGGAGATTAGTCCCCATGCAACCGTGGCTAGGTTTTAATAAACAATATTCTTCGAAAAAAATCAAATTTGAAATTCAAAAATCTTGTATGAAATAATTATTATAATGAGGATATTTTCACCCTTGAATTGGTTAATATGGAGGTGTAACATGTTTATTTCGATTTTTTTCAATATGTTTAAACTTTCAAATTAGTCAAAACGAAAGAAATAATTGCATATTAAAATACTATCAATATCAGTTCGCCCTAGCTCCCTCAAAAAAAAAAAATCAGTTTGCCCTAGCTGGTGCTCTGCCACATTTATACGAACAACCATTCTTTGTTGATACCGATGAGAAATGCTACAAACAGCAGTAGTATATAAAAAATAAGGATATTAAATTTCCATCAATTTTAACTGTCTATATACACATCATGTAATGGATGGAATATTTCTTCTCCACACCTAAAGCATAAACACTTGCCTTGACAAGAAATTAAAAAGCATAAACACTTGCGTTTCCTCTTCATTAATTCCTTATAAGTCTGTCACAACCAAAAATATATTCCTTATAAGTCAAGTGACACTTACTCGTAAAACAAATCCGTGTTGGTCAATTCTCATGTGTAAAATGTGGTACATGTACGTTCTCAATTCTAAACGTAAGTTTGCTTTACTAAATATGTGTTTGAATGTTTTTTGGAAAATCAATTATGGTCTTCAAAATCGATTTCAATCCAAGCAAGGAATAGTAGCTTCTACAGCAATGTAAATTGATTTTGGTTGTGTGGGGTTGGCTTCTTCCCCTACTGCTCTTGTATATTTTCAGTTATTACTTTTCTTGATTCTTTTATTGTTAGAAATTAAATGAGTTTTATTTAACTTATACACCCTCTTCTTTTCACCGGCAATGATAACAAAAATTTTATTTATACTTTATAAATTAGTGCATCAACGCTATTGTCTAATTATTTTTTAAATATTGACATTGTGTTGTTGCCTTTAAATATTTGTATTTGTTATATTTAAAAAGATTATGTCATAAGCTTTCAAAAGAAAACAAAATCAATTAAATAATTAAATTAATGATCTATGTCTAATTTTTTAAAATAATTTGTAAATGATAAAATTTATTTTTTTGTCAAAAAAATTATTAAATTTATTAATAAAACATTAATAAATTTATGATATAAATAGAAATGAAATATAATTTTAATTACGCATAGCTATTTTGGTAATTATACACCAAAATTAATTTTGATTCAAACTATCAGAACAACATGAATTGATAAGAATCATTTTTGCTTTAATATATCCAAACATAAATCAATTAAGTTCAACTCACTTTTAGACAAAATCAATTTTATCAAAATCAATTCTGTCAAAATCAATTTTCGTGGCCGCAGAACCAAACACACACACACTATATATAATTTAAAAAAACATATATAATTTTAGAAATATATATAAATATATATAAATTATAAAAATACCTCACCTTTTAAAATATATATATATATATATATATATATATATATATATGGGATTTGCTAATATACACCCACTAGTTTTTATGTGGGACTATTTTAGCAACATGCATATTTAGGTGTATTTAGTCACTTTTTAGTTATCACTTGCTAAAATACTCCTTCTAAAAAATAAGTGGGTGTATTCTAGCAAATGCATATAGGAGTTGCTAACATACACCCACTTATTTTTTAGAAGGTGTGTTATAGCAACATACACCTCAAGGTGTATTTATCAACTTTTTAGTTATAACTTGCTAAAATACCCCCACATAAAAACTAGTGGGTGTATATTAGCAAATCTCTATATATATATATATATATATATATATATATTTTCATTACCGGGTAATTTTTTTTTCACTACACAAGTGACACCAATTAATGCGGATTCTTGCCCTATTCACCTTATTTATATTATACTTCACGCAAGGCAATACACCGAAAATACTGAAGCTTGTATCGCAAACAACAATCAAGCTCCAAAGCCCTGTATTCACAACAATGGATCTACTCAACCAATACACCGAAAACAACAACTATACAGAAGCATCACCTCAAAGCCCCAATTCACCCGAAAATTCCCCACCCCCTCTCCTCCCTTCCCGTTCTGCCGCCCCCAATGTCGAGACACCATGCTTGCCCTAACCGTCGTCGACCCCAAAACCCTCTCCAAACCCATCGACCCAACTAAACACATTATCGCCTTCACGCAAGGCCCAGTTCACCCTTTTGATGAGTCATCTTCGATAGTTGAGTCAAATGTTGCGATAGCTGAGTCATCTAAGGAGAAGCCCACCGAGACTCTGACCGTTCCACCCACCATTGAGGTGGTGGTGGTCAGAAGCCCACCAGAGGTTGTGGGGCCATGGAGATCCTTAATTTACCCGACAAAGGATAAGTTCCGCTGGATTAAGTTTCTCAGCGTCTTTTTTGGAGGGGTTATCATTGCTCTCACACTATTTCTCACTCATCTTCATCCATTTATAAACACTACAAGAAATTTGTAATTTTGCGACACTAGATTTGCGACAGTTCCAAGGAAACAGTCGCAATCTAAAATCTGTGACGGTTCTTGCGACCCTTTTTTACAACTGTCGCATCATTTTTCACTTATGACATTGTTTTTTCATTATCATATAGCTTTCTCCCTCTTTTTTGTCTGCACGTGCGCACGCACAAATCTAAAATTTCCCTTTGGGGAACCGTCGTAAAGGAGCATCTGCGACCCTTTGAACAGTCGCAATCCATCATTTTAAGGGTCACAAAATGCCTTTTTTCTTGTCGTGAAAGACAAGGTTGAAGGTATCACCATCAAAGGACATCTCTTCCTTCCTATTTATGGTGAGCTACTTAATTTCCCGGTGTTTGAAGAACAATCTTCTTCAAAATGAAGATATTAAGCTCCCCATTTTTATAATGGTATCTTGGAGTGCAGTATTTACCACCGCATTAGGTTTCCTGTTTGCGGTTTTTTATTATCTTATTTGTCATTGAATTTAGTTTTTTTTTTTTGAAAGAGTGATTTTGATATTGTGTAATATTTATATATGATATGTTTCTTGATGTTATATCTTTATTTATCGAATAATATTTATATAAGATATGTTTCATTTTCATATTATTTATTTTCAAATTTTAAATTTTCCTGTAAAGTTAGGTATGCACAGTTTCACCAATTTGGTAAACATTGGAAGTAGATGAAATCATAGAGTGTTTATCTATAAGGAGAAAGAGGGGAGTAACTAATAATTTAGAGAATCTCCTTTCCAATGTTAGTCACTTGTCTGATTGTGAGGGTGGGAGTCTGATACAACTATAGCAAATGAACTTTAAAAATCTGGTTGATTAATTAACTTTTACGTGAGTTTTGTAAACATTTCATCATAAATATGGATGGCTTAATTATTTGACTTTGTATGAAATAATATTTATTAAACAAGAATATATGAAAAATGATTTCTCCTCACTGTAGACTTACGATTTCTCAAAAAAGAAAAAATGTATGAGTCATTTATATCAAAATTCTTTGGTAGAGCAAGTAGAATCAATCTATAATCTTAACAAATTTCAACTGCAAGATGGAAGGGTTTTGGAGAAATCGTGATAGAAATCATGTTTTATGAAGAGAGCTTAGTCTATCCATTATACTCGATTTTAATGCCATTAATATTGTTGGTCTTGACTTTTTTCTTTATTCATATTCTAATAGTTCTAAAGGATGTTGCCTCTACTATATAGGATGCTACAGAGTTTGAAGAATAATTAAGTATAGCTGCAAGAAAATTTGCATGAGTATACTATATATTTTTTTTGTACTATATCAAAACATAAACGTAATCTAAAGTCTAAACGGAGATAAATAATATACAGTGGTTAAAAATACATAAGTACAACATTTTTTTTAAGATAACACTATTAATATAGTGTGAAGTAAAAGAAATAAATATTAAATATAATTATTTGATTCGTGTTTCGGGTGATTGATTTTGAATTGTGTGAAACCGATACTCAAACCAATAGAGATCAGGTTTGATTGATTTGGTTCGATAACTTGGTCTCGAACATTAAAAAAAAAAAGCAAGTCAATTTAATTGGTTTAGTTTCAATTATAGGGTTCAATGCATTGTTGGTTTGATTCTTACCCCCCTAATTTTCTATATTTGCTTTGTAGTAGTTCTTCACGATAACATATTTTCACGTGGGATTTTGCAGATGAAGATGTCGAAAGATAGTTAGACCATCGATTGTTTGCTCATGCTGAATGTTGTGATTCCTTAATGTATTATTATATTGATCATTTGGATTGAATTGGTGTTGTTCTCATCGAAGGAGATCAATATGGTTATGTGTGTTGTTCGTTTGTTGATCAACAACCATTGAATCTTCATGCTAAATCATTTCGAATGTTTTTATTTCATATTTATTGTGCAGTGTAATTTGTATATCATGTCTTGTATTTCAAACTCTGTTATTTCCATGGTTAAATCATCTCAAATTTCGGTGTCATTGATTGGTTTGTCTAATTAAAATTATGTTGTTTGGTATACATTAACCCGTGCATAATCACAGGTGTTGCACTAGTGTCGTGACATCACCTACTATCATAAGAAAACTCATTATCACCTTATCTCCATAATTACCCTTCTTAATTCTCACTAAATCTCTTATTTTACGGGTATAATTGTCATTTCCTCACTTTAATCAATTCTAAGCTTCTCTTAATAGAGCAATTATTGCACACAAATTACTTTTCGTATTTCCAAACAATTTTAGTTGTACACTTTTTTTTCCCACAACACCTTTTGTTTCTACTTAATGGTATTTTTGTATTTTAATTATTCAATGTCAATTTTAATCATTTAATGATCACTCCTACTATTTCAAGTCTGACAAGTAATTCTACGTACTTTCCAATTCACACGAGAAACTAAGGAGTAAATGACACAATTTGTTGAAAAGAAGTATTAATCCTCATTTTTGTAAAAAAAACCAAAGTACTAATCCCCATTTTTTCAATTTTACGCTAACACTTCAACCAATAACTATATGATTACTAATTTTATTTGGAAACCAATAAATTGGAAAATTATAAAGTCTTTGGTTAATCTCTTAATCTCACTAATTAGTATATTAAATAAAAAATATTTAATAGAAATACTACATTAATGTTGGTATTAAAAAAATAGTTATGAGTTTTAAAAAATTTATCATATAAACTTTCTCATATCGATAAAAAAAATATCTTTCCGCCAAATTAAACACATAAAGTCTTCAATGAGTGTGATGCAAATATTTAACGATATTTTGCATATAAAATAAAAAATATTTAAAAAAACGCTACATTAAAATTTATATTTTGAAAATAGTCACGAATTTTCAAAGTTTTATCGTATCAGTTTTCTTGCTTCAGCATATACATTCTAAGCACATAAAATCTGCAACGAATACAGTGCAAATATTTGACGGTGTTTTGAATATAAAATAAAAAAATATTAAATAAAAACACTATATTGATGTTGTTATTTTGAAAATAGTCACGAGTTTTCAAAATTTTATAATATCAATCTTCTTATATCGGTACATAAAAATTTACTTCCCGCAAATCTAAGCATATAAAATCTGGAACGAGCACGGTGCAAATATTTATTAGTGTTTTGAATATCAAAACATTACATTAATGTTGATTTTTTGAAAATAGTCACGGGTTTTCAAAACTTTATTGTATCGATACATACAATTTTTGCTTCCACGGATATAAGCACAAAAAAATTTCAATGAGTGCAGTGCAATTATTGTGTGTTGTATATAAAGAAAATATTTACATTAATGTTATTTTGAAAATAGTCATGAGTTTTTAAAACTTTATCATATCGACATTCTTTGTTCCACATATATAAATATTTTGACGGTGTTTTGTATATAAAATATTATTTTCTAATAAAAACTATATACTAATGTTGATATTTTGAATATTTTACATATAAAAAAAATTAATAGAAACACTACTTTAATGTTTATATTAATAAATAGTTATTAGTTTTTAAAATTATATCATATTGACTTTCTTACTTACACGTATATAAGGACATAAAATCCTGAATGAGCGATGCAAATAATTAATGTGTTTTGCATATAAAATAAAAAAATATTTAATAAAAACGTTTTATTAAGGTTGATACTTTAAAAATAGCCACGAGTTTTCAAAATTTTATCATATCAATTTTCTCATATAGGTAGATAAAACGTTGATTCCGCAAATATTAACAACTAAAATTTACAACGGACGCGTTGCAAATATTTAACTGGTTTTTGTATTTAAGAGAAAAAACACATTTAATAAAAAGTACATTAATACTGATAATTTTTATTCAAAATCCTTAAATATTTCACAATATTTACTAATGTAATTCTTTTTTCTATAATTATCGCAATGTTATCCGACCCGTGCGAATGCACGGGTGTTTTACTAGTTTGATCTAAAACTACAAAGTTTAAAATTAAAATAATAAAGTTTCATGAATATCCGTGTGGGGCCATTTTTTACATTTTAGAAAGAGTGGATGCACCATATATACATGATTTGTAGCATTAAAAGAAAAAATACCCATCACAATTGTTCTCTACAATTTGTCATTTTTTTTTTTTTTGGAAATATTGCATGATTTTCTCATTTTCAATCTCAATAAAAACATTTCATTTTTGAAAGCAAAAATATTACATGATTCGCTCAAAAAAATAAATTCTCTATATATAAATAACTAAACAATCATTTAACTATTAATCTCTCATGCGATTTCGCAAATCATTCTTGATAATCTTCAAAGCGCAGAGAGTTTTTTCGGTTGTTGCAGTCAATGTTTTAAAAATCGGACATGTCATTGGCCTGCCAAGGTAACTAGTTCACTGGATCATTGGTCGAACCACTGCGTCACTGGTTGAACCGCATGAAAAAACTAGATTAAACCATACGACTCAATCGTATAATCCGGTCTTTATAAAATAATTGTATGTATAATACCAGATGACTCGTCTCTAAAAAAAGTTAAAAAAACTCATAACACTTATAAAATATTAAAAATCATCAGACAAATTAACATATTTTCATAAATTCATTCTTGAATTCATTAATTAGAACGTATTATCTAAAACAAAAATCATAAATTAGTTACAAATATGTTTTGTCTCTATGAAATCATACATGTTTAAATAAATAATCACAAATATGTAGTTCTTTTTTATACAAATATTTAGTTGTAATCAAGTAAAATATTTATAAAAATACTTTGTTTTATACAAATTTATTTAAGAATTTTTTTGCATTATAAAATATCAGAGTTTATAATTATATCTATATTTATTTATAGTTTTTTTTGTTTTACTAAAGAATTTCAGGTTATTTTACAAAAAATAATGAGAGTAGGCGATGGTTTCACTCTTATTTCAAAACTATGATTATTGTTTATATACTTTAATAAAGCATCACATTAACAAAATGAATTAGTGGTTTAATGAAAAGGCAGAGTTTCTTTTAAATGCAGGTCGCCTGTTCAACTCTCACCAAGTTTCTTTATCTATTAATATTTGTTCAAACATCAAACCGGTCCGGTTCGCCAAAAATGCCGGTTCACTGGTTTTCACCGGGTTTATCCGAAAGATAAGTCCAAAAATAAATATTCAAACATATTTTGTGGGGGGTTAAGATCAAACATTGCAATAGCACCATATGATTTTATTTTTTTTAACATCAAATATTTATATATAACTTCCAACCCATGACAATAAGTACTCAATATGGATGTTTCATGAATAATTGAGTATTAGTTTATTAGCTTATTTTAAAGATTAGTTTTATATTATGTCATTTTACGCTTTTAGTCTTAATGGGTATAGTATTTAAGCTTGGTCTTGTGCCTCATTTACAATCAATGAATATTTCAACAAAACTTATCTTCTCTATGAAAACTCTCTAATATTTTTCAATTCACTCTTCATCATCGGATCTCATTCAATCATTAAGTTCCCTGAGTTTGAGTATGGATACAAAGAGAACAATACACCTAAACTAGCAGGTAATGAAGCTCAACTCCTTAAGACTAAACAGGAAAATGACACTACAAAGCACCAACACAAATCTCCCCAAAACTTATACTAGTGAGTCAAAACAAAATGTAGTTAACATTAAAAAAGTCAAATAAAAGGGGTCTACTAGTTTCAGGAAAAATAGAAGCAGGTGACTCCCTTTAAACCGAATGAAACAGCTTCAGCCGGTCCTAATTAGACCAACAAAAATGTTGCAGGGCAGGCCAAACCATAGCAGAAAACCAGCGCAGAAACGAAATTGCATCCACCAAGAAAAACTGCAGCCACAACACCTAAAACCAGAGGCAGCAGCACCCAAGAAATACTCCGACTTCCAGTCACGCGACCTACCGGTTAACCGAACGCCTCAACAGAGGAAACCTGCTGCAGAAAACCAGAAAAAGAGCAAGCAATCACCGACAAATATTGTAGGAAGTCACGAGTCGATAGGCTGTAGCGCACCTAAACCACAATAAAAACTAGAATCAGGGGTCATAAAAAGAGACATTAATTCACCTAAAACACATATTTTAATAGCAAGACATTATTTCACAACCCACATCCACAATTTCCATCTCAACCTATTGGGAATTGGGCGCCCAATAGAGACTAAAATACATGCAGCTGATTTATAAGGCAACCTGATATATTTCTAATTCTTCAATATGCAGATCACTAATACTAACACCAAGTGAGTTGCATAACATCACATATTTTTATAATAGATAAAATAACCAATGATCATTTAGTATTCAACATAAGATTCATGTAAGTAATTACATTTGATAAACCAAAGAACCCAATTCCATTTTACGGGATCCTTCGTTCTTTCATTGAAGTTATAAGCTTGAAATTACCACAAGGTGTTCTGAACATGGGGTTCTGAGTATGTTTATTCTCTTTGCGGTCCAAAAACAAAAAATTGAAATGACTTACAAATGTTCATCTTCTTTACTCTATACTTTATAATAGATAGATATAACATAATGAGATGGGAAATTGAAAGAAAAAAAGTCCTAGCCAATGCTCGCTACAAAGAAAAGTCTTATCATAAACTATGATTCTCAATTTCTAAATTCAGGAAGAAAAACCTGGTATTAAAAATGAAATAATAGGAAAAAAAAAGTAAATGTGAAGTCCAAATTGGTGCAATGACGAAGTAAAAAGGAAACATACTTTACAGTTTAGTATGGTCATTGGAGATAAAGAAACTGGTACAGTATAAAATCAGAAAATAAAAATAATCATAACTGCCACATAGCTACAATACAGTCCCATACCCCAATGGCAAATCAAAGTAGCATCTTAATTATGACAGTTTTAGAAATTCACTTACTCTTCAGACTGCATGTAAAATGCAATTTGTATTCATTATTCCCACCAACATGCATAACACATACTACAAAGTTATCCTGCATAGGACAAAAGGTAAATATTTAGAATCAAAAGACACATTTGTTCTTACCAAAGACCAAACAATAATAATAAACCAAATTGTGGACAAGTTATCAACAACTTCAAAAACAAAGTTGGAGACTGATCATACCAAAGACATTGTTTCTTCTCAAACTTCAACCTTCACATATAGGGTCCCTCAATCCTGCTTTTGACAATCTCTTCCAAAATCTGATCACCTATCCAGCATATGGCACCTTGCAACATAATTATGAATCCCAAACTTAATTCAATACAACATTGCACCTAATCATAGAATTCCTTTTTCTTCTCCTCACTAACAATGATAAATCAAATATTCTTGTAACTCAATCAAGATCCTAGACTAAAGATTAGGACAATGTAAACAAAAACAAATACCTTTAGAGTGGGCCTTTTACTTGAAAAGCAGCAACATAAAAAAAAAAAAAAATCAGCAACTTTAGAGAGTTTATGTAATTCTTCACACCCCTTGGACGTATAGGTTCATACAAAGACTCATCAAGCAACATATTTAAACATCAATGAATGGTGAAATATCAGATGCCACCAAAGTTAAAACACACAAACACAATTAAAACCATACATACATATTAGCATAACTGAAAAAAATAAACAAATAGTCACCAAAAACATATCCCATTAATTAATTCTGAAAAATAAAACCTATAATGCAAAACCATAAAAGATTAAATGGCAAAGGAATTACCAGTTTGCATTCCTTCTAATCTTGAGTGTTTGTCTTTTGTGCTTACTCGTCAATTTACTTAAGTTAATCTACAAACAGGCCCTAAGATTGTTCAAGAAGCACAACTGGAGTCCGAAAAAAATAACACAACTGCTATGTCAAATTTATCAATGAGCAGAAAAAATAGAAAAATCATATCCAAATGCTATGTCAAATTAATAATCAAACTCAATTCCCTAAAGAATAAATATGGATGAACACAACACAACAACCAACGAAGAACAAAAAACTAGAAACCGGATGAAGTTATATATTTTTTTTATTAGAAAATTGCCACCAGCTCTATTATGATTTGGTGAGTGCAATACTTGGTTTTTGTCGATAGAATTGACAAAACATGGCTTATGTTTGTACGAAAGGTATCAATATTGCTTTTGTAGGAACATAAACTATGCTTTTTCCATTCCGTCGATCAAAATCAATTATTGGGTCCAGTAAATATAGGTCATGCATAATAAGTGCACTCACCAAATCATAATAGAGCTGGTGGCAATTTTTTATTATTATTTTTATCAGGACTAGATGTAAAAAAAAAAGATCACTTCATCCGGTTATTAAATAATATCCAATTTATCGAGGCTAATATAAAGCATTTAAATAAGTTAGTTTTAATCAATAATGTTATTTTTCAATAAGTTTTGGTAGTTTTATCAAATAATAAGTAGTATTAATATTTCCGTTTGATGCTAGGTTCCAACCGAGTATTTCAAGGTTGAAGTATATATTTCTAACCAAGAAACATCACAACATGCACATTTGTATTTTAGTGTGAACATGTTTTATATTTTTTCGGATTACATAATCAGAAATACATAAGGGTGTGCGAGAGAGGCCAAAAAGATGAGAAAAGAAACAATCATTGTCAAAAGATTCACGATTCACATGCTATGGCCTGCAAATAAAAACAAAATATTTTTTCTTCAAAAAAAATATTTTTTATGCTTGCCACTTCATCTAAAAAAAATATGAATACTTTTAAAGAAATTATTAATTGCATGTGAAAATTTGTAAAGAGTTTTATATTAAAGAACAAAAAATTGAATAAAGGTTTCATAAATAAAAAGGTATGGAGTACAAACAAATTTTTATACGAATGAAAAGAAGGGTACACATACTATTTTTTTGTTATCAAGTAGTCTAGTGACTAATTTTTTTTACTAGAGTGAATAAGTGAAAAATCTGAGTTCAAACTTAACACTTGCATGTATAATATAATGTATCTACCAACGAAGTTATGATATATACTCACATGATATATAAAAATAGTAAATACTCGTATAGTATATGAAATCCGTCACTTTATTTAAAGTGTTTAAGATGTTAAAGATTGACATGGTAAATTTTAATACTTTTAGGACTAAAATGATCAATTGATATTCTTTTTAGACTATTTATTATTTTAATATATTTTAAGGGTCCATTTGGTGCACATGATAAGGAGACATGATATGATAAAACTATCATATCCTATCTAAATTCGTTGTTTGGTGCACTCATAGGATATGATAAATAAAACCTATTAGTAATCATATCTTATCTCTCCTTTGTTATTTTTATCCTTAGTTTTTGGTGGGTTAGAATTATACTATCATGATTAACACTAAAATGCTTATTTTGCCCTCTTTCTCAATTCATCGCTCATGTTCTCTATGCTCTCCATCCATCGACCTCTACCTCGAATCCTCCATAACTCTTTAACTTCATCTCTTCTATTTGTTACAGCTCTGACCCGAATTCCACCCTACAATCATTTTTTCCTCAATCTGCTTAATTGTTTGTTTCTTTCTTTCTTGATTGCCTATTTTGTATTCAAGTCAAATTTGAAAAGAGATGAAACAGAGAGTTTTGAAATTTCGTATTATTTTCTGCAGAGACAACAATTAGTTTGGTTAAGAGCTTGAATTGTAATTGTAAATTTTTTATAGGTTGTCGTTGATGTATGATTTTTTTTACATGTTGAAGTTACACAAAGGGGTTTTAATAGAACTTTGTAATTGAAGAAGGAAGAAGACAGTAAACAATTTTTTTTAATTGAAGAAGTCGTGATTTTTTTTAATTGAACTTTAAGAAGGAAGATTATGGCACCCCTAAAAAAAAGGAAGAAGATTATTGACAATAATAACTTTGTATCTAATTAATAATAGCTTAATTATATTTAATTATAATTAATTACAAGGTTGGTTATGTCATTTAATTGTGATATATATGATATTATGTTTGTTATCATATGTGCAACAAACATGTGATATGATAAATGATTATGATGTCCATATCATTTTTTATCATTATCCAGTTTCATATCATATCTTATCTATATCATATCATGTGCACCAAACGGGGTCTAAAGACTAGATTGTAGAGATAATGATATTTTAACGATTAAATTGATAGTTTATTCAACTAAAAATTGCTATTTCCATAAGAAATCACTAGTTAGTTTTAACTCAATCCTACATTACACAAACTAAGTGATTCAGTTCAAGTAGTTAATGAGCTCCTCCAAAGAACGAATAATTTAGAAGAATCCGAGTTCGACTTTAGGAGTGAACAATTTTTGGTTGGTCAGACTTTACTTACCTCGTAATCGAACTTTGGATTATTAGGACTCTACCCCCCTTAAAAACTAAAGTATATGACCCATCGATGCTATATTATACGGTGGCAATGATTTTTTCGCACAAAGCACATGACCCGACGTACAAACCCATAATTATATGCTAATTTTTTTATTAAAAAAAAATCGAAATTGTAAAAATAATTACAAATATTATTATGAAGCTACGAACATTTGACCCTTTAGTAGCAGAAGGGATTGAGTTCGCATAAGACGGTGGACTAAAGTATATGTCCATCAAATTCTAAAATCAATTGTGACCATCAATTATACTATTAAAAATGAATATAAAAATGGTAGTATAATTATGTTGTCCGTCCTATAGTGTAAAATCTCATATAATAATCTCTGCATAGACAGTCAGTAATATTATTCGAAAAACAATGTATTAATCATGTATCTGTAATAATCTCCCCTAAAAAAAGTATCTGTAATAATCTAAAAAAATACGAAATCTCAAAATAATTTCGGATTTTAATTACCAAAGATCCACTCTAAAAGTACAACTCCTAGAAACAATCTTAGCATTGGAAGTTAATTTATCCACCATTAAATCACAATCAACTTTAACGGTAATCTTCCACGTCTTAACAGACCCCACTTTTATTTTCACGGGAGCTCTCAATTTAACCATTAACGGCACTTCCCGTTTAGTTTGTGCCTTCACCAACGCTCTTTGATCTTCACTACTCATTTTAATTTCGTTACCTTTTAACATAGTCTTGAACACTGTTACATTAGTTGACGATTGATAAAACGCTGGCAAAATGCCATCACATAGCCTCATGTCTTTATAGAAGATTTCGGCAGAACTATCTTTCTCATAACTGATTCCAATCTTGTCATTAGGGTTATCGGCTTTCACAGTGACGTCAAACTCCGGCGAGATCCCTGTCGTGGACGACAGTAAGGTTATGTTGATTCCTCTAATGGTGATGTTTTCGATGGTGTACTTTGGTGCTTTTGGACGGAAAACAAGGTAGAAAATGCCGGCGGCAATACCAAGGAGCACGATGAGGATGAAAATTATTCCGATCAACCAGCAAAGGCAACAGCAATGACGGTTCCGACGGTGTTTCTTGCGTGTGTATTGTTCGTAACGACGAGCGTTCTCCGGTGGAGGGACTCGGTGGACTATGTCCTTAGGAATCTTGATGACATAAGTTCCCGGTGGTGGAACGGGCTTATCTAACGGTGGTTTTGGTGCAACGACGGTGGATTGTGGAGAAACTGGTGGTGAGTCACGGGGGTGAACACGGTCAGCCATGAAGCTGCAAATTCAAATTCAAATTCAAATGCAAATGAAAAAGTGAGAAGATTGAACAAGTGATGGTGGTAGCGTTGTGTTTTAAGGGTATATATGGAATTCCATTATTTATTTATTTTCATTTTTTATAGATTTTAAATTTATAAAACTTTAGTCAAAACAAAATTATAAACCTATATAAAAATTTAAAAGGGAAACATTGTGAATAGATGCTGCAATGCACGACAAACATTATAGGTTTTTTTTTTTTGAAGTAAGAAACATTATAGGTTGTTTGACTCAACATCAGTACCAATATTAATTTCAAAATTTGAGCCTTAATTTTCTTTAATAGAATATTTTTTTGGTAAAGTTAATATTTTTTTAAACTATTTTGGTCAAGTCAAAATATTTTTTTAAACTATTTTGGTAAATTATTTGATAATTTGAGGACATGGTTGTATTTGCTTGTTTTGTGTTATTTACTATTTGAAATTACTCTTGAAAGAGTAAAACCATATGACCATTGACCGAGGATGGAATTTAATTGAAGGGAAAATAATGCTATTATTTTATATGAAAATATTTTACTAAAAATTATAATAGTTAGCTAAATATTAAAAAAAAAATTCCTCAACATGATTACTAGTGTAATTTTTTTTATGGTTATGCATTTTAGGTTAGCACTTGACCTGGTATAAATAATTTTCATGCTAAATAATATATTGAAATTGGTGGAAAAATTATATAACATGTCAAAGAATGATAGAAACGCATAAAATCAAAACAAGAGCACTGAAAATTATAAGGATGAACAATAACTTACATGAATCAGTGAAAGAAGGACCTAAAACAAAATTTTGAGACCACCCTTTACTGCATCACCAATACGACTATACGAGGGTATAAGAAGGAGAATAGAGAAGAGTGAACAATCTATATTTATAAACAAAATTTGAAACATATGGATTGTGGAATGAGCAATGTTGGTTGGGAGAAAGGAACTATAATATAAATTAAGAAACATATAATATGTACCAAATAATTAAATTAAGGAGAAAAAGTCTGATACAGTTCAATGTGTGATCACTTCCAACCTGGCATAATTAGAAAAAGCATAGGGAAAAAAAATACTAAAGAGAATTGGTCAAAAATATGAAAGTGTTTTGCATCTGATTACTATCTTTTTCCTTAAATACAGTCGCACGATGCTGATATTGTTGATCCATTTGTCACCGAGTTGGTTGGAACTTTGCCATACACGATTTTGGATTGGTACCAAAGCCTGTAATGAATTCATTGATTAATGTATATGTATGTATATATGAGGGTTTTTTAATCTTGCACTTATAGGTATGAAATACTTAACTATTGTTTAGTTGTAACTAACGTTTAACTTGCTAGATGAATTCTTAAATTCTCCATACACGAGTAGTACTAATTCAAACTTTTGATGACTTGCTAAAATTGTCCAACCGATCCGGCTCAAAAAGAAGTCTCGATCAATTTAATTCTTAAAAAAGACCCAATTTAAACTAAAAACAATTTTTAAATAAGATTTTTTAAAGCGAGAGGATCGTCTTGACTTAATCCTCTTTCAAAGATGATAGGACCAACAATATCACCATTCACTAGCACATAGTAGTCAATTGATTATACGCACATCTTGATGGTTTCAGTGATGTTTCTAGTGAGTTATTGTTTAAAGTGGCAAGTGTTCTCCGGAAGAGGTACGCAATAAACTATGTCCTTGGAAATCTTGATGATGTAGGTTCATGACGATGGAATGGGTTTATGTAATGACGGTGTTGGCAGGGGCTTTGGCGTGACGGTGGCGGATTGTTTGAAAACTGAAGGCGAGTCACAATCAGCATTTGTTCAAGGTAGACAAATTAGTCTAGACAAGTGGGGGATAGGGTTTCTTTGTTGTTCTGGAAGGATCTCTGGTTGCATGGTGTTTCTTTATATGTTAGATATGGTAGATTATTTGATCTTGTTGTTAACAAATGTGTCACTGTTGCGGAGATGCTTTCTTTGGGTTGAGAGGTTAATGGTGAGGCGTGGAAGTGGAGAAGGAGATTGTTTGCGTGGGAGGAGGGATGGTGAGGCGTGGAAGTGGAGAAGGAGATTGTTTGCGTGGGAGGAGGGGTTGGTGAGGGAGTGTGCGGAGCAACTTTCACTTGTAATTTTGCAGGTTGATGTGTCTGACAGGTGGATTTGGAAGCTTCATTCTTCTCATATTTACACGGTCAAAATTACTTATAATCACTTGACTAGTTCGGATGTGGCAATTGATGATCGTTGCAATCATGTTTTATGGCTTAAGCAAATTCCGCTTAAGGTCAATATTTTTATTTGGCGTTTGTTCCTGAATAGATTAGCAACTAAGATGAATTTGTTTAAGAGAAATATCTTGGATTATAATGACCGCTTGTGGATTGGTTGAGGATAAGAATCATTTGTTCTTTTCTTGTGCTTTTTATGGTCAACTTTGACTTTTAATATCGGGATGGTTAGACATCCCAACGACTCTTCAAGGTTCTTTGTTTGAGCATTTTCTTCAATTTGAAGGGTTTTTCAAACAAGTCTCGTCTGACTTTTAATATTACTTGGATTTCAGCTCTTTTTACTATTTGGAAGGACAGCAATATGAAGCATTTTCACAATAAATCGGAACAACTAATTCTATCTTTATTGGAAAAGGTTAAACTTCAAGCATTTTGGTGGTTTAAATCTTATTATTCTGTTTTTGATTTTGAGTATTCGTTTTGGAGGTTAAATCCTTTATTATGTTTTCAGGTTGTAACATAATTTTATTTTTCTTGGCTACTTTGTAGTAGCTTGTTGATTGTCTCATTGTAATTTTTGGACTTTTTAGCTTCCTTTGGTACGCCTTGTGCTAGAGGAGCTTGTGTTGGTTTTTTAATATAATTTGTTTAGCTTCTTCAAAAAAAAAGTTATTCTTATGAGTTGATGTTGTTTGGATAAATTGAATCAAAATTGATTTTGAATGTAAAATGACCAAACACTCTTAAACATAACATTTCTTATATTCTGTAAAAAAAAAAAATTATATCACATTTGGGAAAGCTGTATTTTTGGATGGGTGATAAAAAAAAATCGCATTTATAATGGAAAAATCACTACAACCCAATCCAACTTTCAACAAAAAAAATGTGATTTTCTTTTTTCAACAAAAAGCACTGCAACCAACAAAAAGAAAAAAAATACAATCCAACACTTTTGTTCGGGTCCCTTCCATTTCTCCACAACCTTCTTCAATGTTTCTACACCCTTCCTTGTCTCTCAATACACTGCTGCAATTTCTTCTTCCTCCATCTCTCAATAATTTCATTTCATTCTACCATTTCTTCATCACTTAGTACTTGTGCAACGACCTTCAACTTGCAGAAGGAAATTCATATCTATGTGGTTGAGTTTCAGAGGTAAAATACAAGGTTGGAGTGCAACATCTGGGTGAGGTGAAGAAGAAAGTTATGAGTAATATGGGAAAGTGTTCCAATCACCGAAAATTAATACCCAAACTCGATTTTGCTTTAACGTGAAAACTAGGAATTTCATCTTCTTCTCTACTGGCATTTTGAACTCAAACGTATGTTTCCCAAATTCACTTTTTATGTCATCCAAACAAGTCGAAAAAGGTGAGAATGGAGTTTGGCAATGAAAACGTATGTTTGGAGGAGGAAAACATATTGCTAAACAGACACTTAAACAATAGTATTTTCATACAAACTCATCCAAAATACCCCAATTCATTATCTTCCTCTCCAATTACGATCTTTTTCAAAGATTTGACATATGTTGATAGGAGGAATTAACAATAGGGAATAGAGGTGTAGACAAGGAATATCAAATTTGTCATAAAAGAATAAGGAGTATCCGTGTATCACGATGCAATAGTGTTATCGATTCCAGTTTCTCAGTGATTGAAAACTTAGGTGAGCCTTACGAAACAGTGTGCAAAAATATTAACATGGGTTAATATGAAGACTATTACGAGCATTTGATCAAATAAAATAGACGGTCAACATTTGATGTCAACGAATCCGTTAACACGTCAATGGATTAATAATTAGTACAATGTTGGCCAATGTGAGTAATAAACTAGTTAAGGGATATTGTTGTGAATTCGTATTCAAGTCTCACAACAATAAACTTAGAAGTGTGGAGCAAAAGGAAAGTAGTAATCGATATCAAAGCAACCTCAAGCAACAACAACAATAACATAACTAGATCTAATATAGGAACCAAGTGTAAAGCACAAGACCACAAAAAAAGATAAAGAGAGAAGATGAAACAAACACCCCAAGAAAAGTTTACCCAATTCGGTCCAACAATGACCTACTCTAGGGAAGAGAGACCTCTTCATTTCACTATCAATGAGTTCTTTACAAAGAGACACAAAAGGGTTACAAGAAATTAGCTTCAACAAGATATCTAAGAACAAAACCTAATTTTTACCATTTTCTTGCTCTCTTCCCAAGAACAAGAGACTCAATGATTTCACTCACCTAAGGTGTTTACAAATGTTTCCCAACCTAGAGAATCTCTCAAGAGAACCTCTCGACAAAGACACTTAACCCTAAAGTTACCTCTTTTGATATCCTAAGTTGATCTCTCTTAAAGCCCTACTCAAAAGATGAACAATGAAGCTTTAATAGAGTCCAAATCTCGAAGCTTTGTGCCACGATTTGCACCTATCGTACCACAATTTCACGTTGGTACAGAGTTCAGTACTAACGTTGCCCTCAAATCGTGCCACAATGCCTCCCCTTCGTGCCACGATATTTCCAGTGACAACCTCCAAACTCAAGTACCAAAATCGTGCCACGAACGCCAAATCACGTGCCACGATTTCCCTCAAACATCAACATCAGTTTTGAGACAAATCTCAACAGATTTAAATGAAACAATAATTAGTTAGAGGACCAAATTAAAACCAATTAAATAATTAAAGGACTTTTTATGTACACTTTACTTCCCGCATCCAAATCATACCATATTCTATCATAGGATATGGGAAGGAAGAAAAAAACTCATATTGGCTTGTGCGGTAACAATTGTGGCATTGTTATTTACCAATGTTGCTATGCAAAGATTGAAGTGAGTGTGGAATTGACATCCAAACCTGGTTCCACTTATAATCAAACCAAACTAATTGGGAGCCAATCTTATAAGCATTAACACCCGTTACAATATTTACATAACCACTGAGGCAAAAAAAAAAAAAAGAATGCCCTTGTCGCTACCTAACAATCAACATTGACCCCTTTTCCTTCCCGTATTCTACATGAGTATGGTGTGGTTTGGTTTGGAAGGTGAAGTAAAGTGTACCCAAAAAGTTGAATTAACTTGTAGTTTTAATTTAAAGGTTGATACTTTTAATGTAAAGCAAGCAAAAATGACAAATATTTTTATTCGTGTGTATTTACGCGATGAAGAAGGACATTTTATTCGTGTGAGAGAACGATGACTTCAATCCCTCTTTGACACTTAAGGACGGGAAGTTTACGGTCTTTGTCAAGCTATTCATTGGATTGGTGGGTTTGGTTTGTGTAACGTAATTCCTGAGTTGGATTCTAAGGTGATGGTGGTAGATGATTTCTATATAAATAAAGGGTTTTGTTTGATCTGTTAAAAAATAAGGGATTCAACTTGACAACTTCAGTTTTAACGAAATATAAGACAAAAAAATTGTTCAATACCATAAAAGTTTATCTTCCATTTATTTGTGTGGGAAAAAATATAGATTTGAATGAATAATTATATAGTACTTCTCCAAAAAAAAAAATTATAAAGTACTTGAACGAATAAGTCATCAATATACTTCTTTCTAGCTCAAATATAATAATAATAATGATAATAATAATAATAATAATAATAATAATAGTAAAAATAATAATAATAATAATAATAATAATAATCCTTCAATAATAATAATAATTTATGTTGATTTAACATATTAATTGTTCTCGTGTACTTTTTTTTCATTTTGAAATTGTAATCATGAAAATCTTGTTTTATGACAATAAAGTGAATAAATTATATTCTAAATTAATCAAATGATATTTAAGAAATCATATTATAAAAAGAGTAAAATTATATAAGATCTACTTATATCATAGACCAATAAATCTATTTTTTCTTCTTATGTTCGAGATAGGAGAAATGAGTAAATAATTATTTTAGTTCTCAAAAATTTAAGAGTTGTACAATTCAGTCAAAACTAATAAAAGACTTTTATATCATCCTAAAAATGATCAAAATGACTATCATTTTTTACTTTAAGAATAATCAACTGAAGTGATCACGGAAATTCCACAAGTCTATATTATATCAAGACTTGGACACAAATTAACCACAAAGTTAATTGGACCTGATCTTAAAAATAAACAGCCCAATCAACATGGTAAAAAACACAAACCAAGAATGAGGCTATAAAGCGTATCATGTCCCTCGTGAGCTTAACTCAGTTCATGTGAATATTGCGTTATATATACAAGGGTGGTGTTCAAACCCTGGATTTCCTACTTATTCACATTAACGGATGAATTTCTAACTCTTAGACTACTTGATAAAAAAATATATATTATCAAGATGAGATATAAACTAATCAAATAAAAAGATAGTAAATACCCTAAAAAAATGTAGGTTTCTTTTTATATAAAAAAAATGTAGGGTTTTGATGAACATTAGAGTGACTGTTGCTTGCAAAATGAGAGATCTCTCGCTCTTCTTGCTTCATTTTTTCAGCGATTATCCCTTTTCTTCTTTTATTGTCCTCTATTGTTCGGTTCCCTACAGCCTCAATTTGCTATGATTTCTTACTCTTATTTATACTAAAAAAGTAGGGTTGGGACCAAAAATTGCAGGAGATACACTTTTTTTTTCAGGAGATACACATGCAGTGATTCAGTATGTTGCAGTGTTGCAACAAACTCTGTTGTTTAGTGCACAAAAATGGAAACAAGTAAAAAGCAAATGTGAGAGAAAATTTGGGTTCAAGCCAAAGTGGTGTATGTTAAAGGGAATACAACCTTGTTATTTTTTTATTTGTTTTGTTTCCAATTTGTAATTTTTTTTTGTAATTAAAATGAGTAATTGAAATAAAAAAAAATTAGATTTTGAGATTAAAAAGGATAGTAAATGTAATAAAATTAAAATTATCATATCTTATTTTGAGAATATTTTCAATTTGTCCGGATAAAATTGGAATACTACTACGCACTAACATGAGCATTTCATGCATTGGTTCCTCCATCCACAAAGATGATCAAGAATGTGAATTAATTTAATCCCACGTAAGTTGTATTTAAATACACACCATGCTGCAGAGCTATAGGAATTGGCTTTTATTTAATTTGTTTTTCTTCAACGATTTTAATAAATAAAAAATATGCGTTTATTTGAATGCTTCATTTCATATATATATTAGTTTAAAAGAATAGTTTATTTGAAGTTTAAAAGATATCATTTCAATATTAGTTAAAACTTAAAAAGGAAGTGAAGAATTTATAATTACACGGTCCAAACGTGATATATATATATATATATATATATATATATATATATATATATATATATATACTACTCCGTCCCAAAATATAAGCAAAAATGAGTCAACATAAGTTGATGTATTTGGTACAAATTTTGAACCAAATACATAAACTTTTGTTGACCAATTTTTGCTTATATTTTGGGACGGAGGGGGTATATATATATATATATATATATATAGGATCTAGAAGAAGCAAATTTGACTTCTATATCTCCTTCAGTATTCTGAACAATTTGATCAATATTATGATTAATAATTGGTTCAGGGTCAGTTTCATTATGCAGATTCCAGGTTTCAAGAAAGTTTATCTCATCCCATCTTATTAACATGTTGGTAGCTACGTTAGTAGTTAATAAATTAGTATTAACTAACGTAGTAGTTCCTGGTAAGCTTATTTGCTTAGCTTTAGGATTTAAAGTGTTCATAACTTTATAAAATATTCTATAACAAACAGCCATTATCTCACTTCCTTGTTTATAATTATAACCGTGAGTGTGAACTTTAAGTTTCATAGCAGTATACAGATTTTGATCTGACATAGATAAAGTTAAATTAGGTTTAACATCGAACCAAATAGGTCCGTGACAAAGACTAGTTTCAATAACACCAGCCAAAGATTGTTTGTGTGTGTGTATATATATATATATCACGTTTGGACTGTGTAATTATAAATTTTTCACTTCCTTTTTAACTAATATTGGAATGATATCTTTTAAACTTCATTTTTTAACTGATGTTTACAACTTTGGTTTCATCCCAAAACTTGAATGAAGCATTAAACTTGATTTTTTTCCCTCAAAACAACCTTAATGTTTTCATACAAATTAGGCATAAAAAGTATTTCAAATTTATTTTTCCACCGCGCAACACGCAAGTGTGTGTGTGGTGTGTGTGTAGTTTATCTATTATTCTACCAACTCTATCGTTCTTTCATCACATCATTATTTGATTAACTGCGATAGTAAGAACATTAGGTCAGGCCAACACTTATTCAACTCCACTCTTATTATTCCTTAATGAAGTTTATCTGCATAATCAACGACTAGTTTTCTTAAGATATGTATCCGCTAAAAAGTTATTGAGCAGTGTAAAACTACACAAGTGTTACATCAGTGTAAATCCCAACTTTGAAGGGTAGTTTGTTGTCTATAACTACCCCTTTTTTAGTAAGAAAAATAATACTAGATCAATGTCTACCAATGTCAATTACTAGATGCAAGAATACTGTAAATACAACAATATACAATTCCTATCAAAAGAGATGAAAAGAACGAATTTCCTTTAATAAAGAATTTCATTTATTATCCTAAGACTTGTTAAAATGCCTATGGAGAATTATCATCAAGGTAACAAAATGCAATATACTTCAAAAGTAACCAAAACAATTATAAACAATGATGATTCCAGTGGTTTAGGCTGTGATCATCAACTCTCCTTTATTGATTGAAAGATCATCAAAGACTGTTTTCATGTCAGGCCTCTCAGATGCTGAAAGGACGCATCTAAGAGCCACTTTTAGCATGTCGTCAAGAATCATAAATGAACTTTCTCCGTTGTGATTGTCCACAAGGGAATTTTCAAAGCATTGGTTCGAGCGATCATGTTCAGCTAAGAATCTCACCCAATCGGTAAGTTCAGCCATGCCAGGAATTCCCGAAACGACTTCTCCCGATTTTCTTCCTGTTAGGAGCTCTAACAAGACAACTCCGAATGCGTAGACATCACTCTTCAAAGAAGGACATGGTTTGGTTGATCTAGCGAATTCGGGAGGTCGGTAACCAAGTGCACCGGCATTCAAAACTTGCTCGGAAGTACCAGCAGCAGTAAGTATTCGGTGCAGGCTGTAGTCAGTGAGCAAGACATTTCTGTTGGGAGTTTCTAGTAGAATGTTTGTGGATTTGAGATTACCGTGAGGTATGGATTTCTCGGTGTGTAGGTAAAGTAGACATCGCGCCACTTCTACAGCCACCCTGAGCCTTTCATCAAGAGACAAAGGATGAAGATTTCTTTTATCAGCCTCTGTAGAAAAAAATAAGAAATAATCCATGAATTTGTGCTTCAAAAAAAATATTCTAGGACTTCTACATAGTTGATTCCTCGGTTGTTAAAAGACCAAATCATCAGCACCTTTTAACAAATTGACTTGTAAAAATACTACTACAAAGACTATATAAATATTTTGCATGAAAGTTTGAGTCATGCATAAAAAACATCAAACATCTACTCAGGGGCGGACCTGGCCTCACAATATCACTGAGGCACAATTTTTTGCAGGCCTGCACCAATGGCGGAGCCACGAATCATTTTTTTAGTGGGGACAATTTCATTAGTGTATATATATTATTTTTCAAAATAATTATTCATAAAAAAAATTGTAGGTATAGTGGTACATACTATTGAATTTTATGTTAGGAATCAACACTTGCATTGTGCATTTTTATGGTAATTTTAGTTAAAATAATATAGTTGAAAAACTAAAATGGACAAAACAGGGATGGAACTGTGGTTCACCACCTAAATGGCACGCACCTTTACGACTAAACTACAACATACGCATGTGATTAATTTACAAAGATTAATTTATATAATATACTACTTCAATCTAAATGTCCAAAAAACAAAATCTTTAGCATACTCCAAATAACGTAGCAAACTTGATACTTTTTATAAATCATCTAACATCCTAAAAGAGCTTCATGTATTCTAAATTAAAGAAATCAAATTTTATGTGCTTGATCACCCTTCACACCAATAATATCAAAAGTATTAAAACTAAAAGGCTTAAATTTTGAGCTAAAGGGATACCAAAGAAGTTCCAGGGTTCAAACCCTGGGAACTAACATATCCACTGACTTACTAACACTTGCCTATTCAAAAAATAAACTTTAGATTTTAGAAGAAACAAGGCTTACCGTGGAGATAAATGTCCAAAGAATGTGCATTCATGTAATTTGATAAAATTAGTCTTTCATGCTCCTTTGGTCCTAAGTAGCAACCAAGAAAAGAAACAAGGCTTGGATGCTTGATTGTCCCAAGTTTCTTAATTTCCCTAGCCAACTCCTTTTTTCCTTTAGTTATTCCTTCTCTTAACCATTTAACAGCCAATACATGACCAGATTCAAGTGTAGCTTTGTAAAGTGTACCATGACAACTCCTACCAACAACTTCAGCCGGAGCACACGAAAGTTCCTCCGCAGTAAGCATCAAGGATCCATCAAATAGATGCAAGTCTCCGACCAGTTTATCCGGAGAGGATACTTCGAGCGAGCCAGGATTCTCAAACTGATGGCTTGTAGAAGGTGAAGGATTCGAAGCCGATATAATAGACATTGGAGAAGACATTCCTTCCTCGTTCTGAACTAATTCCGGATCTTTAGGCTTCTGTACAGTTGGATTAATGTTTCCGGTATCATCACTTTGAGAAGGCGGTAATGACTCCAAATTTCTTCTCTTTGATGGAGAAGTACTCTCTTGGATGATGTCACTTGTTGTTGCATCTTGTTTAGAAGTATTTCCTTTTTTCTGATGAATCCTATAATAAATCATGGCAGCCATTATAGCTATCACAAAAGCACCGGTAACTAAACATGTAATCAAGACACTCCTAGTGAAAGTTTTCTTATGTGACCTCAAACCTAGGTTCGAATTGGAACTATCTTTAGGCGATACTTGAGAATTAGGAAATATCAGCATAGTATTTCCTGGATGAAACGCTGATTCAGGAAACTGCGATAAGTTATCAGGTACAACCCCAGAAAAATTATTAAAGGACACATTTAGTTCTCTTAATTCATCTGGAAGATCATTTGGAATAGTACCTTCTAATTTGTTGTTACATAGATTGAGATATACCAAATTATGAAGCTCCTTAATTTTTGAAGAAAGAATTCCACTCAAGTTGTTGTTTGAAAGATCAAGATACATCAAACTAAAATTTTCAGCAGAAACCAATGGATTATTTGGAAGTTGAAGTTCAAAAGGAATTGGACCAGAAAACATATTGTTAGAGAGATTAAGATTAGTCAATTTGGTCGAGGCGAATAGGGTTGGTAGGAGGAACCCCGAAAGCCGGTTAAGACTAAGATCAATCTCTTTTAGTTCTGGATATGTTCTTAAAACTGGTGGCAGAAAACCTTCCAATGAGTTATTGGATACCTTAAGTGAAGTTAACCGTAAAAGTTGCGAAGTTTCGTTTGGAAGTGTTCCGGACAAGGAGTTTGTACTTAACTGAATAACTTCTACATAGTTACCCCAATACTTGATCCTTGATAAATTACCTGACAGCATGTTGTTACTCAAATCTATGATGGCACAATGACCTACTTTGAGAGGTAATGGGCCTGATAATTTGTTTGAAGAAATATTAAGCTTCCTAAGAGTCATTGAGGTAATGCTTCCAATGAAACCTGCAAGGAAAGTTCAAATTGTAACGTATGAGAAAAGTAAGCACAAACTTATAGAATAACTAACTTTTTAACTCATGTCACATGATTTTATCAAATAATGACGAAAATAGATTAATTTGCAATTTCGCATACACTGTCATTGAATTTTCTTTTACAGTCAAAAAGTCATAAACGATCATGTATGAGTTTTGAGTTAGATATGATGCAAGTCAAATAAGTTAGTGATTGAACGGTTATGATTAACTGACAGTGTAAAAAAGCTTTACACTGTCGATGAATACGAATTAAATCATGACTAAATTTGCTGCATAAGTAATGTTCAAGAAATACAAAATATGATTACAATTTACACAGAAAACACAGCAATAAAGTACCTTCAAGCTTGTTTTGACTAAGATCAAGCTCAGACAACATCATTGAACTTTCCTTCAACAAAGTTTCTGGCAATGAGCCTGTCAACTGATTGCATGCGAGCCGAAGAATCCTTAGTGATACGACAAACGTAAAGGAAGGTATATTACCAACTAGCTGATTATTACTAGCATCAAAGACCTCTAAATTGTCAAGGTATGGCATACCATCATGAGCAAATAGTTCACCAACCAAGGAATTGTGACTAACATTCAAATGTTGAATTGAGAATAGAAACTGAGACATCTCCAAGCCCTAAATCCAATGCACCAGAAAACTTGTTGTTGCTTAAGTCAACATGTAACACACTTCCTATCTGATAAAAGATTTCCATAATATCGCCCGAAAAGCTATTACTGTGAAAATCTAAATACTTCAACTGGTCAAGTTTGTGAAACACATTTGGAACAGTGTCACTAAATTCATTCGAAGAAAGATTCAGATACACTAAACTGCGTAATTCAACGAAGCTAGGAGGTAACGAGCCGTTGAACTTGTTGAGAGACAAATCGAGAAATTTAAGTGATTTCATTGGACTAATATGTAGCATACTTCCTGTGAAGTGATTGTTTACAACTGACAAGTTGTGAAGCATTGGAAGGTCACTAATTGCAAGGAAATTGAACTCTCCGACCAAACTAGCATTGTCCAAAGTGATGGATATAACATTGCCTTCACTACACAATATTCCATACCAGTTCTGAGGACATCCATTAGATTCTAATGACTTGGAATCCCAAGAGTTAAGAACTAATCCAAAAGGGTCATTTTGAATACCCTTCTTGAGTTCAAGAAGTGCATCAATGTCTCTATTCCCAAATGCAGTATCCACCAACAACAACAGCATCAACCAGACAGCCTGCATTCCTTTCTTATCTGCTCCTAACCTAAACATCAGCAACAACAACACAGACATATATGATTAAAATGAGGAAACATACCACAATGGATGTAAGAGCAAGCAAAGGTACAAGTGTAGAACAAATGTTTGAAGTCAAAGTATTAGTTTTGTTAGAAGTCTCACCTTGCATGAGATATGGTCTAAAAATGTGTTTATAGGTAGTGGACAGTCCTCACCTTACAAGTCTATTCTGTAAAGATTGTGTCAGGTTCAACCCAAATTCCAAAATTGTATCAGATCCTATCAAAGATTTGTTGGGCTACTCCCTATCAAATCACTCCCTATTTGAGCCAACGGCTCAAATAGCGCTCCAATGTTCAATTCTGAATTGAGTTAGGCCCAATCCAAATTCTAAGAAACTTTAGCATTTAATTAGTTTTTTAACCCACAAATCTCCTCCTATCATAAGTACTCAAACAATGGTTTACTACATTGTGAAAAATTAGACCCTTGACCTAGACCTAACCACCTTTGGTTTAGTTGCAGGACTCATAATTGCATAATAATGTGCACAGTGCACTTACATATAAAGGTTAAAAAATGTCATCAATGGATTCAATGCAGCTATATCAAATTTTTGTTTCCACAATTACATATCTCAAAGTAAGAAAATTAGCAAAAATAAAACAAAAAAGAACTCAAATATTTACTGGTATCTGAACTAACAATAACCAAGTTCATTTTTCTTACTATGTTCATCACTAACAATAATAATTATAATGAAAATTAAATAAAAAATCTAGCCATATAAAAACAACAAAAAATGAAAAATAATTACACATTCTTACCTCTTAATTGCCAAGCATTACAAATGAACAATGAAGGATATACTATACAAGTATGTTAGTGATGAGTTGAAGCATAAACTCCAGTATGTTTCTGCTGTAAAAGAAAAGGTTCTGAGTAGAAAAGAAGTTATGAATCTGAAGAAAGAAGTGAAAGTGTTTAGAAAAGGTACAAGTAGAAGCTAGAAGTAGAGTGACAGAAGTAGGAGGGTACTGGATGAAGACCATAAGTGAGAAGTATGGTAGTAGGTAAGGTGCTGTTTTATTTTATCATCAAATATTATTATTACTACCAAAAAAACTATAGTATAGTATCATTGGATTCATTTTTGAGAGTGACAGAAATTGATTTTAACTGTTTTTGTACTGGAAAATTGATTTTGACTTGTCCAAAAAATTTGGTTATTTTCAGAAATAAATTATACTGTAATTTGGAGTTGAAATTTTGTTTGTTGTCTTTTTTTGCCTTCAATTGCTGTGTGACCACACATTTAATCAAATCTACAATGTGGAACTTTGATTGTAGTGAAAAACTTCATTGGGATGCAAGAAAGACCAGGCAAACACATGTCTAAACATCACATTAATTTTTTTTCCTAGGTCACGCCGACAAATGTTCAAAAATTATTAGTCAAATAATAATAAAAAAATAGATTCATTTTCTCGAATGTTTTTCATATTTTTAACTAAAATTGAATTTTTTTTGTTAAATAAGCTTTGAGAAAATCATGAATAATTTAATTAAGAATAATACGAAAAGCATCTAAACAAATGCGTCTAAGTTTTGTCCATAAAAAATAGACATTTTATATTGAAAAATAATTTATAAACTTTTAAAATTTTGTAAGGTTACGAGAACGAATGCTCTAATAGTCAAATAAAAAAATATATATAAATTTTACATTGAAAATACAAATTTGTAAACTTTTAAAAGTTGGTTACACCATTTTATAAGATAATATTTCATTTTTATCTTTTTAACCTTTGTTTCAAGAAAACTCATTAGCAGTTTTTTTACCTCAAATTTACATTTTTTTTATAGATATTAATTATAATAAAATTATGGTGTCACACATTTTTAACTCCAGACCAAACCCATGGAGTAAACCACAAGTAAATTGTTATGTGAATGTATTTAAAGATAAATAACTTTATGATCAATTTACTTTAATAAAATCATGACAATTAATTTTAGTAACCTCAACCGTACCAACATTAATTTTAACGGCATCACTAATTGTTTCGAGATGTAAGGCAAACCATATTAGATCTAGACAAATGCTAACTAGTGTGTTCGGACATTAGTTAAGGACCTTTTATGAAAGTTTGTGTAATCAATGCATTGAAAATTAAAAACTTTGATGTTTTAAAAATAATTACTAATTACATATTAAGTAGCTTGTCTACCAATTAATTGGATTCTAGATTTTCTCCACAATAATTATTTTATACTAATAAATGTTGACCCAATTTTAAGTGGATTTACTCATGCACTCTCCCAAGAAATGACTACTGGACTCTCCTAAGAAATGACCAAGGGTGTTTAAATGATGAACTAATTTGTTTAATTAATTTTTGTATTGGTATTGGGAATAATTATGAGATGGGGTAAATAAATGTAAAATGGAGAAAATCAAAGACAAGGGTATAATAGGAACTTTTGTGTCAAACTAGCTTGTCCTTAGTTACTATAATTTCTCTAAAATGAACATGTATTTTAAAACAGAGGGAGTATTAACGAGACCTTATATTTATACTATGTAGCTCAGTGAGTTCAACATTTGACTTCGGAATTTTTTAACCATGTCTTTTCTATCTTTTTGTCTTTTTAACCACCTTTGGCCTATGCTATGCATTCCGATGCAAAAGCGTGTAATACTGGAAAGGATTTTTACCTTTTTATATAGAAAATTGTTTATGAGTTGGATTTTTACCTTTTTACGGTTGACTCGTCTTTTTAACAATTGAATCAATTTTTATCGGTGGAACGGATCTTTGCTCGTGTTGAGAGTTCGATTGTGGGTTATAAAAGGATTTTATGTGGTTTTGTGGTTAGTCTTTTTCTTTGACTTAAAAAAAATAATAGTTGTTTTGATCCATGAATGTGTAGCGAAGTAAGCACAATAGTCTTTTAATGTATCAAAATTTTAAAATAGTATTTGATTGTGCACTTCGTTAGTTAAAATAGTTTTTGATATTAAAATGTTTTGCAAATATTGGTATATCAGTCCTTCAATATATTTACTTATTGTCATATCAGTCCTTATAAGTACTTACTTATTTTCATTTCAGTCTCTATATGAAAAGAGTTATCGTGAGTATTAAAATATTATTTTAGCGTCAGTAACTATTTTGATTAGCAAAGTATTAAGAGATTATTTTAGGGTTAGAGACTATTTTGATTAACAAAGAGGCACAATTAGGGACTATGTTAAAATTTTGATGCATTGAGGGACTATTGTAACTACTCATCAGTTTCATCTCACATTCAGGGATCAAAGTGACTATTACCTCTAAAAAAATGAATGTTGGGTATCCTAGAAAAAATTAAATGGTATTTGTGTCAATCTTTTAGTTCTCATTTTTTTCATATCATTTGAGTTTTCAAACTTAGGGGATACATGACAAAAACAAAAACAAAAATATTCCCTTCGGTATTATTTATAAGAGACATTTGAGTCAACAAAGCTAATATATTTGGTTCAAATTCTTAACCAGATACATCACCTTTTGTTGACCTAAAATTTTCTTATAAATAGAACCGGAGGGAATATCAACTTATCAATTTATCTTTGATAAATTTAAAAAAAAAAATACATTTGTCAAAACACTCATTCGGTTTTCTATGCTTTGATTCTCTTTGTTTTGCATAATCAACTTTTAACTAGAGACTTCAAAAATAAGGAAAGAAGTTAAATTACTTATAATTATTATTGGTATTAAAGACGCCACTAATGTTGCATCAAGAGAAGCCACAATGCTACAGCTATTGATTAAGAGAGGCCTAGCATTATTAATGGCTAGAAATTTAAGTCTCTAAGTCTTGCATGGAACCATTTAGAACGTGTTTGATCTACTAAAAAATAGAGCATTGAATTAGACAACATTTTTTTTTGTATCTTATTTGATTTAGAAATTGATCTTGAGACTAAACAAAATAGGTACTAAGGGACTGGACAAAACCAAAAATTCTTAATTAACCCTCACTAAACAATATGACAAGATCAAAAATACCAAGATCCATACACTCTCTCCCACTCTCACTACTCTCGCATGACATCTCCATGTCCTTCTATATCTCTTTCGTCTCTCTTTTATTTCTCTTATATCTTCTCAATCTAACCTCTCTCCCATTCATCCCTTTCACATCTCTGTCTTTAATTTTCTCCCTCTTATGTCTTTAGTATCTCTCTTATTTCTCTATTTCATCTCTATCTCCTTTCGCTTTATTGTATATTTTCTCTCTTTTTCTCCTTTCATCTTTATTAATATTTTTGTCCATGACAAAGACATGTCACATAAGGTATGCAGTACAAAATTATTTGTCATGTACATCAACCAACAAACACAGTGGAGTATAAAAAGTTGGCATGTATAGTTTTGTATTGTGTATTGTTCTATCTAACACTTATTGTTTACGAATCAAACAGATTCTTAACACTCGATTTATGGCCTTGGAATATTGTTTTTGGTGGCTCGTATTAAGTGTATGACTCATTTTGCATAGACAAAAATTGATTTTAAGTGAATTGATTTTATGAAATACATTTTAGCTAAAAGTGAGTTGAATGTAAAGTAACGTTACATGAGAAATGTTAAGGACACTCTCATGTAACCGAGAAAATGTGATTTGAGAGTTGGGATTTTAAGTGAAATGTTTGGATACATGAGCTACCAAAGGAGCTAAAATTTGTACCATGAAACTGAGGAAATGTGATTTGAGAGTTGAGTTAGTTGCCTGTTTGGATCTACGGCAGGAGCTAAAATTTGTGTGTCCATGTGAAACTGGAAATTCTAGCTTCTCTCTCCATTTCACAACAAAGTAATACATTGCGACATGATTTTTTTTTGTCATCGCAGTTTAGAAACTTACGACCAAACACATGGTAAGAAACCTCAACAATACGACGTTGCCAAAAAAAGAAATAAAAGTGTGTCTTTTACCCTACTTGCAAATTCATGTCCTCAATAAATCAGTATCATCTTGACATTGAATTTTATTATCGGTCTCAACAACATACCAAACTTTACGCCGAATATTCAGTTGGATTTTTAAAATCTTTTTTGTTATTTTAGACAAATACTATTTATTTAATTTTATCTCTCCTTCCCTTTCCCGTCATACATTTGAACCAATATGTTGGGAAGAATCATGGTAACTGACACAAGCAAGGTAGTTAAAATTGAGTTTTCAACTCGTAAAATCGTCTATTTCATGTATTTTGTTATGAATTCTGAGTTAAATCGCTTGTGAAATCAAATCTGGGTAAATTCAAAGTTGAACCCGAGTTAACATGTAGTAAATTCTCTGAAATCAGAAAGAATCAAAATAAATTAACTCGATTTATCCGGAGTTAACATGTAGTAATTTCTCCCGGTGATGCTGGTTCTTGCTCAACTCCAACTTGCAATGAAGAGAAAGAGAAACTATTTACTCCCTTTTCCCTCTGCTTTGCAATCAGCAGGTACCCTAACTACAACATAGGTGACTGCCAACTAATGAATGTAATGAACTTAAATTATTTTTTGGTAGAAAATGAATGAACTAAATATGTGACAAGTTCTGATAGGGACATAAAACAGTACGGCACATACATATACTCATTTCTTAATTTTTCTCAATAATATTCTTAACATGATGATTGGAACACACCCCCTCACCGTTTGTTAATAATATCAAGATAAGAAAATCATATTCTTATTTTATTTTATTGTAAAACAAAACAGTTTGTCAATCTTCCCTTAAAAAAAATCAGTTTGTCAATTTTAGGACTAGTATATTGTATAACCAGCTAAGACATTGATAATAATGTGACATCTGTGATAGTTATTTTATTCTAAATTAATGATTGAGACGTGACTGAATGTGTTAGTTTTGACTTTCTGGTTTTTGAAATTTGAAATTATATATTTATTGATCAACACAGTATACTTTAAACAAGATCAAGAAAAGAAATTATACTACTAATTAACTTGTGTACTTTCTACGTATAATATACTGCAGAATATATGTGTATTTAATTTAACATTGCAGCATCACAATTGAGCAATGGTACACACCAAGCTTTCTCTATTTATCAAGGAAAAAAAGAAAGAAAAAAAAAAACGGTTTTTTCTCTCTTCCTCTTGTTTTTGTGTTTTGTGAGTTGAGTCTTACTTGAACACAACCCTAACTAAAAAAATGTTTGAACACACAAATGAAAAAAGAAAATGTTTGAGGTTATGTCAGATATTTCTCTTGTTTTATACTTCAATAATTTTATACAAGTACCTAACTATCTTTTTCAAACTTTTTAAAAAAAAAAAAACAGTATATCTTTGAACTTCTTTATCACTTCTTTAGTGGTGTTGGTGGGTTGCAATTGCATCTTATATGGACCAATGAAACAAAGATAACACAATTTATTATTTTCCTAACCTTTTCTAGAAGGATTTTCACAAAGTGTTCCTTTTTCATGTTTTTATTTTTCACAACTTTCTCTTCGTTAGAAATTGTTTCCCCTAATAAGGGTATTTGGGTGGTAGAGGTATGCATGATGCATCCCACTCCTAACCTTACATACACATAAAAAACAAATTGGTTGGCTCTTACCACTAATCTCTAATCTTAAAAAATAAAATAAAAAGGTGTGCATTATTGGTGGCATAAATTATTTTGCAAGTTCTTATGTTGCAAAGTAAGAGAAGAATTTATATCTGAAAAGATGCTAAACTCTTTTAAATAGATGGTTAAATCAGTACCTTACTAAAAGAAAACATGAAAATTACATGGAACCTATTAACCAATCCTTTGGGAATTCATCTAGAAGCAACCAATGTAGATAAAGAGGCCCCACCCTCTAGAAAACGGACATATTTGACACTTTTGGTATCTCTATATATAATATTTTGATCGATGCATTAATGAAATTATTTAAAATAGATAATATATAGGTGAAAAGAAAAAGGTTAGAACCTAACCCACTGCAAAATTCAAGAGGGTTAAAAGAATAAAAAAAAATATATTATATTAAAAGAAGGAGTATATTGTAATTTTGATTCTTGAATAGGTAGATTGATGTCTATATATATTCTACGAATGCATCAAAATTATAAAAAAAAAAAAAAAAAAAAAGTATTTTGTTTGTTAATTTTGTCCTCGTATATTTTATTAGTTGGTTTAATGTACAAATGTGTCTTCTGTTTGTCAATTTGATCTATAAAATTAATAACAACAACACAATAATTGTTGTGAACTCGGACTCAAATCTCACACCAATAAAACTATGATGTGTGAAACAAAAGAAAGTAGTAACCAATATCAAAGTAACCATAAGCAACAGCAACAATTACAAACCTAGATTTAATCTAGGAATCAAGTGAAAAGCACAAAATCACAAGCAAAAGATAAAGAGAAAAGAGAAACAAACACACCAAGAAATGTTTACCGAGTTCGGTCCAACTTGACCTACTTTGGGGGAGAGATTGATCTCTCCAATCCACTATCAATGAGTTCTTACAAAGAGATACAAAAGAGTTACAAGAAATTAGCTTCAACAAGCTCACAAAGAACAAACCCTAATTTCTACCCTTTTCTCAATCTCATAAATGAACAAGACACTCAATGATTTTCATTCACTCAAGGTGTTAACAATGTTTCCCAACTCAAGAGAACCTCTCAAAAGAACCCTAATAAAAGACTTTCAACCCTAAAGTTTCCTCCTTTGATTTCTCAATTTTCTCTCTCTTGAAGCTCACTCCCAAAATTGAACAAAGAATGCTTAAATAGTACCCCCTGTAACTGTCAAAATCGTGTCACGATTATCATAATCATGTCACAATCGTAACGTACGACCCAAGGTACAACTACCTTATCCCAAAATCGTGTCATAATTTCCCAAATCGTGTCACGATTTAACTTCCAAGAAGAACCCAACATTCTGCCTCAAAAATCGTGTCAAGATTATAAAATCGTGTCACGGTTATTCACAATCTCATAAACTCAATTTTGAGTCATACACCACAATAATAATATTGCTAAAAAAAAACACAATAATAATAATATAATACTAATAATAATAAAAGACAAACTGATAATAAAAGACAAACTGATAAATATTTTTACAATTTTGATACATTAAATAACTATAAGAGTCAAAAAAATCGTCTCATACTCATAGATTTATGTATCAAATTTACTATTTAGTCTGAAAATAATTTACATTCTAATATACAGTAACCATCTACATCTAAGATCGAATTTAAGCTAAGATGCTGCCACTATCGATGAAGAGTCGTTATTTTGGGTAAGTTGGGCTGCATGAGGGATGGTTTACAATGTGACATGTCGAAGTTTTCACTTAGGCCATAAAAAGTGGATATGGTAAATGTAAGATGACCCTACTTCAACTTTGTTTGTGTTAAATTTGGATGCAGCCATGATTACATTTCTGCTAGGTGGCTACAATAATTGTTTAAAAGCTTTGTCATAGTGAAAGTTTACTTTCTTTTTATCTCTTTTCCCCCCCTTTTCTTATTAGTTATAGATAAACTTCAAGTACTTTGATCAAAAAAGAAAAAGAAATTGGCCTAACATATGCATGTTAGATCTACAAGTGATGATAAAACTGTTTCCTAGAAATTAAAGGTGATGATAAATTTATTCAAATACTTTTATGAAGAGTTTTTCTGGTTTATTTTTATTAAAAAAATGGAAAATTTACGATTATCTTCGATGAAATTTGAATACATCATTTAAAGTTACAAAGTTAAACTCATACTATTACCAGCACATCATGAAAATAGTTTTTCCAGTTTGATATCTTGTCAAAACTAGTTATTTGATAGTCATGTTATTGTTGTTCTGTTGATATCAAATAAGATAGTCCCCAATGTAATTTTATAGATAAATGATATAATTAACTTTATGGTATGTTTAGGTGGAGGTTTACGAGGACACAACTATTTTTTTTTCCTAAATTAAGGAAGTTATAAAATAATTTTAAAATAAATTAAGTGTGATTGATATGTTATATGATCATTTATCGGATTATATTTTTTCAATTGTTTTAAACTCTCAAATAGATGCAAAAATATAGAATTATCCCTCCAAAAACTCTTAATCAAAACATACTTTTAAGTGTTCCCCCTCTTTATACAAAATAAATAGTTGACACATAGAAATTGTTTTAAGTAAATGAGAAGACACTATGTCCCTTTTTTGCTCTTTTCACAAGAAGATAAGATATCACACAACACATAAAATTCTGCTACTAATCTCTTTTCTGTTTTTGTAGGCTAATGCAAATACACTACTAATAGAAAGTCATATGGCCAGCTATGCCGCTGTCTTCCTTCATATTTAAGACAAAGCAAAACAAATGAAAAGCAGTGGCTAGGGATCCTAATTCTTGCATAGTGTGCTACATCAGATTCAGATCATATAGTAACAGCCACAATTTTAATTTAATTTATTTGTAGTCAAATAAATAGGCCCTTATAGTTTCATCACTAGTATAAACAAAACATATATACCAAGAAGTCAACTACTTATATAAGTTATTGGTATCTAAGATTTCAAGTGATTGAGTTCCATTTTTTAATTCTTTAGTTTTGTTGAGCTAATAAGCAAACTCCCCCATGAAGAAAAGGGAAAATACTTCTTCACATATATCAGATATTAAGCATTATATCAGATATATATCTCTTGTATACCATTCATTTAACTTATTTATAGCTAATTAACTAATAAATTTTCAACAGAATGTGAAAAAAGAATTTCCATTCACCATAAAGATATTGAAAAAAAAAAAAAAAAAAGGTTACCAAATCAAATACTACTAGTACTTAACTATTGGA
Source organism: Medicago ruthenica (assembly GCA_018208015.1). Lineage (NCBI taxonomy): Eukaryota > Viridiplantae > Streptophyta > Magnoliopsida > Fabales > Fabaceae > Medicago > Medicago ruthenica. The sequence continues at coordinate 10,351,013 of CM031375.1, read as the reverse complement.
ATTCAGTCAAATACTTTATGGCTTTTTTCTCCTTAGCGTTGGACACGTGGTACTGTTAGCTATATAGCCTTTTTCAAACTATTTTGTTACTTAACTGAATTTGATGACACATGTGTCATTCAACATCATTAATCAATCAAAACAAAAATACTAGTAGTATTGTGCAAATACAAAACACTATTTGGCATTGACATGTAAGACCATGTACAATGGTAACCAACCTTCAACACCCTTCAACACACACTTTTTCAATTCCCAACACTCCACATCATTTTCTCTCTCTTCCACATAATCATTCAACACACCATTCAACACATACCCTCTACAATAGTTTTTTCATTCAACACTCTACCCCACCACTCACTCTACCCCACCACTTTTTATTTCATATTCTTATTTAATTTTATATTTTGTTTTTATAATTACATAAAATTACAATTATTAATTATAATTAAATTAAAATAATAAAAACTTAACAATTTATTTTTTAGTGTTTTTGTAAAAACAAAATTTATTTAAATAATTAATATTTATTTTCTTAAATTAAAATGCAATACAATACATTAAACACGCGGCAAACAATAACTTAAAATGCAAGACAACAAATTAAGCACACGACACAAGTAACTTAATTAGTACGATACAAATCATCTTTAATCATGAAACATTCCAAACTTTTCCCATATGTGCTTCACTAGATCTGCTTGCAATTCGCGATGAACATTTGGATCACGCAATTCGGATCTAGCACGCACATGATTTGCAAAAGCGGGTAACACCTCGGTCGAGTATGGTTGCGGTGTACTAGATCCACTTGCCTCAGATTGCTCAAAATCGGTCCAACGTTGAGCATATGTATCTCGTTCATCCTCAACAATCATATTATGTAATATGATGCATGACCTCATGATGATACTCAAATCGTCTATGTCCCACAAGCGAGCTGGTTCACGGATGATTTTAAATCGAGCTTGAAGCACTCCAAATGCACGTTCGATGTCCTTCCGACATCCCTCCTGAACTTTTGCAAATAACTTATCGGGTTCACTTTGAGGAAGTCTGATCGATTTGACGAAAGTTGGATAAGAAGGGTAGATACCATCAGCTAGATAGTATGCCATGTTATAGGGACGTTGATTCACAAAAAAATTCACACTTGGAGCCTTTCCTTGTTCCACATCATCAAACACTGGTGACCGGTCTAGAACGTTTATATCGTTCAACGTTCCCGGACATCCAAAAAAGGCATGCCAAATCCATAGATCATGAGATGCAACTGCTTCAAGAATAACTGTGGTGGTTCCCTTATCCCCCCTAGCATATTGACCTTCCCATGCTTTAGGACAATTTTTCCACTCCCAGTGCATGCAATCAATACTCCCGATCATCCCTGGGAACCCCCGCATTTCACTTACATGTAGTATTCTTTGCAGATCATCTTGGGTTGGTGCTCTCAGGTACTCTTGCTCATACAATCGTATGATTCCTTTACAGAATCTACGTACGCACTCCAATGCTGTAGTACCTCCTATTTTGATGTATTCATCGACCGCATCTGCTGCCACACCATATGCTAGCATTCGCATTGCTGTGGTACATTTTGCTAACGGTGATATACCTTCTTTATTGGTTGCATCGACTCGTTGGGTGAAGTAGTTATCACTACTTGAAAGGTCCCCAACGATTCGAAGGAAAACATGTTTTTGCATCCGGTACCGACGACGAAACATTGCATCGTCATATGTAGGCTCATCGGCAAAGTAGTCGTCAATTAGTCTTTGGTTTGCCGCTGCATGATCTCTATTGAGATATTTTCTACTACGAGGTGCACTATCTTCCAATATTTTGTTTCGACGCTCTCTGAATCGCCTGGCCATATAAGTTTCTTCCATTTCACATTTTCGTTTGTAGGCTGCGATATCAAAAGGATATTCTGATGGATCCATTAATAGTTTTTTGTGATATTTTGAAGTAGATTGAATGAGATTTGGGATATTGGTGATTCAATGTATGTATCTATGAGTCCTTATATACAAGTACATTAAGTGGTGGACATTGACGGATTCGAAATAAGTTATTGTATTGAGTTAATACTTAGATAAGGATTGGGTGAAAAGCAAACAGTGGGGACTTGATTGAAAGTAAATTATGAAAGCCAAAAGTCACGGACAGATAAGGATTTGGATTCGGATTCCAGACAGATAAGGATTCGGATTCCAAACAGATAAGCCAAAAGTCACGGACAATTATTAAAGCAAACAGTGGGGACTTGATTGAAATTAAATTATGAAAGCCAAAAGTCACGGACAGATAAGGATTTGGATTCGGATTCCAGACAGATAAGGATTCGGATTCCAAACAGATAAGCCAAAAGTCACGGACAATTATTAAAGCAAACAGTGGGGACTTGATTGAAAGTAAATTATGAAAGCCAAAAGTCACGGACAGATAAGGATTTGGATTCGGATTCCAGACAGATAAGGATTCGGATTCCAAACAGATAAGCCAAAAGTCACGGACAATTATTAAAGCAAACAGTGGGGACTTGATTGAAATTTGATTGAAATTACTTGATTGAAATTAATCAACGGACAATTTCATTACAGCCACAATTTGATTGAAATTACACAATAACTCATACATTACAGCCAAAAGCCACATACAATTTGATTGAAATTAATTATCAAACAGCTCTTGGCTCAACATATCCAACAACTTTTGCTTCCGATCATCGAGATTCTCCTCGGAACTTAGTTTTAGATACATTTTCATTTTTTTAGCATGAGTCTTTTCTTTCATCAATTTATTAGCCTCCTGTTGCACCGACGCTATCTTGTCCAATTGTTCAAGCTCTTTCTCCTTGAATTGTTTGAATTCAGCCCACTCTTTATCCACCACCTCCAAGGCAGCTTCCTTACTTTTCTTTTTACCTTTTTTCTTAGCTGCCTCCCTACCCATTGGACAAGCAGTAGATCCTACAGAGTTTGAGCCACATGCATCACTGTCGTGAGATCTCTTGGATCCACTACTGCCTGATCCAATATTTCCTACTTGACTACCATAACGTGGTTGATCACGGAGAGCGTGCCATTCTGCCATTAAAGTAAAGTGAATATTCTTCCCACTCGCGTATAATTCCTGGGCTTTTGCCAAAATATCATTCTCCGACCAACCGCTTCGTTGCATACGCTTAGCGCTTTCATAAGCGCCAATCCATTTATTCAGTATTTTGTTCATATAATTAAAACGGTTTCGGCATGCAACACCATCCCGCGGATGATCGAATGAGCAATGCTCATTACAATACTCAGCAATTTTACCCCAATATGTTTCACCTTTCTGATTTCTCCCAACAACACTGCTTGTTCCATATTTTATCCACCCACTAATTAGCACCAAATTTTGTTCAGTGCTCCATGCTGGTTGCTGGGCTTTCTTGCTCTTAGGAGTTGAATCCTCTGGAATTGGAGTGACTTCGTTACCACTTGTCATGCCAGCAAGAGTCATTTGTGTTGAAAATTCAGGAAATTCAGGTGCACCAACACTCTGAAAGTTTTCATTTCCCATTGGCATATAACCACCAAACGGGGGTGTTTGAGATGGATATCCCATCATAGATCCATAATATGGATTAAAGTTTGGAACAGAGGATGGGTGGTTGAAATTTGGTGCAAATCCAAAATTATGCATGTTTTGAGGACGTTGGTTTGGAAATTGATTTGGATTTTGATAATTGTTGGGATTTTGGTAGCTAAATGGGTAACTAGAAGAATTCTGGGTGTTGAAATTGTTATTATTTGGATCCATTTCACTAACAACAAGTTTAAAACTTCAAAAGGATAGGTAATAGAAGGATAGTAACAAGATTAGGATACTGAAAAACTTGGTTTTTTTTTCTGTGTCCAAATCAAATGAACCAAGTCTCTATTTATAGAGGAAAAAAAATCATGAATTTTGGTAATTTTTTTTTTTTTTTTTAAATTAATTTACAATGAAATAATTGAGTTTAAATTATTAAGATAATAAAAATCCAGCGAACCAATCAGTGTGAGCCACGCGTCCGCCTTTAATCAGCATGTCAGTCTTCTCTCTCTTTCTTCTGCGCGTCACTCTCCTTGTCCCCGCGTGTTGCACACGCGCCTGATGTTGGCCAGTGGCAAGCGGCCACGTGTCCTGGGCGAGGCAGTTCATCAGTGTTGAATGGTTTCAACACTTGAGTGATCCATGTCATCATTCAACAATGCATTCAACACCATTGCAAGGCATTAATCAGTTGAATGAGGCATTCAACACCACCATTGTAGGTGGTCTAAATAATATACTCCTACCACTACTAAAGAGCATAAGTAAACAAAGCACTCAAAGAGAAGAAACAAGTTTAGCCGCCTAATAATACAATCAAAAAGATAAGGACCCTTTCTTTGTCTAATAAGTAAATAGCCACTTTCACTTTCAAATTTTCAATAAAGACTAAAGAAGAACAATTACAAACCAGTCCCTATATTGATGATTTGACCATCTACTTCAAAAAGACAAAGACAACGTGTGCCATTTAAAAGGGACCCACAAAACTAACCTACAAACATGTCGGTCTCGTATTTTTGAATAGCATATAAATTAGCATATGCCATACAACTATGATGGGGACCACTTCACATGGAAAATAAGATAAGCTTAAAAAAGAGATACATAAGAGGACAAAACACTCTCATCTCCCAAACCAATTTTCTTGTAACCAAAGGGAGGGCCATTATATTTAGGTAAGTATGGTGAAATCACGGTGAGTCGCCATCATTATATAATTTTACAACAAAGTAGATTCAACAAAGTCACGATACCATTGTAACTTTGTCTAATTAATTGTGATATGAAACATACACTAAGATTCTTTAACCATCAACATGATGGAAAATTAAGAAGGTATAGCTTAATCTTATAAGTTGAGACCACAAAGGAGTATTAAGAATATTATTTCATCCCACTAACAAATTAACCATTAATATTTTTTTTATAAAAAAAATGGTGGAACAACATACAATTTATAAGAGATTATAACAAAATTTTATTTATATCACAGTAGTACATATAATAATATAGTAACAGCAATATAATAGGGGCTAAGACTTAGAAAAACACAAGAGGGTTGGTTACATTATGGGAACATAGCATCCACATGATTTATTGCCACATACCAGAATAAGACCTTCCAAGCATTATAATATCTAGACCTAAAGGATGACATATGAAGAAAAATGCAGTAACTAAACTACCTTTGATTTTTGAGTCAAGGGAGTTTCACATGATAATTAAGAGAGTGACAACCCCTTTTTAATGACACATTAAAAAAAAGACAACGGTAGACAAGTTTGCACTTGTCATTTTTCAGTAGTTCCATATTGAAACATCTGGTTGTTTGTAAAGGGCATCCATTCCTACTCCTCCTTGTAGTTGTATATCCTCCTTAAAATCAAAGGATGCCAAATCACATGAAGAACCATACATGGGGTGCATATTATTGTTGTTGTGGTTGGTTTCAAAAGGAGAGTTCGTGGCCTTGAACCGGTCAAACTGATTTTCCTCGCGAGTAAAAAAGTTTGCCTCCATCATCATTCCTTGATTCAAAAAGAAATTGTCCTGTTGTTGCTGAATGATGGGCTGAGAAAGGTTTTGATTTTCAATAACTACACAATTGGTGGAACTTGCATTGTTGTTTCCTATAACATGTGTATCATAGCCTGACATAAGGTCGCTGATCATTTTCTGGCCGTCCTCCGAAACTCCAAACCCGGTTAAATCGAATGAAGGTGGAACTAAACTAGCAGGCTGAACTGTAGAATTAGGTTGAACAAAGCTTTGTGGGAAAATAACTGGCTTAACCTCGGTAGCATGAAAATTAGGGCCGCCATAACCTGCAGGACTGTTTCTATGTGGACAATTCAATTGATGATTGTCCCTGGAAGGCCTGTCTTGAAAGGCAAGGCGAACTTCGCTGTAAGGGCATTGAGGATGCTCACATGTGTACATTTTCGGTTCCATCATCATGTTGAAGTCGTTAGAGATCTTCCTCTTCCGAATGAAATCCAAGTTTGTGACAACCTCTCCCTTGATTTGATGAGAAGGTTGCTGAACTGGAAAGCTTCCCCTCATTCTATCCATCCCAAGATTGGATGGATGAAGATTCTCGGGTTTTCGGTCCTCCACATCAAAGTTTGACTCGCCGTCAGCCCCATCAACATCATACTCACTGCAATCGTTGATGACCATAGAACCCGTACCTCCACCAGAGGATAACGGGGGGCAATAATCTGGATAAAGTTCTCGAGCCAAGGATTCCTCTTGATTGATGATGGCAAGCCAGGTTGCGCTTTCCTTGGCTGTCATTTTATCTTGAAGGCATTTGGACTGCCTCACGAGCTTGCGAATCTTGGCTATATCAGGAGACATATGCTTGATAACAGCAGTTAGAACACCGACTTTCCATGCTTTTTTCAAGTCATGAGGTTTCTTGTATGGTGGAGGGCCTTGATCTTTAGGCAAACCGATCTGGGGCCACCAGTCTTCATTCCCGGCTGGCCACCATGGTGGAGGATTGCCCTTCTCCAATGGGAAACGCCTCTGAGGAGGATCGCAGTGCTGCATAAGTGCTGATAAGAGAGAACCCAAGGTTGTGTCCTGTAATTCTTGCAAGGTGTGTGGAGTTGGACCGATGGAATTGCATCCATCATTCTTTCCTGGAATTGCGTTATCTGCTTGATACTTGGATATGGCAGCTGGACCATTCCTATCGAACCGAACCTTATCCTTCCACCATTCACGAAGATTGTCAGATGCTCCAGTCACCGGTTTTCCCTTCTCGGGAATTATCCCATAAACAAAGCCTTGTGCCTTACAAACCTCCATCATTTTCAGCATGTACTTCAATATTCCATCTTGAGCTCTTGACATCTTTTTCCTCCTCGCCTGTTCTTGAGACTGCCTTGCCTTTGCAGCATCAATTCCTTCTTTAGCCTTGGTTTGTTCTTTCAGTCGCTTGAGACGCATTTTGTCCCTCCACATCCTCCGCTCAAGCTCATCCACATCCATTTCTTCATCACTATAATCATCCTCGACCACCGAATCTGGCTCAGTTTGCCTGACAGAAGAAATATCCCCTTCCCCAAGTGTACCACAAAACACATCCAAATCACCACAAAATCCCATGTCCTCAAACATCATCATCTTTTCGCAGGGAAAACACCCTTAAAGATGGCCCAAATGAACACAAAAATTGGCTTCAAACTATAAATTAGGGTTTCAAATTCGCCCTCGTTTAACTCTTACACACCAACTCAAATCAATGAATTCTCGAGCTTTTTCCACACCTTTAAACCTATCAAAAGCCACAAAAGAAAGAACAATTTAGACAGAGCAAAGATCAAATGATACCTTCTAGATGAAGTGAATATATCAAAAGCATCAAATTGACATGAATAGATATCCTAATTCAGATTCACTAGCCACCCAATTTTCAAAAGCAGATAATTTTTTCTTCTCATCTAACAATATCAGATAGACTAGAGGGTAAAAAACAAGAACATGGATTCAAACATCTGTATAAAATTGACCAATCACTAAATGAAATAACAAAAAAATTCACTTATATCAGAAAACACGAATCAATTATCAATACAATAAATAGATCAAAAACAGAACTATCATAATTAAACAGATCTAAATCACACACAAACTAAACATGAAAACTACAAAAACAACATATATAGAACAAGCTTCAATAAAAATTCTTAAAGGATTCTCTCATAGACCCATCATCAAACACGTGGTAACTGACACAAAAACAAAACAAAACAGTTTCAACAAATAAATTTCCATGAATAGCAACAAAACTAATCAGGAAACAAATCAAAGCAACTATGAAAAGAGAATCTAACACAAAACCAATCACTGATACATCCCAAAAGCATTAAAAAAAACACCATCGAACTAAGAAACATACAATAAATTAAACTCATGATCAATAAGCTAAACCAAGAAAAAAATCAAAACTTTACAAACACAACAACAAAAAAACAAAAACACCCCACAAATTGTATTGATCAAAAAACAAGGAAAATGAAACTATAGACTAAAAAAGATGAAATTTTTTTATTGATGAGAGGAATCTTACAAGAAAATAGAGAAATGGGTCTTTGAGTATGGAGACTAAAGTCAATAAGGGAGGGCAAATTTGAAGAAATTGGAGATGGAAAGGAGAAGAAGGAAGGTGAGAAGAAAAAGAGAGAGTTAGAAAAGGGAGAGACAAGACAGACACAAGGTGTTGAGCATTATCTTGGTTTTATTATATTGTTTTGGGGAATGTGAATGTCAATGTGATGTGTGACATCCATTATTGGTGGAGTTAAATTAAATATAAGTGCTTATTCATAAAAAGTTATTGTGTGTATTTAATTTAACGTGTTTATTTTGTGTATCAAAGATTTTTTGAACTGGTATATAGACGTGTTTAACTCTAATTTTATTATAAAAATAAGTATAATAAAAATTATAATTAATTATGTCAAGATTAAAAAATCATAAATAAAAGAAAAATGATGGTGGATTTACTAAACTATTCATGTTAATTCTTTTTTAGTAGTAAATTATTCTTGTTAATTCTTGTTTAACTCTCTTTCACTATTTAACATAATATTTTACAGAATTTAACTATATATGAGATTATAATTCAATTGTAGTTTGTAATGATATATTTAAGATGGCTATATTACGTGTGTAAAAAATTGATGTAGCCATCTTTATTTAACAAAAAAAAAAAATATTATGGTCTGACTTGACGAAAGCTAAATTGTAAACTCATATTGTTCGGTCTAGCTTATTGTTATTTCTATCTTGGGTGATTGTTAACATAAATCTTTAAAAAAAATAGAAAATTAGGAATAAAATTTAATTTTAATTGCATGTTTGATCTCTTGTGTTTATTTAGGTTTAAGTTAGTCTCTTATGTTTTAAAAGTTTCAAATTGATCTCATATGTTTTAAAAGTCTTAAGTTGGTCCAAAACGTTTCTCATATTTGAATAAGTTAGTATCTTCCGTCACTTGGCCGTTTAGATATTTGGATTGAAAATATGAGTGTTGGAATTTAACTTATTTACAAAATTAGTTTAAAACATTTTTTAATTTTTTTTAAAGCTAAATTAGTCCACCCAAATTGGTACCGGAGAGAAACAAACCTGATACCTTGAGGAAAAGCATACTCTCAGGTCTCAAACTAATACCACCAAGCCAACTCAAATGGATTAAACTCAATACTATGTGACGAAAGGGACTAACTTATTCTAAAATGAGTAGCGTTTTAGACCAATTTGAAACTTTTAAAACATAGCGTTAAATATATTTTTGATCCCTATAAATATACCAACTTTTCTTATTAGTCCCTCTAAAAAAAAATTTCAACTTTTAGTTCTTATAAAATTTTCAATTACCACTTTTTGTCCCTTTTTTTAAGTCAACTCATGTGTAGTCTTTGTATTTTTTAATGAAATTGTGCAGATTGTGTAGAATATTGTAAAAATCTCCCCAAAAAATTATAATTTTTTAACAAAACATGAATTAAATATGAATTTTTAACCTCCAAAAATATAAAAATTCATATTTAATTCACGTTTTGTCAAAAAATTCTATTTTTTTGGGAGAGTTTCTTATAATATTATAAAATTTTCTGTAAATTTTTATTCAAAAATATGAATTCTACGTATAAGTATACTTAAAAAGAGGAACCAAAAGTGAAGATAAAAAACTTATGGACTAAAAGTTGAAGAATTTTTTTAAAATGCCTAAGATGAAAAGTTGATATATTTATAGAGATCAAAAACATATTTAACTTTAAAACATAAAAGACCAACTTGACACTTTTAAAATATAAAAGACCAACTTTTTTAAAAAAAAAATATGGGAATAGTGTATTCAACACTTTGAAACTTTAAAATTGTACTTTTTTATATCAAATTTATAATTTATTTCTATTTTTGACTTCTTAATTAGTACCTTAAAGACACTTGTTAGCGCAACTCAAAAAAATATATATAAAGGACCGACTTAAAACATAAACTTACATAAGGATAAAAAACAGTTAAACCTAAAATTTAAAATCCAGAATTTCAGGAGTAAAGTTAGGTTAATACCATCCTATCCTTGTATAATCGGTTACTAGTGTTCATTTATTGATTTATTTATTTTGAGCAGTGTGTACAATATTATGATTATAAAAAGGGTTTGTCTAACATGTGCAATATTGCACATGTTAAAACAACTAATAGTAGTAACTTTTTCTTAGAAAACAACAATTATTTATTCAAAAGTTTTATATTTAATATTAAATGTACAAGTTCCAATACAAAATTTTTATTTTAAATTTCTTAACATGTGCAAATTTGTACGTGATAGAAAAACCCTTATAAAAAAGTTGCAGTTTTATTTTTATTTTTTCTGTCTTGTTTTGTTTGTGTGGGGTCCGTGTGTGCCTCGTAGTTTGGTTTGTGATTTTGATAAGGGAACCTGATCGACCAATTACTAAGTTCAGTCACACAAACTCACACTTTATGAAAGACCACATGCACACAAGTTTTATTACTGGTCTTGTTACTTTTAAACTATGATTATTTCAAGTAATCTGATTTTTTTCTTAAAAAAAAGAAAAGTAATCTGATTTTTTTTTTAGCTTAAGTCTGCCATTTGTGTTAACTTATTTATAAATATGTATTTCATATAAATTATTTAAAATTAGTTATCTGATTCATGTTAACTTGTTTATAAGCATACACTTTATTCCGTATTATAAAAGAAAGTTTAATTTTTATAGTTTTATTCAATAAATGTATGTATGTAGTTATTAATATAGACAAAATACATTATTTTTTGAATTAATCTAAAATGTAACATTATCTTATAATAAAGACCAAATAGTATAAATTATCAATATCATTAAATATTTTTAAATTAGATGAATTGTTCTCCGTGAACTTAACTCACTTAGTAATAACAAATATATAACATATGCATGGGTTGAGGTCGGACCCCTAAAATTTCACTTATTTACCTTAAAAATGTGAATTTTTAGTTATTAAACTACCTAGAAAAAATACTATATCTATGAACATTAAATAATTCAAAAGTTAAGGCTTGAGACATCATTTTTACATATGATACTCCTATATACTTGTATTGGTGTTCTCAAGTTTTGGATTATCCGGGGTATCCCTAGTCAAAAGTTTTTTCTAGTCAACAGTTAGAGATTTTTTTAGGTATGGAATTTGTAAAATTAAATAAAGAGAAATGATGGTATGAGGTATACAATTATTTTCTGTTACATTAAAATTTAAATGAATAAAATTGACTAGTAATAATATTAATTACTAGTATAATGAATGCATATATAATATTTTTTTGTTATATACACGAATCATGAAGTAGTAATAGTGGGCAATCGTACACAACATTTACACATGGACACATTAATTTTTAACGTTATGCCTATTATTTTCTATCGTGGAGTACTATAGTTGTATACTCCATGAATTATTTGACTTTTGGAGTAATGAAAACGTTGGCTGGCCCCATCGACGGAAACGTAGTGAGTGGATAAGAGAGTTTGTGGAAGGGGAAGCATTCAATTCATTGGATCTAACTTGCCATTTTTGGCCATCTTCCAATGCAACAGTTACTGCAAACTCTAGTAACCCGTCTCAGCAAGTCTTATGAACAAAATTACTACCAGTAGTTACAACTCAATTATGAATTATCACACACCTTTTCACATATATTGGATATAATGTCTCTCTCGTAAACATATTACTGCCATAAACTATCAATTAGGATACCGACACTTTGTAGATACATACTCATCAATATCTGAATTAATTATTTTAATTTAAAATATATATTTTATTTGATACTTATAAGATATTCGATAAATATGCATAAAATACTTTACAAAGACGTATTCTGGAGAAAAAAAATGAAGGGTAAAAAAGTGAGACTATGTTGTGAAAATTCAATGAAGATGTATATGATTTAATCCAAGATATGAATCACTATAATTATTTTTCGATTAACCAATTAAAAATTATATTTTTGGTGGATGAAAGTAACGAGAAAGAAAATATTCAATCAATCAACATTAAACAAACTTTGTTTTGAGTCCTTTTATTGATGCATTTGTTAATATCCTAACATATGAATGAAAATAGAATATGATTTATTCAAAAGCTTTACATTTTTTATTTTGATCACATGTATTATTTTTTGTAAATTGTGACTTTTTATGATTATATAGTATTGAGGAATAATCGATGCTTAATTATTTTTTTCAAGTATTTTACATGCATATAAATTTTAGTATAAGTATTTTGTTAACGTATCTTAGTCGTATTGTATCCTAAATTTTTAAAATTTCGCGTATTCACGTACCTGTATCGTATCGTACCCACACTCGTACTACGTATCCGGACTTCATATGTTATAAACATATATACTGCTAAAAAAGTAAAGAAAGCTAAGAAATTAAAAAAAAAAAAAAAGATAACTCTTAATAATAAACACATTCATAAAGATACTCTAATTAAAAATAATAATGTATTGTCCATAAAACATAACTTGATTGACAATATCGATATTATCATATATTTTTTTAAGAAACTAAAATGAAATATATTAACCAAAATCTAGTCTCTCAAGCACAAGGAGTGCCAGAGAAGAACTAAGGTAGAAGAAATATTTGTTACATCAGGATAACAATGAAAAAAAGCGATATAGTCATAATGCAGGCACGCTTAAAATACAGAAGTTAAAATAACTTAAGTGATAACTCTCAAACATAAAAGGGGATTAAGCCACCACATGTGATAATTAAAAACAAACTTAGGATGATTTGCCTTCAACCACCGGAAGGATTGGAGCTTAATTTTATCTATAAACTGAATGATTGAATTTCCCGTTTGTTGAAAAACTCTAGCATTCTTGTCACGCCAGATAATCCAAACGCAAGAAAGCCAAATTAAATAAAAAGTAGAACAAATGTTTTTTGAGAAGCCACCCAACGATCGGAAAAGAAGCAAGTGATCCTTTACTCGAGCTGGTTTAGCTGAAACCACTCCGAGCCAATTATAAATTTCATACCAAATTTGTCCAAAATAGTTATAGGTCAAAAACAGATGATCATAATCCTATTGTGAGTCGCAATCTCCTGAGCAAAAAAAACGTATTTGGTTGAAGGACCCTTCACCTGATTAAGTTATCAGTTGTTGGAGGGCGGTTTTGCAAAAGACGACACGCAAAGATGTTGACTTTTAGAGGAACCTCCTTGTGTCAAATAAAAGTATTATGATCATTGTTTGAAGGTTGGTCCTTTGATGTCAAAAAGGTGTAGACGCTAGTAACGTTGTATTTTGAAGGGGTAAGAAGTTGTCAAATCCACATGTCATTCATATCAGCCCGCAAAACAATTGGTAATAAAATAACACAACATTCCCGTCCAGTTCTTCCTCCCAAGCCAACAAGATCCTACGCCATTTCCAAGCCTCCCCCCCATCCTAACGAAAACATGTCTGTCATAGTTGCTAATTTGTTATCAGAAAGATAAAAAAGGTGGTTGAATCTATCCTTCAAAATTTCTCCCTCCAACCAAGGATTCCACCAAAATAAAGTTCCCACTCCATCCCCCACCTCACGTTGTATATGATCGGTAAACCAACTACCGACCCCTTCTCTGTCGCCTCTCTGAATGCTAAGTAAATTATTCCACCACACTGAAGCTAATCTCCCCCCATCGCCTAGAGATCCACCCTTTACACCATAGCGCGTTGCAAAACTCTATTACCACATACAACCTTTTTCCTCCCTCAATCTCCAACACCATTTGCCAAGTAAAGACAAGTTAAACTTCCTTATCCTCCTGATCCCCAGACCTCCATCCTCCTTTTTGAGACAAATAATGTCCCAATTAATCCAAGTTATTTTCCTAATTTCCTCACTTCTCCCCCCCCCAAAAAAAAAAGAGTTAAAAATAGATTCATGGGAAGTAATGATACCTGCAAGAGCCTTGAAGAAGGAAAGGAAGTAGACCGGAAGAGAGGACAAAACAGACTTCAAAAGAACTAAACGACCACCTAAAGATAAATTGCGACTCTTCCACCTAGACAGTCTATAATTAACCCTCTCAATCAAAAGTTTTCGGGAGTCACCATCAATAGGAAGACCCATGTACATAAACAGAACATGACCAATCTTGCAATTCAGACCCATAGAAGCCTTATTTAACTAGGAGTTCGGCACATTGTTGAATGTCTTCATTCGAGTTTAAACCCGATGCGTTGTAGTTGAGTGTGAGTTTCAAAAGCATTTACTATTTGGCTTGTCATTGATCGGTGGTGTGTGCAAGTTCAAATAATTTTGACGTCCCGTTAATCATTTGAGTATTGTTTTCTTCCATTTTTTCTCTGGACTTGTTGATAATTTGTTCATATCGTAAATAGTTTTTTTTTTTTTTTTGACGAAAATGTCAATATTCATTTTTATAAAGTAAGGCTATTTATTAGAGAAGCGCTGTGAATACATTTTTCTCAATAACATTAATGACTTGTTGTTTTAAATTTAAATAGGTCTCACTAAATCATACATGCCTAATAAATCTCACGTGTTTGATTTTCAACCAATTAGTTGGGTTTGTGTTGAGAAAATTATGTTAGAGTACATGTTGCTAGCATAATTCTTATTTGTTATAATAGATCACAAATACCATTTTAGCAATTTAATTTTTAATCTTTTTTGGAAGATACAATACTAACAAAAAATAGTTAGATGTCAACAACAAATTTGTGAAAGAAATAAGTGAATTGTACCAATAAGTAAGTAGTCAAGTGGTCAATCTCTATCTTTTGCGTACATAGAAAATAGAGATATTAAAATGAGAGAACACATCTTGTATGGTTAATAGTTCTCTCATGGAGATTGATCATCGCTATAAACGTACTTTGGTCCATTCTAGTTCTAGGGTAAAAAATAAAAATAAATATGTGGTAGCTCAAAAACCCGTAACCGTGGTAACACCATTTCGGCATTAGGTTTGATACGCGTAGATTTCATATAGCAACATATTTAATGTGTCGTATAACCTTTCCTTTATTCCTTAAAAAAAAAAAAATTCCATTATAAATGATGTGTCATATTATGATATATAGATAGACAACCTCAAAATATCTTCGACAAAAAACAATGGTTAGGATGATTAGGAATTTGTCTAGTACTTCTAACTAATTAACAACTTCTCAATCACACACTCATATGAGTTAGGATTAGTTGGTCAAAATTGACATATTCAATTAATCAAATTAACAGTTAAATTGAAAGATATGATACTACTAAGTAAGTCAAGTATAGAAAAAAATAATATGAATTGAATTTTTTTTAATACTTCATTTCATTTTAATTAATGCCTACTATGTGCCAAAAAACAATTGGTACATCTGTCATTTTTTTAAGGGTCTTGTTAACGAGTGTCTCTGGGGTACTCTTTAAATATTTCAAATGAAAAAGTCAAATATTTCAATTTCCAACGCACTGATTACACATATTTTCATAAAAAGTTATCATTTAAAGGTCTTAAAGAGTGTTCCGGGGACACTCGTTAGCATTTCCAAAAAGTGTGTTATCTATGATATTTGAAATATAAATAAATATGTTAAAAAAATAACATATAGCTATTTTATTTATGTGATGCACTTGATAGATAGCTGCATCTTTTTGAGCATGTAGTTAAAATTCGTTCTCTTACCGATGTGTATTAAACAACATCAAATTTTCGACCATAGATATCGAGTTGTGTCACAATTGAAGGTATCCAAATTTTTCATTTTGATTTGGAGAGTTTTGCTTTAGGTCATCCTCGTCTACCTCCACGTCCGGATCCATCTCCAACTACTTGATATAGAGTATATGGTTGTAAATTCTTGGTTTCAAGAAAAAATGCTTTGTTTTTTTAAGAAAGAAGAACAATGCTAATATCATTAGTTATGATTTGTATATATTTTGGTGATGAATATTCTTCATCCAGTCTCGAATATAAGATAAGATTTTTTTCAGATTCATTGAGTAATTGTTGTATTTGGTTTATTGATCATCATTTACTCAATGAACTTAAAAAAAGAATTTTCTCTTATATTTAAGACCGGAGAGAGTATGCGATACTCATGAACACAATTAAAAAAGTGTTTCATACTAATTGTGCATTTAGGTCGTTTTGTTCAAAATAATGAATTCATTTGCAATACAAGAAAAAAAAAACCTATCTAATTCAATGTCTTTTGGGTTGGTGACGGAATAGAACTTCCTCTCAGCATTTGTGATGGAAATAATGTCGCGTATATTAGTGAGGCAAGTTGTGCTCAATCACTTATTAGCGACATAAAAGTTGAGTTTTGATTAGAGGTGTACGTGGGTCGATTTGGGTTGGTTTTGGCCAAACTCAAGACCCGAATCATATATGATACTTTGATTTGGGTGAGGTAAATTAACCACCCGTTACACTATTTGGTCGGTTTGGGTAAACCCACTAATTTTCGGTTTGTGTTGGGTTGGGTAGTGGGTTACCCAAATTACTTTTCCGTTTTTTGTTAATATTAAATGACTAAATGATGAGTCCTCATATTTTTTCATAAAAAATACCCAACTTTTTTATTTTCTAAAAAAAATTGTATAACCTATTTTCACTATATTTTAGCATAAAAAAAATAACTGATAATATCAAATAATGAATTTCATCATAAAATACTTGCAGCAAACTAAAGTGGTAAAGCTTTAGGGGTTAATTTCAATGGGAACAGTAAGAACATGTTCAGTGTGCTATCTAGAGTGGGGCAAGGAAAAAAGGCGGGTTGTGTTAATCAAGGAGGGGGGAATGGCGTAGTGGAGGGGAGGGGCGCCTAGAGGGTGCGGTGGTGGGGG
Source organism: Medicago ruthenica (assembly GCA_018208015.1). Classification (NCBI taxonomy): domain Eukaryota; kingdom Viridiplantae; phylum Streptophyta; class Magnoliopsida; order Fabales; family Fabaceae; genus Medicago; species Medicago ruthenica. Next base: position 10,334,023 of record CM031375.1, on the reverse strand, counting down.
GTGGGGGGAAGGGGGGGTGTTGTTCCGATGAAGATTATTTCTTGGAATGTTAGGGGGCTGGGCGGTTTTGAGAAGAGGAAGGAGGTCAGGACGATGGTTCAGGAAAAAAGCCCTCTTATTGTGTGTCTGCAAGAAACAAAATTATCTGTTTGTGATGAGTCTTTTTGCCTCTCTTTGTGGGGAGCTTCTACTTTTGCGTTCTCTTTTCGCCCTTCTGTTGGGGCGTCGGGAGGCTTATTAACCATGTGGGATAGTTTGTTGGTGGAGGTGTGATCTTCTGTTAGTTTTGATCACGTTATGTTAATTCACGGTAGGTTCGTGTCTTCCCAGGAAGAGTTCTATGTTGCCAATGTGTACACGCCTTGTGATAATGGTGCCAAACAGGTGTTGTGGGATAGTCTATCTGTTCATCTTCATTCCTTACGGGGTTCGAAGGTTTGTGTGTGTGGGGATTTTAATGCAGTTCGTAGTGTGGAGGAAAGGCGGTCTCTGCGAGCGGCTTCTAATTTTGCGGATCTTATTCCTTTTAATTGTTTCATTGATGATAATATGTTGGTGGATCTACCTCTCTGCGGCCGTAAGTTTACTTGGTACACAGGTGATGGGTTGTCTATGAGTCGCATCGATCGGTTTTTGCTGTCGGAGGAGTGGTGTGTTGTTTGGCCTGGTTGTTTGCAGATTGCTCAATTGAGGGGGTTGTCAGACCATTGTCCTTTATTGCTTACTATTGATGAGGAAAATTGGGGCCCTCGGCCTTCTCGCATGTTGAAGTGTTGGTCTGATATTCCAGGGTTATCGGCAATTTGTCCATGATCAGTGGCAGTCTTTGATTGTGGAGGGATGAGGCGGTTTTGTGTTGAAAGAAAAACTTAAACTAATCAAATCATCGTTGAAGGAGTGACATTATTCTCATGTCCGTAATCTTCCAGGTAGAATCTCTATTTTAAAAGATCGCATCTCTGTGCTAGATGAAAAAGGGGAAGAAGGTTTGTTATCTGAAAAGGAACTTGATGAATTGCATGGGGCAACCTCAGACCTTCATTTTTTTGGCTCGTGCCCAATCTAGTATCTCGTGGCAACAATCTAGGTTGCTCTGGCTCAAGGAAGGGGATGCGAACTCCAAGTATTTCCATTCTGTTCTGGCTCGCCGGAGCCGGGGGAATGCTATTTCCTTTCTCTTTGTCTACGGTGTTACTGTCGAAGGTGTTCATCCTATCCGGGAAGCAGTCTATCCTCACTTCTCTGCTCAGTATCGTGCGCCCCAAGTGGAGAGGCCGGGGTGGAATATTTGATCTTTCAAACCTTGTCCTTTGCGGAAGGTGCGAGTTTGGTTAGACCGTTTTCAGTCGAGGAGGTGAAAGCGGCGGTTTGGGATTGTGATAGTTTTAAAAGCCCGGGTCCAGACGGTGTGCACTTCAGTTTCCTGAAGGACTTTTGGGGTGATCTGCAGGCGGACATTATGCGCTTTGTTTCTGAGTTTCATCGGAACGGCAAACTCTCGAAAGGTATTAACATCACTTTCATTGCTCTTATTCCTAAGGTGGATAGTCCTCAGAAGTTAAATGATTTTCGGCCAATTTCTTTGGTGGGCAGTTTGTATAAAATCCTGGCTAAGTTACTTGCTAATCGGCTGAGGTTGATTATTGGTAGTGTTATCTCCCAAGTGCAGTCTGCTTTTGTTAAGGATAGTCAGATCCTTAATGGTATTCTAATTGCAAATGAAGTGGTTGATGAGGCTCGAAAATCTAAGAAAGAGTTGTTATTGTTTAAAATCGATTTTTAAAAAGCTTATGATTCTGTTGATTGGGGGTACTTGGATGTTGTGATGGGCAAAATGTCTTTTCCGACTCTTTGGAGAAAGTGGATTAAGGAGTGTATAGGTACGGCTACTGCTTCGGTGTTGGTGAATGGTAGTCCCACTGACGAATTCTCCTTGGAGAGGAGTTTGAGGCAAGGTGATCCCCTTTCCCCTTTTCTTTTTCTTTTGGCGGCTGAAGGATTGAATGTTTTGATGAAGGCTGCTACAACTTCTAATCTTTTCTCTGGGTATTCTATCGGGTCTCTGGAGCCTATTGCAATTTCCCATCTTCAGTTTGCTGACGACACTTTGTTGGAGGTGAAAAAAGTTGAGCTAATGTGAGAGCTATTAGGGCGGTTTTGTCGATTTTGAGACTCTGTCTGGTTTAAAGGTGAATTTTCATAAGAGCATATTGACTGGGGTTAATATCCCTGCTTCTTGGTTGGCGGAGGCCGCTTCTATGTTACATTGTCGTGTGGGTTCGGTGCCTTTCTTGTACTTGGGGCTGCCCATTGGTGGTGATGCGAGGATGTTATCTTTTTGGGAACCGGTGGTTTCCCGTATCAAGTCTAGATTGTCTGGCTGGCAGAGCCGTTTCTTGTCTTTTGGAGGATGTTTGACCCTTCTCAAGTCTGTCCTCTCGTTTATCCCTGTGTATGCACTTTCCTTCTTCAAAGCTCCTTCAGGTATCATCTCTTCTATAGAATCTCTTTTTAATAAATTTTTTTGGGGAGGGGGTGAGGTTTTTAGAAAATTATCTTGGATCAGTTGGAAAACTATTTGCTTGAGGAAGGAGGATGGTGGCTTGGGGGTGAGAAGAATGCGAGAGTTTAATTTGGCTCTTTTAGGTAAATGGTGTTGGAGGATGTTAGTAGATAGAGGTGGTTTATGGTATCAGGTGTTGGTGGCCTGTTATGGCGAGGCGGATGGTCTCTTGAAGGGAGGGGGCGGCGTGATTCTTCTTGGTGGAAGGAGGTGGTCAAAATTAGAGATGGCAGAGAGGGTAGTGTTGGAAGGTGGTTCCGTGAGGGGGTGGTAAAAACGGTTGGGAATGGTAGAAACACTTTGTTCTGGACTGACGTGTGGGTGGTGGGAGTCCTTTGGCGGAGCGGTTCAGGAGGATTTATGATCTATCTGTTCATAAGTCTAGTACTGTGCATGATATGTGCCTGATGGGTTGGGGGTGAGGCGTGGCAGTGTCGGAGGAGGTTGTGGGATAGGGAGGAGGAAATGGTAGGGGCTTGTAGGAGTTTACTTTCTAATGTGGTTTTGCAGGATGAGTATCTTGACTTGTGGCAGTGGTAGTAGGATCCTTTGGTTGGTTATACTGTACGCGGTGCTTATCAGATTCTTACCTCTTCTGGGAATCCCGAATTGGGGGAGGCTGCGGAGTGGATATGGCACAATCAAGTTCCTTTAAAAGTCTCGATTTTTGCTTGGAGATTGCTTCGGGACCGGCTTCCGACTAAGGAAAATTTGGCGGCTCGCGGTATCCTGAATCACGATTTGCAGTTATGTGTTAATGGTTGTGGTGTTTGATAAGTGCCTAAAAGTTGTTATCTTTTGATACATTTTAGGGCACTTATGTTACTTGTTTTACAAGTTACCTTAGGATAAGAGCATATTTGTGTTAAAAATGCAATATTTGTGATCCTAAGCCTTACCCATGTTATTATGCAGGAAATTCATGTTTGAACCTGATTGATGGAAGGAAAATGAAGTTTTTCATGAAGCCATCGCTACAAGCGCATAAGCCACGCTAGAAGCGAGGATAGGCAGAGATTTTCATGAAGCCATCGCTTGAAGCGCCAGAAACCTCGCTAGAAGCGAGCCTAGGCAGGGATTTTCAAGAGTTCATCGCTTGAAGCGATGAACTGGTCGCTAGAAGCGAGCCTAGGTAGGGAATTTTAAGGATCCATCGCTTGTAGCGACAGACCTTGTCGCTACAGCGACCAAAGGGCGGTTTAATGCTGATGGATGACGTGGAGCTCTCCCATTGGCCAGAAAGTTTTCCTCGCTACAACGACAGGCTGGTCGCTTGTAGCGAGCGTGCAATTTCTCAGAAATATAAATACTTTTGAAGCTCATTTTTTCAGAGAGTTAGTTTTTTATCAGATTTTACAACTTCCAGAGCTAAAAATATTTGATTTCTAAGAGAGAGAATAGGCATAGAAGGAGGCAAACTTCAAATAGCAAAAGGATTTGAATTGAAGATTACATTAAGAAGCTTTGAGAAATCAAGCCTTAACATATCTTCATCTTCCTTTCTTGTTTTGCAATAGTTATCATGACAATGATCAACTAATCTCCTTTGTTGGGATTAATAGGTAATCAATCACTCTATGTTGTAAACTTTTGATTTATTAAATATATGATTCTAGCATTTTTATATACCATTGAATTTGTTCTTGCTTTTCACTCTTATATTTGATTTAAATGATGTTGGAAAATGCTTTTGAATCTAGGTTTAGAATGATATTCTATCAAGATAAGAAATTCTAGAAATGGGATTTGGTTTTGATAATTACATTAAGTATTGGATCGTAAAGCTTTCGAATCGTTTAATAGATTGAGAAATCATCGATTAAACGATACGATCGATCTCACGACGTCATTTGGGAAATCAATGACGTTGTCGAGCAATACGTGATAATGTCATATATAAGAAAAAGCTAGAATCCGTATTTATGATCAATCGAATACAAACGATGTTTGATTGATGAACGTTAATCCTAACATCTTTTATGTCCTATTACTCTACGTTTTATTTATTACGTTTTTAAATGTTGAGTAGTGTAGTAATGAAAAAAGGTTAAACCCTAACTTAAGACGATAATCGACGTTGAACGGTTTATGATATCACGATAATCCCTGAGGAACGATATAAAACTTATACTTACTTTTGTGCATTAACAGTGTTGTCGAAACCGCTTGCCACTTGTTTCTCTCTTGTCTTCGTTTCAGGGACCTTTGGTCTAAGGCCCGTGCTTGGATCGGGGTCTATACAGTGGAGCCGAATAGTATTCCTGACCATTTTGTTCAGTTCTCTTGCTCTGCTGGAGGCTTAAGGGGGCGTCGTTCTTTTATGCGTCTGGTGTGGCTTGCGTGCGTTTGGGTTTTATGGAATGAAAGAAATAATCGCCTCTTCAATCAAAAAGAAAAATCTATTGATCAATTGCTAGATAGTGTTAAATATCATTCTTTCTGGTGGTTAAAGGCGGCTAATGTTACATTTGTTTTTGGCCATCAGAGTTGGTGGACTTGCCCCTTTGTTTGTTTGGGCATTGCTTAGGCTTTCTTTCTTTCGGTATGGATTATTCTTGTATCGTTTGTTACCTCTAAGGAACTCCTTGTGCTTTTGAGGTACCTTGTTCGTTGTTAATATATTTCATTTTAGCTTCTTCAAAAAAAAGTTGCATAACATAAAATTGCATTAGCATCAAAACAATAAAAAAATGCAACATTCAAATTTGTAACTCTAACATGTTTTGATTTTCAATATAGAGAATATCTTTTGTCAATTTTGAAACTTAGACTTGATTTATGACCAAAATCTTTTGTATTCTCCTTCTTTTCAATGAAAATAAAAATAAAAAATGTTGGGATTATTGGGTAAGTGAGTTTATTGGGTTTGAATCTGGTTTTATCTGAAACCCGTTATTTTTATGGGTTTTTTATTTTTAAAATCATACTCACCCAATTACTCAACACATTTTTTTGGGTTTTTTGGGTGGGTTTGACCTGTTTTTCCTCGTTGACCCAACTCATGTACACCCCTAGTTTTGATGTTATTTTTTGTTTCACCGGTTAGTTTCGGATTATAGTATTATTAGTAACAGATAAATTTCATCGCTATTTGTGACAGATTAGAATTTTCGTCGCTAATATTTTTGGAGATCCAAAATTGTTTTGGATTATGGCTTATCGCCTATGATGCCTAGATACTCTAAAACGGAGACGCACCCATATCGAATATGTATCGGATACTGATACTCCACGGATACTAGCAGATACGTACCCACGAAGTATCGGAATTAATTATTTTAACTTTAAAAAAATATTTTATCGGATACTTATATGATACTCCACTGATACACCAGGATACTTATAAGATACTTCACATATATGTATCCTAGAAAAAGATGAAGGATTAAAAAGTGAGACAATGTTGTAAAAAATCAGTAGAGATGTATATGATTCAATTTTAGATATACATCAATATAATTGTTTCTCGATGAACCACTTAAAATTATACTTCTTGTGGATGAAGGTAACGAGAGAGAGGTGATTCAGTTAATCAACATTAGATAAAATCTGTGTTGAGTTCTTTTAATGATGCTTCTCTCGATATCCCAACATATGAAAATATAATATGGTTTATAAGAAAACTTTACATTTTTTTTTATTTTGATCACATATATTATTTTTAAAAAATTGTGACTTTTATAATAATATAATAATGAAGAGTAATCAATGTTTATTTTCTTCAATTATTTTACATACATATAAGTTTTAGTATAAAATCTTTGTTAACGTATCCTAGCCGTATCGTATCTTAAATTTAAAAAAAAATTGTGTATCCACGTACCTGTATCGTATCGTACCCGCGCGTGTACCCGTATCCGAGCTTCATAACTTGTCGCTAACTACGTGGCTAAATGCGTTTTTAATGCATTGGCGATGGATTACTAGCCTCCCTAAATTTAATTTTTCTTGTAGTGGAACATTTTCTCTAATAGTCTGATTAGTTTCATTTGCTTATTTATGTTGCATAAGATATTTTTCAGTATATGTCATGTTAGAGACAAATTTTATGTACAGGTACTGAGTTTTTTTATTTTAGAGGATGTACGGCTACCAAGTTATAAACTACCTTTTGCATACACTTTTATAGTATATATTCAACCCACTTGGTTGAGGGGTTGAGTTAGTGGTGTAGGTTTGAGACTTTGAAGTATGTTTCTATTAAAATCTCAGGTTTGAATAATCTTCGTGTCAATTTATGTGGGTTAGTTCATACAAAATTTTGCTCTAACTTTAATTGGACCCTCCTCTAGAGGACGGTGAGGTTGGTCTTTCGAACCAATCGGTCTATAGATAGGATACCAATTTATGATTTCTCATTGCAATTTCACTAAAAAATCAACTAGTTACTTGTGATTTTGTTTGCGCACTTTCAATCACCGCCAACTATTCACTTCTCGAGATTACATCATGAATTTATATTAATTCTCTTATGTTTGCATGCATATGAATTCATCCTCCTTTTAATATACCTTGTATCTTGTAATTTCTTAAATTTCTTGTGTATTTGTATGTTATCTATTTAAAAAAAATTATTTAATTATTATTTTAAAGGTCCCCCAAGCTTAACTTCTGACTCGTACAAGATTGTATGTTATATGAATTATTTGATATTATAGACTAACATGGCATGTTAGCAAAACATTATTTGAAAATAAAAGGTTAAAGACAAAATTTCAAATCTATCTCTAACTAATGTCTATATATTACCAAACATATAGTCAGTTTCTATTGAGACATACATATCTAATTTAGAGACAATATATTAGAGACCAAAACTTTTCCATTGGAGACGTATTCAATTCGTCTATGCTGTTAGATATGGTTTTGAATTAATTTTCTTTAGTTCATTGTTAGAGATAGACAGTTACAGATAGAAATGATCATTGTTAAATAGAGATGGATTCAATTAGAGTTTTTGTCTCTAATATTGCAATGAGCTCTTAGTTATAAGACATTCTTATCTGTCCGGTGAGGAACCGATGGAGACAACGGTGGCGACGAGTCTTTGTGGTGGAACGAAAAGTGCCTACAGACACGTTAGCACTCCGACTATCAAGTCAGTAATGGAACTGAGAAAGAGTGCGTGAAAAGTGTGTGTAAAGTGAATTGTCCCTTGGGGGTGAAGTTACCTCACCCTTATATAGGCGCTCGATGAGAATAACTGCCTTCGGAATATGCAGCATGTGATTAGGGGACACGTGTATGATATCAGATGCACGGAGGCGCGCTATGGTGCGGTGGAGTGCACGGACTTTAGTATGCGCCTTCAGGCGACACGTCTTGGAGTTGTGGACGTTTGGTCCATGTATTTGTTTAACTGCTAAAAGTATAATATATGAAGTTCCACTAAACTTATATGAATACCTAATTGAGTGCATACAAAGATGGAAAAATGTTTTAGTTTATCAATGAGTAGTTATTTTATGCTAAGACCACAAGACGGCATATCTCAATCCAAAATCTTATTAGGTTTATGCGTCGTCGCTCTTATATATCCAACATTTTACTCGTTCGTAAGCAACGTAGGATTTAATCACTCACACTTGAAACCCTATAACTTTCCCCTCAAGCGTGAGTTTTCACCTATCTGATCGCGAATGAGTGAGTACTCACTCATTCCAAACCCTAATTTCCCCTTGTTCTTCTTCTTCAACCCTTGATTTCATTCAATCACTTGCTCCATCACAAGAATCCTACCCCACCCATTACTCCATCTGCATTATGCAGAATCAAACTCACACCTCCTTGTGTTGCACCAACAAACAATAGTTGGCTTAAGATGATTTTGTGCCAAACAATCATCAACTCTATAATATGGTAATTAACATTCCAATCATCAAAATTGGGAATATCATTTCAAAATGCCCTTCTCTAGTTTGAGGTCTTCACTCGTTACCCTATCTTCTAATTGATAACCTTCCATCACTGTAAGTGAACTCTCATTTTATGAGATGGAATTTTCGAGTGTCCTACTATCATGTATGTCATCAAGTTGTTACCAGCAACACATCTTAGTGTTTAGATCTTGAATACTTGTAAGAAACATGATTTTATTTGCTGCAATTGTTTACAAATACAAATTTTTTATTTTTTAACAAATGTGTCTGTAAAGGACATATGTTACTAGTACCCACCAGTGGCGTATCCAGGACCCTGGGTCAGGGAGTGCGAACAATTTAACTTCATTTAATATTTATTTTATATATTTAACTATATAAGTAATACAATTATAAATTTTAATAAATATAATCAAATTTATTACACACATATCTTAAAGATATTTCCATGATGGACCGAGTATGGGGCGATGCAGAACGCGATATGGTTGAACTCATTAGAGGTTTTTAGACAGATTTCAAAATGATGTAGAAGATGACTATTGTTATGGAAGTGAATATGTTATCAAAAGAGATAAATAGAGAGAGGAGCATGCATGAATTTTTGTATGTCTAACTCATGAACAATATTATGAAACTCAAACCAATCAACTAGGCAATAACATATAACTAGCAAAATCCATATGTTAAATTAAATTTAAAATGAAATTAGTTTATATTTGATTTAATTTAAAATTTGATTCAAATTATAAATTAAGAAGGATTAAATTGCATTAAAAAATCTAATCAAAGAGTAAATTTAGAAGAAAAATTACACTGATAGATAATATTTATCATAAGTACACTAAAATATACGATGGATGTATATAAAATATCTATCCAATTCATATATGAATGGTGTATAATGACATAACTTTTTTTAGGGGGTGTAGTGACCAAACTTTTCCGTCAAAAAGTGTTAATTTTTCCAAGTTATATTAACATTACAAAGCCCAAGTCCATAGTAATATATACATACACTAACCCTAATTATTTAGTTGTTTATGGAGGAAAGCAGCCGCCACACACGGCCATGCACACTTCTTCTTCTACTATGGTTGTCAGCTACTAGTTTCAAAAGAAATCACTCTGTTCTCTTCTTCCTCAGCCGTGCCACACTCCTTTTTCTTCAGTTTTTTAATATCTTTGTAAGATGAAGAGTGGATTAGAGGTGCAAAAAGATTTTTTCAGGGTGTGCAAAGTACAAAAAACATAGGATTATATGTGTAAATTTTAAAAACTCAGGGTGTGCACCTGCACACCCTCATCACCATGTAGATCCGCCCCTGGTACCCACTGTATTTAAGATTCAATTCATATGCAATGACAGCGTGAAGATTTTTACACAGTCCACCAGTCATAATCATCAGATCACTTTAAATTTTGATTTTAATTCTTTTTCTTTTGTTCTAAAGATTCTATCAGAAACAAATCTCACTCATATTAAGCGCTGAGAAACTGGTGATTGTAAATTCAATATATCGAATATTTATATCATCTGAATTGTGTAGACGGGATTATTTGACTTTAACTCTACCTATTTAAAAGTCACACAAAGAGTGATTTATAATTAGTAGATGGTGTAAAAAATAATAATTACCAATATTGTATCAAAACTAATCTTTATATATATACTCACTCCGTCCCAAAATATAAGCAAAAATTGGTCAACAAAAGTTAACGTATTTGGTTCAAAATTTGTACTAAATACATCAACTTATGTTGACTCATTTTTGCTTATATTTTGGGACGGAGTAGTACACACACGTGTGTTATGATTTTGAAGTTTTTCTTTTAAAAAGAAAAAAGAAAAGAAAAGGTCAATACTCAAAAAAAAAAAAAACTAAAGCGTTAGGTTTGACCCTCTCAACTTTGGAAAGAAGGTTAGGATCTGATAGATCAAAAAACAGATTTAATAATTAACGCATTACAAAGTGGAATGCTATTGTCCCTTTCTGAAGAGTGGTAAACAAGAACCCACATAGAGTTTCTTTCTATTCCTCTCAAATTCCATCAATATAATCATCAAATGGTAAATATTTTCTCTTCTCATTATCATCATCACTAAAATATTTCACTTTAACCTTTTTAATTTCCCCCATCAATCATTGAAATTCACGTTATTACATGTTTGAAAATAATTATGTGATTCCTTCCAATGTACCTAATCTAAATTGTGTCACGATTTGTGAGATTAGCCTAAAAAAAATACTATTGGTTTGTATTCAAAGATCGTATTTACTTGTGCTATTCTAACATCAGATTTGAGACACTATGTGATGTTGAAATATTATTGCTAGATCTTATGTATGAATAGGTGTTTATTTAATTTCAACTTGTGTGACTTTAAATAATAATAATAATTTTGTTTGTGAAGATTCACTTTGTGCTTCTCATTAGTCGACAAGGAAAAGTGAGGCTCACAAAATGGTATTCACCATATTCTCAAAAGGAACGATCCAAGGTACTATTTGTCTCTAATTCAATATAAAATGTTTATTTTAACATTATGGTATTTGAATAATGAAATTGCATCAATTGTTGGATTCGATATCACATGGGGTATTGCTTTGTCACCGAAAGTGCGGTTTTTGTTTTTTTGGGTGGAATATAATAAAGTACATGTTGAATCACCTTAAACAATATGAATAATAATTTTGGTGATATATGAAAGAAATATGACAAAATTTTAGCACCTGTTTATTCTATTTTTTTTCCCATGGTAATCACTAATCAAGAATGTAACATTTTTTACATTGAACAAATTAGACCATTTTTCTGACATGCTAGGCATATTTCATTTACTGATTGACATTTCAGAGTAGTTGAATACATTGCATTCCTTGTGACATGATTTTGTAAATTCATTCCCCTTGCTCAAATTAATGTATATGCTAACTATATTGCTTAAATTGTTTCTTGTTATGTTTTCTTCTTGATCTTTTGGAGGTAATTAGAGAATTAAGTGGCCTAATTATCTCTCGAGGCCCAAAGCTATGCAACTTTGTGGAATGGAGGGGACTCAGAGTTGTTTATAAAAGGTGTGTGTCAAGACTATAATATGTAGCACCGAAATTTTAGATTAAAGACATCTCTAGTGTCTGATGCGTGTCGGTGTCAAACACCGACACGACATTGACAAACATAGTTACATTGATTTTCTTCAATTTTTCAAATTATTATCAATGTCGACATGCTAGGGTCATGTCTAGTGACCGAGTCTCCAGTGTCACAATGTCATAGTAATTAACACTTTTGTTGATTTGTTTGCGTAAGTGTAACAAAATACATTATTGAACTATAAGTAACTAGGAGTCTCTTGGTTTTGATTTCTTGTCTAGATATGCTAGCCTTTACTTTTGCATCTGCAATGATCAAGAAGACAATGAATTGGAGACCCTCTCCATTATTCATCACTATGTTGAGACATTGGATCGCTATTTTGGCAGTGTGAGTATCATCAATGAACTATTGTTTTCAATTCTCTTAAGTTGTTAATAATTTGTCTTCAAATTTTAGAACCTGAATTTGTTTCTCTCATGCTTATCAGGTTTGTGAGCTAGATTTGATCTTCAATTTCCACAAGGTAATGTAAATCTCTTCTCAAACATCATTCTCTCTTATTATTACTAAACTTTAATCTGTTTTCTCCACATTAATACTTGTATATTGTTTGAAAAAACTTATGAAAATAACTTAGAACATGTTTAACTGTTTCCAATTTATTTCAATAAGATCTTCAAAATGTGTTAAGCTAGTTAGAATTAGTTGGTTAGTTATGAGTTAGTGAAGTTAGAAGTTAGTTACTCAATTGGTCAGTTAATTGAGTCCTATAAATAGAACCATAATGTACACATTTTACTGAGCTTAATTATATTAGAGTTAGACTATTGATTAAGCTTAAAAGGAGGATCCATCATAGGTTTCTATAGACAATCTTTATCTTTGCCTTTTTTATGATTTCCTAGGCTAGGAGTAATATTAATGCTAATGGTCTTATGGAAGAAAAGTTAACACAACCATTTACTTTATGGAGTATATATTTTGTATCAATAGTTAATTAAAGTTCATGTTTATGTTATCAGGCATATTTTATATTGGATGAAGTTATGTTGGCTGGAATGATGCAAGAAACTAGCAAAAGAACAACTTTAAGATTGATAGCTGCACAGGTATAACTTCAAATTAGCCCTTCAAATTGATCTTTTGTAAACCTTGTTTTTGATAAAAAAAAAAAAAAAGAAGTTTGATTTTATGGTATGTTTTGTAGGAGGAGTTAGTGGAAGCTGCCAAAGAAGAGGCTAGTTCATTGAGTAACATAATTGCACAGGCAACTAAATAAGAGCTTCATTGAGGATTGTGAATTTTATTGCATAGCTAGGCTGCAAAATAAGTTCATTTTGGTGAGAAATTGTTCCTAGAAATCATTTAAAATAAAGTTTATAATTAATGGTTTTGTTACACATTTTACCTTTAACACAGCCATAAGGTGCAAATTAATTCATGTTGAAATAAGACTTTATCATTCTTATTGAGATTGAAAATTGTTTTTCTTATGTCATGGAAGTGTTAATATTCTTGTCTATGAGGTGTTTGCTCAATTCAAGGGACAGAATTCAAATATCATCATAAACGGTTACTATTATCATTACTGTGATTTTAAAATTAAAATTTCCTTTATTTTTTTCTCAAAAGTTAGTATCTGGAAATTAAAATGGACCAATTGGAGAAAAAAAGGGTCCACTCCTTATTTTCTTGATTCATAGAGTTTAAGTTCGAAAACAAACTAAACTTCTTACCACTTTTGGATTTTTTTTTACTCACTTTTATTTTCCAGTTGGATGATTGTTTAATAGGTCCCACAAATTGCTCATATTTTCAGAAAAATATTCATTGAAAGTTAGGATCGGATCCAGAGTTACTCACAAAAAAACATTAATAGAGGTATAACCCGATTGGTTGAGCAATTTAAGAGGCTTATTAAGGAAGACGCTTTCAGTTGTCTATTGGGCCTTCTTGCAGATTTGTCTGTCAATTGATATCTCACTTTCTTTGACCCAAAAAAAATGGATTTATTTTCTCACCCTCCAACATTTTTAAAAATCTGAAAAATAGAGGGTTTTGGAAGATTTTTAAAGGTGTTTTATACTTTTCAGAGTATATAATTCAAAATCTACTAAGGGTCCGTTTGGTTCAAAGTGATGTTAGACGGAGTCGGTTTTAATTAAAAATGTGTTTGGTTCACATGGGGAGGGGAGGGATTTTAAAATTAATTTACTGTTTTACCCTTAAACTTAATTAAATATACGATGATGTTTGTTTTTACATATAACAAATAAGAGTGGTAGATAACATGAAAATAAAAGTTGTTACAACGGTAATATAACATAATAATAATAATAATAAAAGTTGTTACAAGGATAATATAACCTAATAATAAAAGTTGTTACAAGATAGTATAACCTAATAATAATAAAAGTTGTTAAAATGATAATATTGAGATTTTAAATTAATCTAAGGATAATTTTGGCAATGTAATAAAATTTTAGAGAGATACTACCTAAAGCTATCGTTGCACCACGAAAATTGGCCATAAAATAGTTATTGGACAATTATAATCGAAATCGTTATTTATAAATATTGATATAGATCATATATAAAAAAAGATTGTTCAAAATAATTGATGTAATTTATTTAAATTTTAAACTAAATACATCAATTTTATTTGATCAACTTTTACTTATATTTGAGATACGACACACTTCAAGTCTGACGAATTAGAACTTTTTTTTGCAAGAAAGATGTTTATCGCATTTCATTTATAATAAATTGTTCAATACAACGAGGTACAATAAAATAAATGATGGGGCTAGCTGATAATGTGGCAGCCTCAGCAAGATTGTGAGCTACCGCATTTGCTTGTCGTAGGTTGAACTCGACCTTAGAGTTGTTGAAGTGAGAAGTAAGGAGTCCTCTACGGACTACGGGCGGTAATAATCTGTCTGGAATTCAATAATATCATAGCAATGAGAGTTGAAAGCATCCACCGTAAGCTTTGAGTCTAAAACAAAATCCACATTGTCGAATCTCATGTCGCTTAGCCATTCTAGATCATAATAAAGACCCAAGGCTTCACCTACATTGACTGTGCACACAATCGGGATCGAAATAGTTTTAGCAAGCATAAAGGTATCATCCTCGTCCTGAATACATATACCTATACCAGTCTCAGTTTAAATATGGGTTTTAAAAACATGTTCAAACCTGGTCTTATTTAGGTCACAAGCTTCGTGGGCTGGCCTTCCGTATAATTTTTTTAGGAGATATAATATTTTATTTATAATGCGTTTGAGAATTATTTTGACATAAACATTAGATATATTAACATAAATTTCACTTTGGCCATTAATTCATGGATTTGGTAGCCATTTGATTTGCGTGTTAATTTCCATGACACATTGATCTTGAGAGATCTAATTTATTACATGTTTTTGCATAATATGCAAAATATGAAAGGATGAGCAGGTCGTCAAGAATATGCTAAACAATTTTTACCATTTTTTGGATTGGTTTATTTGAACTTGTCTACTTCGATAAGTTTTGCGGTATTGATTGAGAGTATTTATAAAAACAGCTTTGAACATTTTCGATAAGGTTTTTTCAACTTATTTTCATAAGTTTTTTAAGATAACTTTTTTTTACAAAGGTTCTCCAAGATAACTTGAAATGAACTTATAGCATATACAAAAATAATTTAACTTTATTTTATCTTTTGCTATAGAAAAAACTTATATAGCTTATACATAAGCATTTATTATAATTAGTATTTGTAGTATATGCTACAAATAAGTTGTTTATCCAAATACGACCTAGACTTTCAATTTATGGGCAGTAGTATGGGATTTGTAGTAGGTGAGAAAATCACTATGTTGATCAAATATGCTACCAATCAACGTTTATCTCTTATTATAGTATGTGTGTCTCGAGAAGCATGTATGCAAGAAAGAAGCTTGAGCTTAATCCAAATGGCTAAAATTTCTTCTGCTTTATATAATTAATAGTATAATTAACAAATCAATCAAAAGTAATTATATGTACCGATACCTACATTGGCACCACCCAGGGGCGGACCTGAACTTACAATATCACTGAGGAAATTTTTTTCCGTCAAATAATTAAATAATACTAAATTTAATAAATTTCAGTAACCAAAACCTAAAAGCTAAAATTAATTTCAATTTTAGTATTGCTATCACTACTACTCTAACTATTATGATTCAATTTCAATTTCCTTATTCAATTATTGTCACTACTACTATCAAGAGGAGAGGAGATGAGAGAGGAGAGGAGAGGAGAGCGAGAGCGGCGGTAGATGGGCTGAGAGAGAGGAGAGTGATTGTTCATGGTTGGTTGCTGGGTGGGTGGTGGTGGTGGTGGTGTTGCTGTGAGAAATCAGAAGAAAAACGTGTGCATGAGGTTAGAAAAGAAGAAGGAAAAGAAATGTGTGCATAGAAATCAGAAAAGGGAAAGTGATGGGCTGGGTTGGGCTGTTGAGTGAATACACTGATAAAAAAATATTAAAAACAATTGGGCCTGGGCTGGTGTGGCTATTGCCACACCCTGCTCTGTTCAGGTCCGCCCCTGGCACCACCAGAGAATAATTGGTAGTGGTGGGTCATAATGACTGCTTCTAGATACTGCAATATGTTAGATTCATTCGTTCGATGCACAATTTCTCAAACTATGATTCTATATGGAGTTGTTACGGCATGTGATTTCTCATAGACAGAACATCATAATTTACAGATTTAATTATTGTGTGTGGATAACTTTGTGGTCTATGAAAGTGATCGTTAGGTGGTTTGAATTGGTGTCTAGTCTCAAGGTGAATTTCTCAAAGAGTAGGATTTAGGGGTTTAATGTCAAGAGTGTTTTTTAGAGGTGGCAGCGTTCTTCTTGAAGTGTAGATTGGGAAATTACATTTTATTTATCTTGAACTTCCAATAGGTGTAAATATTAGATTGGCATCGACTTGGAAAACTGTGTTGGAGGTTATTGAAAAGCCGTCAAATTCTTGAAAAAGTAGGTTTATAAGTTTAGGTGGTAGGGTGATTTTTATTAATTCAATTTTAGCTACTATCCCAACATTTTATATGTATTTTCTTAAAATACCTATTTGTGTTTGGAAAAGTGTTGTTAGACTTCAAACAAAGTTTATGTGGGGAAGGGTGGCGGGTAGTGGTAAAATTTGTTGGGTAAAATGTAAGAATATTTGTAGGCCTAAAAGAAGTGGTGGCTTGGTGGTGAGAAAATTGCTCTTCCCACAAATAAATTTGCTCCCTTTCAAAGAAAAAGATGAAAATACCCCTGCGTGACTTAAGTCACGCTCGAAATCTTCTGTGTGACTTAACTCACACTTCAATGCATTACTGTTTTGGGACAAAATCCATCAGTTCCAACTTCAAACCACATTTTCTTTCCCTCTTCACCTCCAAAAAACTCAAAAGTGCGAATTTTTGGTGAAAAATCTTGAGCCAAAATCATTGCAAATCGTCAGGAAGCAAGTTTCTACGCGCATCAAACATTAAAGATCAGGTAATGTATCATCTAAACTCTCTTGATTTTGCTGGTTTTTGAGCTATGTTTAGCAGTCTGGTACACGACCTGGGCGTGACTTAACTCACGCAGGTGTTAGCTCAGTGTGACTTAAGTCACGCTGGTGCCCAAAATTTGAATTTTTGCGCCAATTTTATTTTTCTTTCTAAGCTTGTTGCGCAAGTTATTTATATTTTTTTCCTTGTTATTTTTCTATTCAATAGACATAGTGATGGTTAATAATATGGTGGATGATGGCGTTGATCCGAAACCGGCCATTCTTGAAGCTTTAGGTGAAGCTTCCGTTGATGTTAAACCAACCGTTGATGTGAATCTTAAAGTCAAAATTCCATTTTAAACTCACATTGAAGAAAAACCTAAATAGGTACCTACCGGTGTTGCCAAGCCTCGCGGTTATGAAGTAAACACCGCCTCATTTTTTTAACAAAGGAAAGATGGCGAGAGCGAGATGAGTTGCTTGGTTGGGTTCGTCGACAAACGGCAAGGGCTGGATTTACTATGTCTATAGATAAATTTAGTCTAAAGAATCCAATGGTGACTTTGCAATGTGAAAAGAGTGGTGTATACAAACCACCGAAGACGGATAAGAATTTGAAGCTTGAAGGCACGGGCTCAAGGAAGTGTGATTGCCCGTTTAGATTGCGTGGTTACTTTGAGAAGAAATCAAGTGATTGGTGGTTGGTCATGCTTTGTGGAATTCACAACCATGAGTTGGAGCCAAAATTAGGTGGCCACCTTCTTTCAGGAAGACTAAAAAAGGAGGAGAAGATGAGAGTTATCGACATGACAAAAAGCTTGGTGTTGCCTAGGAATATTTTAACGGATTTAAAGGGAAAAAAAACCAAGAAAGTGTGACGATTATAAAACAAGTGTACAATGTGTGTACAAGATGGCGAAAGGGGATAAGAGGTGACAAGACGGAGATGCAATTCTTGATATCGAAGTTGGAGGAGCATAAATACGTCTATTTCACAAGAGCAAATAGTGGGGAAACAAATCTTGAAGACATATTTTTTGCTCATCCGGAGCCAATTAATATGCTTAACACTTTTTCGACCGTTTTGGTCATGGATTCCACTTACAAAACTAACTTGTATAGAATGCCATTATTTGAGATTGTTGGTGTCACCTCTACCACCATGACATATTCGGTTGGTTTTGCCTTTCTTGCCTCCGAAAAAGATGACAACTTTACTTGGGCACTTGAGATGTTGGTTAGTCTTTTATCGTCAAAACTCAACATGCCTAAGGTGGTTGTCACGAACCGGAACAATGCTTTGATGAATGTTGTTGCCAAAGTTCTCCCCGAAACCGCCGCTTTACTTTGTTATTTTCATATTGGGAAGAATGTAAGGGCTAAGTGCATCACAGATTGTAGAGTCAAAGGGAAGCTGAAGGGATGTCAAAGTTGATGGCAAAGAAGTGAAGGAAGTGAAAGAGGCGAAGGCAAGTGAAATTGTTGACAAAATCATGGATGCTTGGAAAGATTTGGTTGAATCTCCCACGGAGGATGCATATGCAAGTGCGGTAATGCGATTCAAAGATGTATGTAAACCATATCCAAAATTCCTTGACTATGTTCAAACCACAATATTGAACACCGTTAAGGAAAAATTTGTGAGGGCATGGACGGATAAATTCTTGCATCTTGGTTGTAGAACCACCAACATTGTTGAATCGGCTCATGGAAAATTGAAAAATATTTGAGGAGTAGTGTGGGAGATTTGACATCATGTCGGGATGAAATAGACAAGATGTTAGCTATCCAATTGTCCGAGATATAAGCAAGTTTTAGGAGGAGCCGTACCGTCTTTGAACATAGATACAAAGGAGACTTTTTGTACTCCGAGTTGGAGGATTATGTATCCAGACCCGCATTGTGCTTTATCTTTGACGAAGCAAACCGTTCCAAGACATTCGGCTTTGCCAAGATAGATTGCGGTTGTGTTCAAAAGACATCTACAGCTTGCCTTATGCATGTATTATTGCCATGAAGAGAAAAGAAAAATTGCCTATTCGATTGTATAAAATAGAGCTTCGTTGGCAAAGGTTAAGCGTATGCGGAGAAGAGGTTGATGATGACTTTTCGGTGATGGAGGAGTGGAATGGCATTCAAGAACGGCTCAAAAAAACCCCTTACAGGATGAAACTCCACATCAAAGAGGAGATGTGTCAACTTGCATTTCCGGAAGACACAATATTGTCTCCACCTCCAAGAAAGGTGGTAACCAAGGGAGCACCTAAAAGGGCGAGGTCTACACCGAAAGAGTCATCCACGGGTCGAATCCTCTATACATGGGAGCGTGTTGATTCTCAAAATCCCGATAGTCAATCTTCACATGCCAAGACAACATTTCCAAAGAGGAAAAGTGCATATTTAGGCAAATACATCCCGCTCACAAGCTTCAACCTCTACTAGACACCCGGATCCGTATATTCTGGATTTACCATACATAACACAATTCCCAAAAATCACGAAACCTTTTATCGAAAATATTGTGAATGTTAAAGGAGATGGTAATTGTGGATTCCGGGTCATAGCTAGACACATGGGTATGGATGAGGAAAATCATGTATTGGTTCGTAGTGCACTTATTCAAGAGTTGAAAAACAATAAGAGTGACTATTTGCTGATATTTGGTTCGGAGAAGCGTTTTCAATACATCTTGAATGGTTTACACCCTCCAATAAATAGTAGTGGAATTGCATACGAATATAAGTGGTTGACATTACAAAATATGGGTCACATTGTTGCAACTTGCTACAATAGAGCCGTTGTTCAATTGGTTTCCGAAAGAGGTATATGTGAGACATATTTCCCAATCCGAGGTGTTTTGCCACTTAACCCACATTCCCACATCTTGTGTCTTGGCTTAATTCCCGGCCACTTTCTTCATGTTTATTTGAAAGACGGTTGTCCATTACCACCGCCTTGTATGGAGTGGAAGATTCACAAGATTGGTGTGGCGGAGCAATGGGAGTTTGCATTGATGGATAGACAAGCTTTGTTCAAAGATCTCATGTCTAGGGAGCCGAAGCCGCCGAAAAAACCAACAAATCAACTCAATCCAATATATTGCAACACTCCCACTCCGGAAAAACCAAAAGGAGAATTTGAAGTAATTGAAGAATATGAAGATTATGCACTATCACTAGCTAGTTAGATAGGCTACGACACTTTTTAGTTGGTGTTCGTCTTTTTTTTTGTCGATATTACACCGACATATTTTTTGTGGTCAGTCGATTATGTAATGCTAATTTTTGTGGCCAATATGTAAATATGATTATATAAATATATAACATTTTTTGTGATGGATAAAACATTTTTATTCGTTATTTTTATTGCTCGCATTTTATAAAATTATATGTCTCTAATTATTCAACTATTTATTTATTTTGTGAAGTGAAACATGTCCCAAGACAAAGTTGAAGCTCATGTTTGATACTCCCACATGAAGAAGACGGTTAGGGTCTATTTAACCCCAACCAACAAGTTGGATGATTTGAAGGCACAACTTGACACATATTTTGTCCATCTAGGTGAAAATCAAAGAACACCAAATGTATTTGTACAGGTGCCATGCGTGGACTTGGGGGAGGATAAGGAGGAAGACTTTTGGAAGACGGTTTATTATCCAGATATTATCCGTGATGATTTCGATGTAGGTTACATGTTTGGGTTAT
The DNA here is from genome assembly GCA_018208015.1 of Medicago ruthenica. NCBI lineage: Eukaryota > Viridiplantae > Streptophyta > Magnoliopsida > Fabales > Fabaceae > Medicago > Medicago ruthenica. The sequence goes on along the minus strand of CM031375.1, from coordinate 10,313,242 downwards.
TGGTTCAAAATAACATTTTACATCTTTGTGTTAGATCCATTGAAGTGTAATATTTATTAACATGTAATAGTGCAATGTGTTCGAATTTGTGTCTGTAATGTTGCATTTTAATGAATTTGTGTATTTAACGACGAATTTGTGTCGTTTATGTGTAATTTGGATCGTTTTTGTGTAATTTGGATCAATTATGTGTGATTAAGTGATTATGTGTGATTGACGACGAATTTGTATAATTTGGATCGATAATGTGTGATTAAGTGATTATGTATAATTTGGATCGTTAATGACGAATTTGGATTGTTTATGTGTAATTTGGATCAATTATGTGTGATTAAGTGATTATGTGTGATTAACGACGAATTTGTGTAATTTGGATCGATTATGTGTCATTTGGATCGATTATGTGTAATTTGGATCGATTGTTTGTATTTGGATCAATTGTGCTATTGTGTGATTAACGACAAATTTGTGTAATTTTGATTGATAATGTGTGATTATGTGGTTATGTGTGATTATGGTGTTGAAATGGTGTAATTTGGATCAATTTTGAGTGTGTATTGGTTTGGGGTCATTAATGATTTGGTTTACATCATTCAATGTTGTTTTTCTGCTACACCAGAAGCCAGCGTGAGTTAACTCACGCTGACCTGTAATGGGCGTGACTTAAGTCACGCCCGCTATTTTGGCCTGTGGCCGAGCGTGACTTAAGTCACGCAGGTTAAAGGCTAGCGTGAGTTAACTCACGTAGGTTGGACGGTGGTTTGGACGATGGCTAAACAGGGAGGATCGGTTACTTCCTTCGACCAATAGAATTCAAGCAAAAAACCTATAAATTGAAACTTTTTCTTTTATTTTTTTCTCATTCTTATATCTTCCCAATTATTCTCCCATCTCCCATCTCTTCTCTAATTTTTTTTTTTAAGTTTTGTTACTATAGGCGTAAACGGCTTCAAATTCCTTCATCGATTAATCATAATGATCTTATGTTGTTTTTTTATGACGGCAATTGGGATCATTATATTAATCGACGAGGGAATTTTTTAGTCTTGTTAGGATCATTATGATTAATCGACAAGAATTCGGCCTGAATATATTTTCCTGCTATTGGTAGAGGTGGTTATGGCGGGTTCGTCTACCGGCCACCTACCCCAAGAAGATTGGTCATTATGATTAATCGATTTTTTTTTAAAAAAAATTCCTTTAATTTATGTTATAATAATCATTGTTGAATGTAATGAATTACAATGTAATGTAATAATATTTAGGTTGTGTGTAATAATACTTATGTTTTAGTGATGTAATGTAATAATATGTACACAGTGTGAGTTAACTCACGTTGGTATATACCGAGTTTGACTTAAGTCACGCAGAGTATATACCAACGTGAGTTAACTCACGCTGGGGTATTTTGGTCAGTTTGTATGGGAATGAACAAATTTGTATGAGAGACGAGCAATTTTTTGGTGGTGAAGGATTTAAGGCTTTTCATAAGGCCCTCATTATCTAAGTGGATGTTGCACATTTTAGTGGATGGAGAGTCTCTTTCGAAAAAAGTGTTTATGGAAAAATATGGGATTGGAGTATCCTCTAACCCGGTGGTCTTGAACAACATTTCTCTTGGTAAGACGTCCTTTTGGTGGAGAGATATAAGTGGCATTGGAGGTGTTTTGGGGTATGTAGGGATTGGTTTGCGGAGGCGGTTAGGAAAAGAGTGGGGAGTGGGGAGTGGGAGTGGGAGAGGGACTCCATTTGAAAAAGATCATTGATATGGTGAAAAGTCTCAAAATCAATTGTTTTCGTGACTAATGGGAATTTTTAAACAAGAAAACCAATTGGTTTCATACATGGGAAGTTGGGAGGACAGTCAATGGGTTTGTAAGATTATTTAGAGGAGTTTTTTTAGCTTGGGAGGAAGAAATTCGCAAGGACTTTATTTGATTTGATTATTTCGGTGCAAATTTTGGTAATGGATGATGAGTGGAGTTGCCAAGTTGACTCTCAATGAAATTTTTCGGTGAGTTCTATTTACCTTTGTCTTTGTAACCATATTTTTCCTTCCTATTTTGACGAGCCAATGTCAATGGGTAAGCTTCTTGACAAGGTTTGGGGGAGATATACTCCTTCGAAAGTTCTAGGTTTCTTTTGGCAATTGCAGTGTGTGTTAGAGATGTTTTGGATTCGCAGTGTGTTGTGTGAGGGGGTTTCATAATCGGTGGATCACTTGTTCATTGAGTGTAGTTTTCCTAGTGTTATATGGTACGAAATTTTCAAACGGCTAGGTGTGGTTATTGTGGTTCCAGGTAAAGTTACAACTTTGTTTGAGATATTCTTTTCTTTGGCTTGGAATTAAAGGAAAAGATGAGAAGGGGTTTTGTTGGTTTGGCATAGAACTCTTTAGTTAATTTGGAAGGCACAAAATAAGAATTTTTTAGCGTAAAATCTACAAAGTTCGTGGAGGTGATTGATGATATGAAAATTTATTTTGAAATTGGTTTTAGGGTAGAAATTTGTGTCCACCTTGTATCAACTATGAATGATTCTCCTTTCTTCTAGATTGTGGATCCTTATCGCTTGCACCGGTAGATAGATTGGTCCAACATGGACCATTTTTTTCATGGTTAGATTAGATCATCCCACCAAATATTATTATGGTCCACCAACACGAAATCAAACTCAACAACTTCATCTCTCTCCCAAACAAAAAAACATCTCCTCGCTCTTCAAATCTTATCTCTCCTTTGAGCTTCTTGAACCAACCCATTTTATCTTATCTTGAATTTTGAAACAAGCATATTGTCATCCAAATCATTAATCATCCTTGAGGAATTAACACCCTTGCTACTGCCGTAACTTTTCAAGAGTCTGGCACAATTGATAACACTATTTTCATTCATCCTATAATTCAAGGCACCGTATACAACTCAACCCATATCGATCTCCATATGTGTAGTTTTTGGAGACTTTAACTTGTGAGGTCCCAAATACCAAAATTATTTATAAGAAAATGATATCATATTTCTACCAAGTTTTTATTTTTAGATTAAGCTTTGGATAACAATGAAACAATGGATTTATGGGGGAAAGAGAAGAAAGATTGTAGCTTTTTTTTTGCATATTTATGTGATTTTCATATAGAACTCAAAAATATGTGATTCTTTTTTTTTGGTAATGGCATGAATTTCTAGTTTTTGAAAACGTTGTAGTGGAAGGGGTTTCAATTATGGTGATTATTATCCATGGAAATATAATGGTTTTAGAAACTGGGAAAGAAGAAGATGGAAGAGATATTATATAGTGGATCCATCATAAAACTCGGTTGAATTTCAATATCTGGATTAATTCAATGACTTAAAATTGTGGTCTAAGTTGGACCAATCTTTCTATGGGTCCAAACTATACAAACCCCTAGATTGTATGGTACAGTGATTAGTTTGTTGTTTTTTCTTCCTTAATTTAGGTTTTTTTTCAGAACGGGAGAGTACTGCTTGTATTTTCTGTCATTGTATGGATTCAATACTGCTTGTACTTTATTATTTCCATGAATCAATAAAAGTTTCATTGGATGTTCAAAAAAAAGTAAATGCGGTTAAAAGATTTGTGCTTAAACTCTGGCGAAGAAAAAATACTAATATAACAGTTAACTAATAGCATTTGTCTATAAAAAACGCCACAAAATTTGATTTGCTAAAAAATAGTAAGGGAATGGACAACTGCAACTGTATTGTGTTTGATTGTAAAACAATTTCAGGGACATGACAAACTGGGGGATAAGGGACAGGACAAAAATTGAAATTCTTGTCCCTAACTAAACCACAACGCAACTTTTTGTCTCAAGTACAAGTTGTCTAAAACATCAAAATAACCTTTTGTCCATCAAAAATCATATAAGACAAAAAAATTGTTCAATATCATAAAAGTTTGTTATGTGTTGTTCTCTATTGTACTGTTGAATCTAGTTTACCTTTTAGCATATGTAATACACCCTTAATGATAACTATTTTTCATATTAGAAGCTAAATAAATTCTCAACAATTGCAAAAATGCAATTCAACATTAGATCCATATTCAACTATGTAAAGTAACATTAGATATTATTATCAATTTCAAAACAACAATTAACCAAATAACTAATTGAAGGTAAGATATATAATCAAATAATATCAAACAATCACTATCAATAGAGATTTAAAATAAACTTTCAATTTTTTTCCATTAACTTTTAGAGTGCTCATTACAAAACACTAAAACATTACATAACCATAATTAAACGTAAACAATTACATAACCCTAATTAAAAGAAATAAGCCATTGAATAACCTAATTAAGTTGCATAACCTAAAAACACTACTACTCCTCTTAGTGGTCCTCACATGTCATAGCAGGAGGAGAAGGAGATGGGGAGAGATCACTTTCTTCTTTTAAGTAATCGAACAGGTGTTTAATTCTATGAACGGGAGGACGAAAGTAACATATCGAGTTTGGTGACGAGAACTTTGGAGAGAGTAAAGTTGGAAGATGATATGCGACTCATGATAATGAAATTGAAAGGAAACACAGTTGGAATGAGGGATTTGAGAGTAAACTTAAGTAACACATTCAACATTAACTTGATAGGTATTACATGCGAATCATCTGTTATTATTTTTGGAAGTAGAAGAGTCATGGGTAGGTTGATTTTGATACGATTTCAATCCAATCTGAAATTTTTGATTGGCCAACGGAAGTAACTAAAAGATCGTATAAACTGATCGTTTACGTCAATTTGGATACCTTGTTCCGTACTAATTGCTCGTATGTTTGATTAAATATGAGCATGTTATTTATGATAATTTTCACATTAACTTTGAAATATTTGCATTTTATTTTAATGTTGGTGTGATTTTGTTTTCTAATAAAAGATACAAAACATATCAAATGGATTAATGATTCTGCTATAACAAGTAAAAAAAATAATTGGGCCTTAGGCAAAGGCTTTTAACAATATTCCTAATATGAAAATGTGCATTTTATTTTTGTTTGAACATAATAATGTATTGGCTTATTTTTGCTTGCTAAAACTATTCCAATTGGAATTCGTTGGTGTTCATTTTCTCTATGAAAAAATTGGTGTTTATTGTCAGATAATGGTGTAAAAGACCAATTGAAGGGAAAAATGGTGGTCAGGGTGTTAGTTGTGAAGAAAGTGTTTAGTAACAAATTAATATTTGGTTAATTAATATTAATTCCAAATAGTAGAAAATATATGTTTAGTTAAAATTAAGTGAATGTCATCCTTAAAAAAAAGGTTGTAATTTAGAAGTTGTAATTTTCACATCCTTTCAAAAAAAAAAAAGTTGTTAACTTACATCTGCATAATCCTTAAAAAAAACTTAAATCTGCATAATTTTAGTTAAGTGTAATTTAGAAGTTCATATGTGTTGAGATGTGATTTGACGAATGTGTTAAAAAAATATTATGTTGATACATTGCTTTGAAGTAAGTTAATGATATTTTTGGAATAGTCGCATTTTGAACATACCATATGGAAATGAGACTCTATGTGACAATGAAAAATCCAAACTCCTAGTATTTTAATTTAACACTAGTAAAATACCCGTGCTGACGCACGGGTACAGTAAGAGTTTAATATTTATAAAATGGTATGTTAAATTTAAATAAAAACGTATTTATTGTTTATAGAATATTTTTGACATGAATATATTTTTGAAAATGTTATTGTAATAAGATTTGCGTTTATTTAAGTAAGTATTGGAGTTATATAAGGTGGTGAAGGAATCATGTACAAACATTGTAATTTCAAACATTGTAATATTGAATTGACATAATAACCTTAAAATTTACATTTTCAGAAACTTACAATTTGAATTTAATTTGAATTTAATATTAAGAGTATAAACGCGACAGTTTATAAATTGTTGGATATTAAACAGCAGTGGTAAACGTAAGAACCTTACATTCAAAATTTTATATTAAGTTTATAAGCGCCATATCAATGGGTTACTAACGCGATAGTTACGGACAATGGGAATGGAGAAAAATGGTGATAAAACATTGAAGTATGTACCAATATTGTTGAAGTAATGAATAAGAAATGAGATTTTTGTGGTACTCACCATAACAGCCCTACCCTTAGCATTACCATCTGAAACATTAGTAACCCATTGATATGGATAAGAAAAGTCTTCATTTGAGTCAAGAGCATTATTGTCTAAGGCAATGAGATAAGGTCAAATACGAATGTAAAAAGTCATGAACATAAATTAAAATTAAAGAAGGAATAATAGTAGGATGCTAATAATATACAATAGGCAAGCGCGGACCAACAATGTCATTAATACAGAATAAATTGTGCCAAATCCTAGGTTAGTTAACACCAAGTAAATCACATGACATCTAAATAAACCATGAAGTACCCTAATCGAAAATACTAAATATCAGACTACAATAACTATATCCCATCCTTAATCCTCATCCTCCGCACGGACAACTTGAACACACATTTTATTCGGAGGATCCTCCAAATCAAAAATGAGCTTATCATTTTCTTTTAGTCTGCGGTCTCTAAGAAATTCAAACCATTCTCCGCCTAAGAATTTTTCCGCATTTCTGCGACCGGTAATAACACGACATTGATATTGTTTGCGTGTTTGAACATCTTGCAAAGTAATCGTGTGCAGAGAGAAGGAGGGAATCTACTGTGGCATGCATGTTAGTAACAAACACAATTGATGGCTTAATGAGTTAATCAGTTAAATCACTTAATCAGTTAAAACCCAAAATTGTACTAATTGAGCGCTTGATGGGGACAGTTTGAAGCAAAGGCAAAGACAAAATAATGTTTGATTCAACAAAATAAGGTAGGGTTTATGTACCTTTGTTCATTCTCGGCCATTATGTAGTGGTCCCGTAGGAAAGTTCGAACGATCGAGATAATTGGTGCAGGGAGCAAGCGATGCAGAGGAAAGTGAAAGGAATGGATGGAAGGGGACCGTAGGTTTCAACTTTAAAGGAATGGATGGAGAGGAAAGTGAATGTTTGTTTAGGTCATTTATGGCAAATGGATATGTAATGGTTTAGTAACAAAATCTCAGCCACATAAAAGACAACACTGACTTATCATTTTCCATTTTGATTTATATATGATTTAATTATTTTGGGTTTTAAGGTTTGAGTTTCATAGTATATGTTATTTATACAAAATTAGGCCCAATACGTACATATTGTATATTGTATTTCCCTCTAATTAAAGACACCTTATTTTAATTTTAGTTATAATTTGATGAATATTAGATTTAATGATTATAATTTGCTATATAGCTCCATTTAGAAAAAACATAAAATTCAATATTCCCTATCTTGTCTGATCGTAATTCCTTTATTGTTTTCAATTTCCTTTTTGAGCAAGGAATATCGTCTTCGCCAGTTAAGGAAATATTGATGGCGCGTGTGCATTGATTGATTTGAAGATGGTCAGATGATACAGTATTCAGTACTTGATAAGAGCAGAGAGGTCGTCAGTATTTGAGTATCAGACTTTGATACTCAGTATTTGTTCTTCATAGTTTTTATTCAGACTATGTTATTCAGAATTTGTACTTGATAGGAGTAGAGAGGTATTCAGTATTTGTGCTTCAGACTTTGTTATTCAGACTTTATTAATGCAGTATTAGTTATTCAGACTTTGTTGTTCAGACTTTCTTATTCAGTATTTGTACTTGATAGGAGTAGAGAGGTCTTCAGTATTTGTGTTTCAGACTTTGTTACTCAGAACGTGTTCTTCAGACTTTTGTATTCAGACTTTATTAATCAGTATTAGTTCTTCAGACTTTGTGATTCAGACTTTCTTATTCAGTATTTGTACTTGATAGGAGTAGAGAGTTCTTCTGTATTTGTGGTTCAGACTTTGTTACTCAGTATTTGTGATTCAGACTTTGTTATTCAGTATTTGTACTTGACAGGAGTAGAGAGGTCTTCAGTATTTGGGCTTCAGACCTTGCTCCTGAAGACTTTGTTCTTCAATATTTGTTATGCAGACTTTGGTCTTCAGTAGTTGACCATTGTTGACTTCTCTCACCCTCTTCAGAATTTACTTTTATTCCAAAAGCGATGACATCTGGTCTTCGTACAGTATTTTTTCATTTTATTATTTTTAACTGTAGTCCTGCACACCTATAGAATACAATAGTAATGCCAATTGTTTTTAATACTCTGTTATCATCAAAACTTAAGGTGGGTTTAGTAAAATGCATTTTGTTCTAACAATCTTCCCCCTTTTGATGATGAGAAACATCTGTATTAGAAACAATTGTTTAATAGATAAAATGTTAACTTAGCTTCAGGAATGGAGGTTTGTAAGCTCCCACTAAGTTCAATAGTCCATAGGAAAAGATTTGAAAGCTTTTCCTAAGTTTTATCTTAACATTTAATTTTAATATAAACACAAATCAAAGCAACAACGTATATATTGGTTCAGAGATTGCAATTGTTGCAGCTGCAAAGTACAGTGTTTTGTTGCAGCTTATACTCCCCATTTTGTCATTATCAAATACATCAGAAGTTAAATAGATAAGAGAGTAGATATTTAAAACCAATAGTTGAGAAGTAGTAGCAAGGAAAATTGATATTAAGGAAAAAAAATACGGATACATAAGCACAAAAAAAGCAAAAGTGCTAAGACTAAGAAATCCTAAGGTTTAGGTTGAAGGAGGGACAGGATGGTCTTGATATCAGAATTTGAGGAGTTCTGGTTCTGAATGACAGTCAGGATCTGTGCTTCCATTTCTTTCTGCTTGCTTGCAATTTCAGCCGAAAGAGTCTCTTGAGCAGCCAACCTATCTTTAACATCAGCTTTGAAGGCTTCAAACTCAGGATTTTCTAAAATGCTCTTGGACACAACAATCTCTTCAGGAGTAAGTAGGGACTTGAAGTGTTCTCTGAGAGACTTATCAGAAGCTTCAACAGTGTCCCAGTGTGAGTAGTCAGTTAAGTGCAACATTCCTTTCTGCCTTAGGTTGGCTAACTTGACCTCAGAATTTACTCCCTCAATCCAAGCATTGATATCATTTCTGTATCTCTTCACATCTCCAGCACTTGCCTGTGACAGTTCCTTCAGCATGTTGTCAATCTTAAGACGCAGGTCATCCCATAGCTGTAGATGATCTTGAGCACTTGCTGAAGAGAACCTGTTCATGTACAATTCCTGAGCTTCCTTAAGCAACATCTGTCCTATCTTCTCAAGATCTGGGTTGGGTTCAGATCGTGGAGGTTTAGGGACAAAAACAGGAATAATGCTTTTAGGTAGGGTGGTGGAGGATGAAGGAATGTCAAAAGTTTGAGTGGCTGCAGAAGATGAAGGAGACAACTGGATTGTCACCTAATCTTTTGCAGGAGTGATTGTGTGATCTGTTGAGATGAAGGGTTCAGGATTTTGCGTGGTAGTATCAGAGATTTATAAGTCAGTGGTTTGGTCAATAGCAGAGTCTGGGTTAAGTGTTTGAGTGGGTGTTTGATGGGGAGAGAGTCTGGATGCAGCAGGTACTGAAAGCAGTCCAGAGTCCCAACCAGCAGCAACTGAGTCATGGGCAGTAGCATTGAGATCTCCAGGACTTACTGCAGCAGAACCTGAAGCTTGTTGGTGTGCAAAGGGAGAGGTTTGGTTAAGGTCACCAAAGAGATGTTCCTCCAATGCACGCATGGCATCAACATGGGCTTTCTTTGCTTCCTCTTCCATTCTAACATTAAGATCATCATAGTATTTGTTGGAGAGGGATTCAGCAGTTTCTTGTTGGTTAAGGGCAGGTTTAGTGGTTTCAGTTCTTGGTTTATGATGGGTTATAGTGCCCCAGGTTTCAGTGGTTGGAGAGGGTGATTTTGAAGGAATGACTTCAGTTTGGGTTTGGTTAGGTAGATCAGGAGTAAGGTTTTGGAGGAGAAGATCAGGAGAAGAAGTAGAAAGTTGCTCAGGAATTACAGGAATTGTACCTTGACCTTGAACAGAGGCTTCAGTGCCATGATCCTGAAGCTTCTTGCTCTTCCTCAGTAGAGGGACCTCTTCAGATTCTGTATCAGAGTCTGTAACGACCAACTTTCTGACAGTCTTCTTAGGTCCAGCAGGAATCTTCTTTGAGCCACGAGCTTCCACCTCTTGAACTGGCTTAACAGGTGTCTTAGCCTGCTTAGCTTTCTTGGCCACAGGAGCAGAAGACTCTCCAGCAGTTTCACCAGCTTTTCTTGACCTCTTCTTTTTCTCAACATACACACTGACGGAGGGTTCTTCAGGAATATCATCCATTGTTAACTCCACACCAGTGTCCTCTTTCACTGTCTTCATATAGTCAAGAATGACTTCCAGAGGTTCGCCTTTGTGGATGATTGGATAATCTTCCATGAGGTTGGTGCTTTTCTTATTCAGCAGAAGAGGCTTCATTGAATAAATAAAATCCTTCTTTTTCCTAATGCTCATATGATATAGAATGTTGGCATTGAGCATCTGTCCATAAGCAATATCCAAGTCTTCCACAGCTCCTGCTCTTTCCAGAGCTTCCAATATTCTGCCTTGATAGAACAATTCAGACAGCAATCTCCCATATACTACTGTAGTGCTAGCCTTTCTACAGGAGCTCTGAATTGCTTTGCAGAGATGGTTAAAAACATACCCAGCCAAGTTCATCCCAATTCCATTTGCCAAAAAATAAAGAAAGTGTTTGTGATCCCATGAAATCTGGTCAGATGCAGAATTCCTTGGTAGAATAGAACTGATTAACACCTTGAAAAGCATCCTCTGAAGCACAAACATGTTCTTCACCTTGTTAATGTCATCCTTGACCTCAAACAATTTCTCCTTGACTTCATTTGCAAGTCCATAATTGCTTCCAGATTCCAGTAGACAAATACCTCTGTTAGGGACCTTTAGCAGCTTTGCAATTGTTTCTTGAGTAATGGTGACATCCACTCCCATTACTGAAGAACGAATCTCTGTTTCCTTGAACTCAGGAAGCCCTAACTCAGCCCTTGTTTTATTTTTGTTCTCAGTGGGATTCTCAGCAATTTTCGTTGACAAACGAATGTTATCTGCCTCTTGATCGTAGACTTCCGCCCGAACCCAGAAATACTTCACCAAGTTTTGATAGGTTGGACCATTCAACATATCAAAATACGACATCCAACCTTGAACTTCAAAGAACGGTTTAAGTGGAAAACCATTGCACTTCAGAGACTCAAAATCAACCATGTGTTCTATTAATAACTTGAGTTGATGCTCACGAACAGTAGTTGTTCTTGGTTTGATGAACACAGATTTACCCGAATCAACGTTGATAGCCATAGATGAGGATGATGAACCAGCCATTGAAGTTGAATGTAGTAGTTTACTGGTTTTAGGGTTTTGCTATTTTAGAGAGAAAGAAGTAATAGAATTCTGACGGTTTAGATAGAAAAGAAAGTGTAAGTAGTGAAGTTTAGGTAGTGGGTGATGGTGTATAAGTGAAATGAATTTTGAAAAGATTTGATTTAAAATAATTTTTTTAATCAACTGACACAGGGGGCGCGAAAACTTCGATAACTGTACTTACTGCATAAATCATCATTAACAATCCTTTACCAAACAGATTTCAGACACGTGTAAAGAATTTATTTAATATTAAGTGGTAGAAAAGAGTTTTCAAAACGTTTCCACTTATATACGTCAAACCCAACTAATCAAAATCAAAGGACAGATGTTGTAATCTTTCAGAGGTTGCAGAACAGGAGTTTTGCAAATCCTGAGGACCATCAAAGTCTGGACGATGTTTCAGAAGTTACTACTCTTCAGAGGTCCTGAAGCGTAGTAAGTCCTGAAGGTTGATGATTTGTCAACCAACGATATTCAATGGGTTTACTGTTATTTGTGGCACCCTTCTACTTCAACAATTAAAATAATAAAACTAATTAAAAATGAGTTATTTTATATGATTTATTTTAAATTCAGCAATTTTGACTTCTAGGGTGAGATGTTTCGTGTAATACATGGTACACGTGACATACCGTTAATTTGATTTTATTTTTAACCTGAAGTTAACAAAATGACAAATAACAATAATTTTTCAAAATGCAGGGACTAAAGCCAAAAAAAAAAAAGTGTAGGGACCATTGCAAAAAAAATGGTGATATAGGAGGGACAAATCAAATATTTAAGCCTTATATTAATATTTACACTCATATTAATTTCCAATATAAGGAAGGAATGTCATAGACTCTTTGTTGATTGAGTTAATGATACATTATAATTATTAAAATTCTCTTCAATCATGAATTGAAGTTTGTGTCTCAATTTGTGGTCTTTCATATTTGGTATTTTAAAAGGACATATATAATAATTAGTCACGGCTTGATTTTATTTTAAGGTTAACTTACATAAAGATATTAATTTATCAAAGTCTACATGTAGTATTTATGTAAGAAAAAAAATGGAAATTGTAGAGGTTATCAGTTGTTCATGAATATAGTTGTTTTATTCTCTTTAAAGTAGCACAATGTCTTACATTTCTGAACTTGCAATATTGTTTGATTCCTAAAGCAAGATTCTTTAAGTGATATGATGTATCAATGAACTTTATTAAATTCAACATTCAATAATGCACATGCAATACTATTTAAAATTTTTTATTGATATATATTACACATCCCATCGTGTACTGTGCGCAAAGCCTCATATTATTTAACTTATCTTTTATACTGTACTATAGTTGGGTAGTATATTTATTGAGTCTTTAGTGAAAGTTATTGGTTGAACACATACAGGTTGGTAGGTGGAAAGAAAAGGAGACTAAAATTGTTAAGAAATAAAGTGTGAAACGGGTCTTCTTCTTCTTCCAGGTATGCAGTGCAAATTAGATATTGTGATTTTAATAGTTTTATGTGTTATTGGTCTATCACTTTGTGAAGAATATGAATTAGATTCAGTAACAATACGAAGGAACCAACAATTTTGAGTACTACACAGCATGTCTAGTGTTAATGTCATTTGATAACAAACTGTAACTGAATCATGGTAGTGAGATGATGGAAGTGAATTGGAAATTGGGATATATTACAATAAGCAACTGATCTAATATAAATATTATGTAGTGACCATTCAATATGTAGTATTTAAGAGTTAACAACTAAGTTCTTGAATAATTTCAGGTAGAACTAGCGAAAATGGAAGAGTTTGATTTATATGATGACACAGCAAAGTAACGGCTTCATCATGTATGGTACCTGTAATGTAAGTGCATAGAATTAATAAACATTAACCTGAATAATTCCAAACTAAATATTATACATGTTAATATTTAGAATATACTTATTAGTGAAAGTAATGATGAGAATACTTACTTGTCAAACATTTTCAAAGACTTCTTTATAAACAACATTTGTTGTAGTGTCTTTTGGTAAATTATTTTCATCATGTATGAGAATCTTTATACCCTTTTTGCTTGTAACTCTTGAGATTGCGACATAGATTTGGCCATGACTGAAAACATCTTTAGGTAAATAAAGCCCAACCCAATCAAGAGACTGTCCTTGTGATTTGTTGATAGTCATTGAATAAGAGCATACAATTGGAAATTGTCTCCTACATAATTTGAATGGCCATGGAGATTGAGATGGAGACATATCCATACGTGGAATATAGATAATATTCCCATGATGCTTGCCACCCATGATCTTGGCTTCCAATACATGATTTGCAAGCTTTGTAACTATCAATCTTGTTCCATTACACGAACCTTCTGATTGATCAATATTTCTCAAAAGCATAATAGGACATCCAACTTTTAATTTGATCTTATGGTTTGGAATTCCAGAAGTGCGTAGGGTGCTTAGAAATTCAGGTGTTAATACATCAGTAATGGTGTTATCATGGATTTCTGATCTATCAATTGAGTTGGCACTTAAATACACTCTCTCTTCACCTACATAGTTAAATGACAACATACATTTAAAACATATAAAAGAGAATTGAACTAAATTTGTGAGATAAATTGAGTAAACTATTAATACCTGGCATTAGACCCAAAACATATTCATTGATTTGATCAACAACCTCAATAGTTGATGTCAATATGGCTCTGCTCTTCAAGTAGTCATAAGAGTTGTAATTTTCCAAGAAGTTAGGATACGT